>JAUMHP010000041.1:8177866-8204833 GCA_032361065.1 Enteromius trimaculatus
GATCAACTCAGAAACCCGAATACCGACCTTAACCCGATCATAACCCGGATATTGGCTGCATGTAAACGTAGTCAGTGTAACTGACAAGAGGGTTCGCTTCTCCTACGCTAAGGAAAAGAGAGTTGTCATTCAGTCGTGGACAACAAACAAGTATGCAAATGAAATTATCGCGGCCAGGAAAATTATTGCGGTCATGTTTTTTTATCGTGCGATTAATCGATTTATCGACTATCGCGACAGGCCTATGAATTGACTAAATTGAGGCAAATTAGTTTGTCTGCACTGCTCAGACAACTTGCACCCCTACCTCTGTATTTTGCAAAATAGTCTAAAAAAAAAACAACTTGGGGAAAAAAAATTAAAAATCAGGATAAAAATCATGAATCGTGATTTCCCCAGAAAAAAATCGTGATATGATATCTTTTTCCAAGACAAGTGCATATGCGAATGATGTCATAGGCTATAATCGATTATGGTCTATTCGATCATCGATGCAAAATCGTCCATGTCTGCATCGTGATGCATCGATGCAAAGATTCATTCTGACACCCCTTAACATGTCCATGGACCACATGCTGTGGCCAGCTAAACAATCTGAGCTCAGGGTGCTATACCAATCAGAACCCCCCCCCATGGATTAACAACCCTGCTCATGAGAACTATTCAGTTATCATTCTGGAACAGTTATGGATTTAAAGCAATACTGAATTACAGTCTTATTTCAAAAGCCAAACAATGACTAAATAAGGCTTTTTTTCAAGCCCGAAATAAAACACTAAGGAAATGCTTAAACAAAAAGTACTAAAATATATCATATTGGCTTACTAACTTTGGATAAAACGTGAATTTTTACTATGCTGCATTACATTTTTGTGTTGGGGGCTATTACCATTTACTGGATGTGACATTGCTGGGCTCTGCAACAGCTAAAAATCCTATTCCCCAAAGATTCAAGCTGCCTGAGGAATTCTGCGTAATTAGAGAAAACGCTGGAGGGCTTTTACTCTTATCATCTTTTATCATGTACTCCGTCATCATTTCAAGGCTTATAGATTCACATTCTTTTACTGGCCTCATGGGTCATGAGTTTGGAAAGAAGACCCAACATACAGCTTGCCACGTTAAGTATTTTGAATTCCATAAATTTGCTACATAGTGTTTGGAACAACTGTTTACAGACTCATGAGTTCTGATGAAGCATCTCCCGTTTCTTCCCATGAATCTTTAGCTCAAAAATGTTACAGATATACTCTTGTGTGATTTCTTTCCTAAATTTGTAAATCTGATTGCTATTTTGCAACCACTGGTCAACTCATTTTTAAAACACCATCTGATATCAGTTTATCGAACAACAAATAATTCAACACCCATGGAATGCATATGGTTTAACAGATTAGGTTCATTTACCACAAGGGCAAAAATCTCCAATGGGATTTCAGAAAAAATCCAATAAAGATCAACTCAGAAACTTAGATTAGGTACATTGATTTAATGTATTAAGGTATACATAGGCTAACTATTCTATTACGCTATTTGCAAATATTTAAGGTAGTGCACGGTCATTGCTAAGGTCTTCTCATTTCCACAGTAACAACGACTTTGTGGATGTCTCTTTTAGTTTATGTGTAGTGTAGTATTTTAGCAGCAATTAAAATGTAAAAAATGTCTGGATCACAATAACTTGCAGAGACTACAAAAGCATACCACTAACAAGCTTGGAAAAATGGCAGGTCTGTCTATAAAGAGTAACAGGATACTGCTAACTGGGAAAATGAATGGGATGTTTCATCTAGAACCTTTAAAAGTTTAATACACTGGGTATTGAACTAAAAATGTACTAAACCGTTTGGGAAAAGAGCTTGTTATTTTCATACCCATCAGGCTGAAAGAAAGTAGAGACCAGAAGACAGCCAAACAGACTTTGATAAAGCCATGACCATACTTTTAGTTTTAAGATTAGAGTCAACATTTAGGGAGCAAATAGTTGAAAAGAAACAATGGCCAAGCCACAACCTAAAAGACAACAATTGTTTGACAACACATGGAAATGGATCATGACTAAGAGTTCTGGTATTGCCGGCTGAATGGACAGTACTATTAATGCGTTTAAAAATGGGGGCATTATTCATACAGGTCTTTATAAACTGGTCAAACATGTTTAAATAGATCTATTCTCTTCATCACACCTTTAATCTAATCAACAAACTTATCTCTATAAGCACATCAGTTCTAGTCCTTAGCATCTTATTCTCAACACATCACGCAACTTTATAACATAATTTTAGAGGACTGATGTGACTGAATACTTACATATAGCATAAACATGCAATATGTACTCTTCACTCCAAGGTTTTCCATCATTAAAACGGTTTAAAAGCCTCTGTATTAACTAAACAATTCATTATAAAGTGACATTTTTTTAATAGGAAGTCATATGCCATGTTCAGTCTATTTACTATAATTCATAATAACATAACCTCAAAACTTGAGACTGATCTAACTGGAAATGAAAGCAAGCAAAGGCGATCAAAACACAAAACACTAGAGTGCTGGATGGCTAGTTCTGATCCAAGCAGGTTGAACGCTCTGCAAGTGAAGCTAAAAACACAGGTCCTGCTGGAAAGCGGGTGAAACAAAGTTCCCGCAGAGCTGAATACAACATCCTGGACCAAGCTGACTTTCAGCTGTCCTGTTGTGTCCATCACACCCCAAAGACCTCATGGTTAGCAGCTAGCTTGATGAAATATCACTCTCCAAAGTGCCCTTCCTTCCCTCCCCCGCCTCATCCACTGCCTCCACCAGCATCTCTCCACACTAAACTCCGCAAACTAACAACCAGCACCACACTGGCTCCGCGCTAGCCCAAGCTACTAGTTTATTTTGTTAGCATGCAAACCTACCGACGTAGTTTTAAGTAGTTACGCGAGCGAGTAAGTCAATTGTTAAGACTATTCGCTGGTGCAGTCCACACGAGCCTCGGGACGCGACGTATATGTGCAACTACACACAAATATAATCGATTAACTGCGTCTAAACGGACACGGACGGTAAAAACGCCGACATTCACCTCGTACAGTTCCTCCGTAGCCATCATGTCACGATAATCTTCGACGTTGTGGCAATCCGTGAGGATTGTAGACACTTTTTTCCTCCAGTTGCAGTTGTCTTTTTGGCCTCTCCTCCTTTTTCAGTTCGTCGGGTGAGATGTGCTTGACCCGCACCGAGGATCTCTTTGCTGCCTAGTTCTCGCACTCAACGTCTATCCAACAACATTATAGTTAGAATAAAGCCTTTCATTCCCGATTAAGTCCAAGCGAGTACTTTTATCGGTCCAGGCGGCGATTTTAGAGAGTGTTACCGTGAACTAGTCTGAAGGCAGTGCTGATTACGCGCTCGCCTGCTCTCAGTTCTGCCACACAGGAAGTCTCAATCGAACGCAGATTACAGTCGAGATGAGTTTGCACTGCCTGCAAGCCTCGTGATAGAGCCGTGGACGACGGTCATCTGTGTTTTGCAAATCTTTATCGGTGTTGATTTTGAGTGTTGGTTTAATGGGACATAACTGACGTAAATCCCCAATAGTTCAAACAATAATTAATAGCGTAAAGCGCCAGGTGAGTGTAGCCAATGACTCAGTCTAAAACATTTCCATGAATGCTATGTTCCCCATGTGTTGTGCGCACATATAAAGGCTTTGTTTTTTAACGTTTACGGATGAAAATGTCTTATTTTGTTACATATGTTGTTCTTTTTATTACGTAGTAGTAGAGATTAATAAGATGTATTATTTAGCAGTATGGACAGTCCAAATCAAGATGTTTATTAAGTAATTTATATAATGTCAAGCTGGAGTTTAAAAGATGCCAAAGATCCAATAGATATTGGACATATCCAAGGGATGAAGTACAGACAGTAGGTCGTTCCAAAAAAAAAAAAAAAAAAAAACACAAACAAGGCAGGATGATTGTCCTCACTATTACTTGGCTACTATGAATAAATAATTGAAATTAGTTGTAATTGTGAGTTTTTTTCGCAAGAGAAGAGTTAGATATTTAGCTTTAACTTTGACAATCAGAATGAAGTATTATAGAGGGCTATGCACTGTAAACGCAGTGTTTCCTTTCAATGTTATGTACTGTAAATTCTTGATGTACAGCAACTGCCTAAGCAGATAAGTATAAAACTATTTCAAGTTGTTTTTCCCCCAGAAGACCTCAGACAATAAGGGACTGCAAAATTAAAACAGTCAGTCAGGTATAATGAATAATCATAAACAAACTCAGAAAAGTTTGGGGAACACCATATAAAAGCAGCAGTATTCACATAAAAGGCTGTAAGTTAAAATGAATTATTTATTTTTCAGAATTTGTTGTTTTTATATTAACCATTTGATCAAATCTATGTCTCAAGTACAGATCTTTTAGAAACCTGTTACACTTGCATCTTTCCTTTGCAGACGTGGGGGTTAAATAATATTTTTAAATGAAACGGTGTTGTCAATTGAAAGGAGAATAGTTTGGCAGATGCCAAAAGAAAACAAGGAAGTAGGTGAAAGAGCAGAGTAGAAATGTTAAAATACACTTCTCAATGGTCCCCTTTGACTAATGTTTTGTGGTATCATCACAGTGGTTCAGATGAAGCTACAGTACATGACTTATGGGAAGCATTATTTAAATTGGAGGCCCTTTACCAGATCCGGGATTTATTTGTCTTAAATCTGTCTAACTTTTATTCAGCTTAGGGATCAATGCCACAAAGTTTCTAGTCGCCAATGGGTTTTGACTGCTCACATGTTGTAGTCTGACATTTGTCTGTGTTGATTTTTGTGTAGTCTCTGTGGGTTTTCCTCAGTCCTGCATTTCCAGCCAATGGTTTTAAAGTGATTTCCCACTTTCAGTCATCACTTTTATCTGGCCGTATGGCATGCATTGTTGTTTACTCTAAATGACAACAGCTTTCCAAAACTGCAAGTTCCACTCTTATTAATGGGTTTGAGTCATGGTATACCATTCTGCTATGATGAGTACTTGTGAGGAACAATTTGAAGTTTATTAGATACCACACATTATATTTCTGAGAGAATCTTTTCATTTTGGTAACTTACAGTCACATATATATCTTGTATAGTTAGCTATCTTGTACAAGATATGCCTTATTGCTTCTATCCTTGAGGGCCAGTCTGTTGGGATGATAAATTATTATGAATGGTTGTTAATAATACCTGTTGAGTAATTTAAAGTTTATTTATTTGGATATTGAAATATTTTTCATGTGAGCAATAGTATTGGAACAGATAGAATTAACATAGATTAAAGTGAAAAAGACTTAATATTTAGTTGCATATCTTTTGCTTTCAATAACTACATTGACATCAACAAACTTTTGCGTTCTTCTTTTGTGACACTATTCCAGGTTTTTAGTGCAGCCTCTTTCAGTTGTTTGTTTTGGGGGGTTACCCCCTTCAGTCTCGTCTTTAGCAGGTAAAAGGGATGCTCTAAGCCTTCCTCTTCTTGCCCCTGATGAACTCCTTTGTTGTTTTGGGTCATTATCTTGCTGCATGATGAAAGATCTCACAATAAGTTTGGTTGCGTCTTTCTTTAGATTGGAAGACATAATGTTTCTGTAGACTTCTGATTTAATGTTACTGCTGCCAGATGTGTTACATCATCAATGAAGTTTAATGAACCTGTCCCAGAAGAAGCCATGCAGGCCCAATCCATGACATTACCTCCACTGTGTTTCACAGATGAACTTGATGTTTGGGATCATGAGCAGATTTTCTCCAAACTTTAGCATTTCCGTCACTTTGAGGAGCATCTCACTGCAGACTGCAATATCCAGGGGACATGGATGGATAAAGATCTAACTACTCCCTCGTTAAACCAACCCATCACCACCCCTAAACCTACCGTTCTGAACCTCTTGTGAATCCAACAACACCCCCTGGATGTTGTAGTATGCAGCCAGCCCTACTTGATCACTTTGGGAAAGATTAATCTTTCCAGTCTCATTTGCAGTCTCATCAATTCATAAAACTACTCATCTCTGTTCTTTTGAGCAAATTCCAGTCTGGCCTTTCTATTCTTCTTGCTAATGAGTGGTTTGCATCTTCTGGTGTAGCCTTTGTACTTGTGATCATGAAGTCTTCTGTGAACAGTAGATTGCAAAACCTTCACTCCTGCCCTCTGGAGGTTGTTGCTGATCTCATTTACAGTTGTTTTAGGGTCTTTTCTGATAGCTCTCACAATGTTTTTGTCATCAGCTGCAGTTGTTTCCTTGGTCTACCTGTTTATGTCTATTACTTAGTATATGAGTGCCTTCTTTCTTCTTCATTTTAAATGGTTAAAACGGCTATGGCCAATGTGTGTGCAATGGCTCTGATTGATTTTGCTCCTTCTTACAGCTTCACAATTGCTTATTTTTCCACCCATAGACAGCGATCTGGTTTCTTGTTGGTTACACCTCTTAACTATCAATGCAGTTTTTACAGGCAAAACCCAAATCAGAACCTGAGCATAGACATTTGGTGCTAATTGTTTGAATAATCTTTGTGATAGGACACACCTGAGCAACAAAATACACTGTCATTGACATTTTCCAATACTTTTGCTCACATAAACAATTAGTGGGTTCAAACTAATCTTCTAAGTTGTTTGTCAGATGCAGATGTAAATACCTGTAGATAAAAGCTGGCATGCAAATCTCTTGTCTGATATTGATCATTTGATGTCAAACCCAAATGTTTTCAGTCTACAGCAAAAATAATGAAATTGGCCTTACTATTCCAATACTTTTGGAGGGGAGCGTACATACCTCCAGTCTTTACTTTGCTTCTTTTTATCTCGCATCTTAGAAACATCATGATAAATGGGGAGACAGAGGTCAGTTGTCACACAGAGCGGGCAGCTAAGTTTTACTGCACTGACGCTGAAATGTAAGGGTTTTAAAAGTCGAGGTACTCGTCTGACTATAAAACACTTTTCCACTTTGAAACAGTCCATTTTAAATGAGCCTTGGCCCACAGGACAAGGCAGGGCTTCTGGACCATCTCCCATATTGACTCCATTTGCATGATAGAGCTTTATTTTGCATCTGCAGATGGCACAGCAGATTGTGTTTACCGACAGTGGTTCAAAAGGCGGTTTAATATCTTGGATATTCTTTGAAGACAGTGAATTTTGGTGTTGGAATTTTGTTAATAAAATAATTTTTTGAAAGCCATTTCGAAAAATTTCGTGTAATTGCAAAAAAAAAACAAAAAAAAACAGCAGGGTTGTCCAAACTCAGTCCTACAGGGCCGGTGTTCAGCAGAGCTAAACTTGTCAGTGTTTTATTTAGAACACAGATAACATAACAAGTGTTTAAACTTAGAATCTTTTCAATTGTATGCACAAAATAAGCTCATTTCAAATTTGATGGCTGCTACAGGTCTCAAAATATTTGGGACGTTGGCATGTTTACCTTGCTGTAACATCTCCTCTTCTTTTTAAAACAGTTTGAAGACATTTGGGCATCCAGGTAAAGAGTTTTGATGTTGAAATTTGGTCCCATTCTTGCCTGATATAGGTTTTTCCATCTTCTGAAGAGTTCGCCTTCGGTGTATTTTTCGTTTATTGATTCACCAAATGTTCTCTATAAGTGAAAGACTGTAGGCAGGCCAATTCAGCACCCAGACTCTTCTACTATAAATTTATGCAGTTGTAATAGCTGTAGGACAGGCCTTTCCTGAAATAGACATCATGTGGAGGGGAAAACAAGTTGTTCTAAAACTTTATATACCTTTCAGCATTCCTAGTGCCTACATGCAAGTTGCCCATACCGGATGCACTTATGCACCCCAACATACCAACAGAGATGCTGCCTTTTGAAATGAACGCTGATAACACGCTGGAAGGTCTCGCTTCTTTTTAGCCCAGATGACATGGTATCTGTGATTTCCAACAAGAATGTCGCATTTGCACTCGTCATTTACCGACAGTGGTTCCTGGGCCCATTTAGTAATATCAATGACAGAATCATGCCGATGAGTGATGCCGTGTCATCATCAAAAGTCTTCAAAGATTTCTCCAGCTTCTCTGAATCTTTTGATAATGTTATACATTGTGGAAGCCTTTGCAATTTGAAGTTGAGGAAGGTTTTTTCCTTAATCTTTTTATTCATTCTTTCACAGATTGGAAAGCCTCTGCCCATCTTTACTTCTGAGACCCTGCCTCTTTAAGACATTACTTTTACTTAATTAGTTGCTAGATATTCTCCCAACTGAATCAAAACGTCTTGCTTTTTCAGCCATTTGTTGTCCCCGTTCAAACTTCTTTGAGACCTGCAGCAGGCATCAAGTGTAAAATGAGCTCATTTAGTGTATAAAAGTGTAAAATTTCTCATTTTTAATGGATTTCGGGTTGGACCTGGCAAGAGGTTTCATAAAATAATCACAGCAAAAATAAAATGTTATTGTTTACTTATAACAAGTAATAATTCTTCCACTAAGCAATGTAGTTCTTCAGCAAAAGGATTCACAAGCAATACAGAAATGCAGTGATACAATGAGGTCAAGTGTTTATAGAGTATTTTACAACAGCTTAGAAAACGACTCAGCCAATCATATTCAACAGTATTGTCCACCGTTTTAACGTATAATCACGGTTCATTAGCTTTAGGTAAATAATGAAAAGAATAAAAATGTGCAGTAAACTGTAAAACTGTTCGCACTACAAACCAGTATGTTGATATCAAGATAGTATATTAGAATAATATAAGACACACCAATTGTCAGTATCAAGCAGTATTTTGTTCTGCTAAAAATAGCTGGACGTGGATGAGACTGGAAGCTAGAATTTTTTATCTGCTAAATTTACACATTTTAACATTTATCCATTTTTACGCAAGAAAAATTTGGATACGTTTTAGAAATAAACTTTGTTTCAATCTGAAGTGTCCCAAGTAGTTGGAAAATGATTAGGTCCATCAGACATCTATCCTTAATACTTAAAATTGTTGGTGCAGTCTTAACATATGTTTCACCTCCGTGGCATTCCCACCATCTGACCATTTAGACAGAGTGTGGTTGAAATATGCTTTGTGTGCAACATTGTTAAAGCAACATGACTTTCGTTTCTTGACACACAACTACAAATGTTTGAATCTTTACCTTTACTTTCACTGAGGAGATAAAAATAATGTTTTAATGTTTTTGAGACGTATTGTATTTTATTTGATATTTGCTGCTGAAAATGTATTTTTTTTTGTTGTTGTTTTTTTAAATCACAGTTTGTCATACTTTTAGTGTAATATACAGTTATTGAAACAGTCAAACTGAGTTAAAATCTACTTCCTGTTTTACATTTCCATTTAGCACAGGCGAAGGGTCAGACTCTGCCAACATTTAAAGGAAGTTTGCACCATTACGCACTTAGCAGTTTACAATAGTGTGGGGATGCTGTTTAATACTCTGTTTGCAATCTGTTTTGTGTGTGCATTTTTATAGACAACAATTGCTTTGCTTTAACTTATTGCAAGCACTTGTCCCACAGCTGAGCAAAACAAGCTTTTAGCAGGCAGACACATACTATTTTGCATTTCTTCTTCATGTAAAGTCTTATAATGCCTGCAGCAATTCAAAGATTTCAGGCATTGTTGTTTCATGATTCCTGAGGTGGGCCTTATCTTCTTCTTGATTCCTGGAGCTGGGATTTTCACAGTACTTCAAGCATATTTAATTTTGAGAAGTTAGACTCTATTGCTGTTTTGAACATGTTGATTTGGAGATTTCCAGCTCAGTCTCTTGCTTGAGAAGTGATTGGTCTTCCCCTACTGTCTCTTTTAAAATGTGGGTGTAACAGTTTACCACTGAATGAACCTGGAAAGCCCCACATTTTGCGGCTTCTTCATTCAACCGCTATTCCTTCATTTTCACATAACATTATTTATTGCTATTAGTAATGCTTCAGGAAAGGTAGCATTAACATCTTTATAGTCAAATGTATATAGGCATTTTTTACAGTGGATATCATAGGCTATGTACAAAAATCCACAATTAATGAATGTTTCTGATTCCTTTCTAAAGTAGTGTGGTGAATCAGAGTCATCTAAATCCATCTGCAATCTGTTTATTAGAGGCAAGGTCATACAGGCAAAGTCAATCAACATCAACAGGGCTGGCAGAGGCAAGACAAAGGCAGGCAGAAGATCGGGGTCACAGGCAAGGTTCAGAGTCGATATATCCAGGTGGAGGTCGGGGTAACAGGCGAGAATCACAGGTAAGTAAACAGTCCAGGTAATAACAAAAGGCAGTCCAAAAATATCCACAAGAAACGTTCAGAGTTGTCGATGAACAAACAAAACTTCGTGCTGATCAGCGCTTGTCTGTTTCCTTTTAAAGCCGAGATAACAAGCCGCACCTGGGGCGTAAATCGCCATGGTGCATGGGTCAAATGAGTCCGGGGAAAGGGAAAGGTTCCCGCTGATGGTGGTCAGACAGAGGATCGCCTCATAACAGTCCATCTGGCTTGTCTTGAATTAAGCCGTTTGGCTGTTGCAATGATCAGTCAAGACTAAGAAGAGATGTTTGGAACCTTCTAGCCTGTGTCGCCATTCTTGTAATGCTGATTTCATGGCCAATAACTCACAGTCTCCTACATCGTAGTTTCTTTCAGGTGGGGTGAGTTTGCGGGAGTAATAGACACAGGGATACAGAAGACCTGGTGTTCCATGACGTTGGGACAAGACTGCTCCGATACCTGTGTTGAAGGCGTCTACTTCAACCATGAATTCTTTGTCTGGGTCGGGATGCCTGAGGATGGGTGCAGTCGTGAAGCGAAACTTCCATTGGAGGACCTTGGGGCCCTTTCGTGTAATTGAGGTAAGGGGTGCTGCCACCTGACTGAAATTGTGGATGAACCGTCGATAAAAGTTGGCGAATCCCAGGAACCGCTGGAAGTCTTTTATGGTCTGAGGTTTAGGCCAGTTCACTACCGAGGTAACTTTGTGTTTATCCATGGTCACACCTTCTCTACTGATTATAGGCCCAGGAACGAGATGCTTGTCTGGTGAAATTCGCACCTGGACAATTTAGCATATAGTTGGTGCTGGATCAGGCGTTTCAAGGTGGTTCGTACACGATGAACATGAGAGTCATTGTCCGAGGAATAGATAAGTATATCATCTATATATACGATCACATAATGGTTAAGCTCCTCCCGGAAGATGTCATTGATTGAAGCCTGGAAGACAGAGGGACTGGTGGACAATTCAAACGGCATGACCCGATATTCGTAGTGGTTGTGGAGAAGGCTGTTTTCCACTCATCTCCTTCTTTAATCCTTATCAGGTTGGAAGCACTCCTGAGGTCCAACTTAGTGAAGTATCTGGCTTGACGAAGTTGCTCCAGGGTGGCAGGGACCAGGGGTAAATGATATTGATACTCAATGCAGGGACGGAGCCCACCATCCTTTTTCTTCACAAAGAAGAACCCCGCAGAGGCTGGTGATGTTGACGGGCGAATGAAACCTTTAGAGAGTTCCTCCTTTATGTAGGTATTCATACTCTCCATTTCTGGCTGAGAGAGGGGGAGGATACAGCCCTTGGGAGGAGTGACACCAGGTAAGAGTTCTATGGAACATTGCTGAATGCCTCTCTTAGATCTTGATACTCTGCAGGTAAGTTCCCCTCCGTGTCTTCTTGTGGTGTCTGTAGTGTGGTAGAGTTTCGTTGCAGGCCTTGGAGACAATGTTGGTGGCAATGAGCAGACCATTGAGTGATCTGACGGTTGGTCCAGGAAATGGTGGGGTTATGAATTTTGAGCCAGGGGAGTCCGAGGATGATGGGGTGTTCTGGGGAGTGGATAGTGAAAAGAAGGATTGGTCTCATGGTGAAGTGGCCCGACGAGAAGCTGCAGATCCTTGGTGCCTAAATGTCAGCCGTCTAGAGCTGCCACCACCACCCGTGATCCACATGAAATGAGAGTAGTGGAAATCGTTTTAGCATTGTTGCAACTTGTTGCATCTTTCCCAAAAACACTCATGTCTGCATTCCATCAAAAGGGTGTTTCTACTAAATACTGAGCAAAGGGCCTGAATACTTACCATGTGATATTTCAGTTTTTTTTAATCTGCAAAAATGTCAAAAATTCTGTGTTTTTCTGTCAATATGGGGTGCTGTGTTTACATTAATGAAGTGAAAAAACTGAAATGATTTTAGCAAATGACTGCAATATAACAAAGAGTGAAACATTTAAGGGGTCTGAATACTTTCCATACCCACTGTGTGTCATTAGTTATTGTTACATTTGCATACAAATATAAATGTACACTGATGAGACATAACACTCTGAATAAGACTGATTATCTTTTCATTGCAGCACATGCTAGTGGACGGGGATATATTACAGCAAGTGGACATTTCATTCTCAAAGTTGATGTTTTAGAAGCAGGAAAAATAGACAGGCCTAAGATAAGACCAGGGTCCATTTGTGATGGCTAAACGACTGGGTCAGAGAATAAACTCTTGTCATGCATGTGGATGTTACTTTGACACCTTCCAACTACCTAAGCATTGTTAGAGACCATGTGCACCTTTTCATGGAAACCATATTCCCTGGTGGCTGTAGCCTCTTTCTGCAGGATAATGCGACCAGACACAAACCAAAAATGGAATGGTCCAATCCATGGAGGCCCCACCTCACAGCTTACCACTTATACATCTGCTGCTAACATCATGATAGTGCCAGATACCACAGCACACAGGGGTCTAGGGGAGTCCATGCCTTATTGGGTCATAAATAGTTTAATTAAAAAGAAACCCTGTAGGTGGCAGTATAGCTGCATGTTTAGCTCCCGATTGTTCACTTCTTCTGTCCACTGCTGCTTCTGTGTGGTTTTAGTAATGTTAGCCTATATTTTGAGTTTCGCAGTCTTCATCGCACTAACAGAAGATTTTTTTTTATAAAGTTTTATAAATTCTATAATAAAATATATTCATTTTTTGAGTTCTGGAAGTATGTAAATCTAACATTGAATTGGGTATAGCAATGTTTTGACAGAGGATTTAATCTAGCTGAAAGTATGTCAGGTCACCTGTAACAATTTACATTACTTTTTGGTTAAATAAATCAGATTTATTAACTTTAAATTTATATTAATTACATTATATTGTGTGTAATTTAAAATTAAGTGTCTACACTCTCAGAAATAAAAGTACAAAAGCGGTCACTTGGACGGTACCTTTTCAAAAGGTACACATTAACAAAGTACTAATATGTACCTTTAAGGTACCAAAATGGACTCTTTAGGTACAAACATGCATCTTTTGAAAAGGTACCACCTCAGTGACAGCTTTTGTACCTTGATTTCAGAGAGTGTATAATAATTGCATTTTTAGTTGTTCTAGTAACTTAAAATTGTCTTGATTACTTTGAAAAATGGGCCGTGTATTCCTAGTTCCCAGAATGCTTTTTCTTAATAGAACTGGTTAAAGACAAGGAGTATTGTTTTAGTGTTACAGTGTTGCTGTCATCTTTGAGTTTATATTATGTCAAGGTTTTTGTGGTTACCCTTCAGTGTGCTTGTGGATAGGTTGATGGTGACGAGATAAATGCATTGATTTTAAAGAAGTGCCTGCAACAACATATCTTACTTAGACTGATTAATAAGGCTGTGTTAAACAAATGTGTGTTAAACACATTTAGCATGTGTTGATTTTAACTGATATTAAACACACATTGGGTTTCCATGGGGACCTTCCATAGGGATAATTTTTTAAAATATAAATACTTGTGTTGCCTTAAACCAACCCTAGACCTAAACCTACCCCTTACAGGAAATATTTAGCATTTTTGGGGTTTTTCAAAAATGTCACGTATAATTTATAAGCTTTTTTCCTCATGGAGATTAAAATGTCCGAAAATTCTAAACAAAATACAATTTTTTCCACCTTTGTGGGGAAATTTTTTCTCCATAATGTATGGTTTAGTTACATGCAAGGAATTATGTGAACTTAAGTACAACAGTATTTTTAATATGGACGGAGTGACTGAGGAGCTGTTCTCCCGCTGACTCATAACCGTTAGGTGGCGTAACGTGGCAAAATTTTGGTCGCCTCCAAGATTTTGACACGAGGAAGAGCGTTTTCCGCCTAAGGCGGGGTCACCATCTCTGTTGGTAAAGTTTGGCTGTGGAGACAGAGAGCGGTCGGCAAAATCAACATAAGTACACCGAGCCTAAATCCCGATCGTCAGTTTTCTATCGCTCGCGGCCGTGTGAGCGTCAGTGTAGCGTGCGGCTGACGCGATCTGACTGCAGTCATGTCCGAAGACCCGAGCTCTCAACCCTGGTCTATCGACAAGGATGACTATGAGCTACAGGAGGTGATCGGTGAGCTAAACCATCACACATCAGCATCCAGATCACACCAATGATAGCGCAGCGCAGATTAAGACATACGTGTCATGATCTCTGGGGCCCAGATGGTCTGTTATTTCAGATCTCCATCAGTAATTGAGTCACCGCGCCTGTAAGATGTTCAGTCTGTGTTAGCCATGCTAACTAGCCACCCGACATGCCAACAGACTGTAATGCTTTGTGGACAAAGGCTGATCTACTGATTGATTTGGAGATTTCATCGTGATTTCTATATGACATATGGGGCGCTTGGAGGATAAAGAACAAGTTGCTGGTTTGTTTGGTGACAAGCTGCTTCATATCATGTTCTTGGGTATAACTTAGGCTGTCCTTTAGATGAAAGTCTGACGTATTATAAGAACAGTTTAACTAAGAAGTTAACTTTTAATCGCATAACCAGGGCAGATTTCATTGTCCTGGAACATTTGCATTTGGTCTTTCAGCTCCCTTTTGGCGAGGGAAGTTGTCTTTAAGCTGAAGGAAAGAGAAACACGAATAAACGGAAGTGTAGTATAATACAAAATTAATGCATATTATGACATGACTTAATTTTTACATCTAATTCCGCCATGTGAGCATTAGAAATGCCATATAATATACATTTCATTATATTGTTTAACCCTTATGTGTCATTTACTCCCCACAGAGGTCTGTAGAGGACAAAAACAGCAGTTATAAAAAATATATATATTTCATTTTATCAGTTCTGATCACGACTAATAAAAATTAATTCAAGCAACACTTTAAATTTTAAAATACCAATACAAATTACACACATCTGGCTTAATTTATGCTGTTAGAGCCAAAAAAGAGACATAAGGTCAGAAATGTACTTAAAATTGCACATATTTAATCTGTGGATTGTAGGAATGTAAAGGTATCAAAATTTCACGGTACGGTAATACCTCGGTATGAATGGCACGGTACAGTATTTATTGAATCATTTACATAAAAAACTAAACTAGTTAAGAGGCTCAAAAAAAGTGCCAGTGGTGTTTATTAAACAGTTTACATGAACACTGAACATATCAATTACAACACATTAGCCATCTGTAAACATTGAAAGAGGAACAAAAGAATTATTAAACCTTCCACACATCCGATTTAAAACCCACTTTAGATTGCTAGATTATAAAATCTAGATTAAAATCCTTATTTATAATCGTTTATAATTATATTTATAATTCATAATAATGAAACCAAGTACACATAAGATGTGATTTTTGCATCTATTTGCATGTAAAATAGAGTTAGAAGCAACATAATATCTATTTTAACTGAAAGCCCTGCTCCTCTCAGCCTCTCACTGAACAGAACAGACGCAGAGAGAGGGATGTGTATGCGCTGAGAAAACGAGCTTGCGCTAGCGCGGCAGTACCGGAGGTTTGCTGAGGTTTGTCCAAGAAGTCGTTAGATTTGTCGTTAGTCACTTTTTAGGGAAAAATGTCGCCAAAGGGGTCTGAATAGTCGCTTAATATAGAGACAAAGTTGCCAAGTTGGCAACACTGATCTTTATTGACAACAGACCGCAAAGAATGATGGGCACGCTTGGGCTGATGGGAACTCCCGTTCGCTCCATTCGCCTGAGCAAACCTTTCTCGGAAGACCTATCGTTTTATCGAGTCATGCGACCACGGTATTATCGAAAACATTTGATATTGCGGTACAACGTATTTACAAAACCGTTACATCCCTAATGGATTATAGATGCTTTGATTATCTGCATTTGTCTTAGATATTTAATGCAGATTTTTGTTTGTATTACAAAATCAGTGATTAAAAGTGATTACACCTTTCTGTTATATAGGGAGTGGAGCAACAGCTGTGGTCCAGGCAGCATATTGCAAACCCCGGAAAGAGAAGGTGGCCATTAAACGCATCAATCTTGAGAAATGCCAGACCAGCATGGATGAGCTTCTGGTAATGTCTGTTTACTGCTCATAAAATTAGACACACCACATAAAGGTATTTGATTAGGATGTCTCTGCTTAAACAGGTTATTTATGGATGGGAGTTTATTTCTCTTGCTCTCTTTAGAAGCATAGTGTGTGATGATTCTGCTGCTTGTATTGTTTTTATCATACTTAAATGTGCATCGGACAAAAAAAACTTTCCAGCATACTTTTCTGACATTACAGCACATGAGATTACACATATATATATATATATATATATGTGTGTGTGTGTGTGTGTCTGTGTATATATATAGATCTGTGCATTTTTATGCCTATTTTTATTTATTTTTTAATAAATCAGCAAAAATATCAACAATTCTGTTTTTCTGTCAATATGCTGTGTGTACATTAATGAGGAAAAAATGAACTTAAATGATTTTACCAAATGGCTGCAATATAACAAAAAAATTAAAGTTGTAAAGTAAAGTTTACTTGTAAAGTAAAGTACCCACTGTACATATTCTCTGAAGGCGCAAATATTGACTGTCTGACAATATTTCAGTTTCATTAGAAATTATGCAATGTACATCTGTCTCGGGGTCTGTCCTATTCACCTCAGTTAATGATCTTTTTGCCAAATGGCAGGGTCATGATGTAACTCGGGTCATGTGCAAGGCAGCCACGTCTGTCAGTCAGAGGAGGATTAAACTGGCACCGACACAAGGAAAGACTTTCTGGTTTGTGATTAAACTGTCAGAGTTAGAATGGCCTATGAGACCAGACTAGCTAACTACACTTGCATTTATATGGAAAATGTGTCTTTTAAGGATGTAGAACAGGTTTAATTCAATTAATTTAGTTTGATGTAAGTCTATATTTAAAAGTTTCTATTCACTCCACTCGTCTAGGGTCTTTTCTATTTCTGTTCTGTAGTATAAAACTCATGAATGGCAGCATCTTGAAGCAATTTGACCCCGAAGGACATGGTTGAGCACTCATGGCGGTCTGAATGGGCTCTTTTGTTTGCAATTACTTAACATTATTACCTTTTAGAAACCTCTCTTTAGATTTAATTTACTGCTTCCTAACATTTTCTTTCCTCCTTTTATTATTTTTTTTTTTAGAAAGAGATCCAGGCAATGAGCCAGTGCCATCACCCAAATATTGTGTCTTATTACACCTCCTTTGTGGTAAAGGACGAGCTTTGGCTGGTCATGAAGTTGCTCAGTGGTGGTCAGTCAGTTTAAATGTGAATAAACAGAAGTTATTAACTGATTTTTTGACAATAATGTGATGCATAATGCTGTATATTTCAATTCATATCTGTTCCAGGTTCAGTTCTTGATTTTATTAAGTACATCATTTCTAAAGGGGAGCACAAATCGGGTGTCATAGATGAGGCCAGCATTGCCACCATACTAAAAGAGGTGCTAGAAGGTCTCGATTATCTGCACAAAAATGGCCAGATTCACAGGTATATGTCTTTAATTGCATTGATGTGCGTTTCATTTTAACTTTGAGTCACTGAGCGATACACTGACCTGTCTGCTCTCTGTAAAGGGATGTGAAGGCTGGAAATATTCTTTTAGGAGAAGACGGCTCTGTTCAAATTGCAGGTGGATATTTTTGTCTTTATTGACAATTATTATTAGCAATGAATTAGTTTAATAGTTGATTTAAATATACTGCTTTTTAATTTATTTTAAAGGATTGTAGAATATTCTTATTTAAATGTGATGTTTGATTGCCTCAGTGTTTATGTACTTTATGCAGAATTTTGCAGTTTTTGTTAAAGCAAACAGGAAAAGGCGATATAATTCTGTTTGCTTTCAAAGTCTGAGAATGGCCTCTAGATGCTCATTTTCAGTGACTAGGAAGGTTTCGATTTGATTATCGGTGGTGCTTGGCACGGAAAGTAGATAGTAAACAACATGGGTTAGACGATTGATAGTTTTGTTGTCTGCTTTTCTCCCTGAAGACTTTGGTGTTAGTGCCTTTTTAGCAACTGGTGGAGACATGACCAGAAACAAAGTGAGGAAAACGTTTGTAGGAACTCCATGCTGGATGGCACCTGAGGTGATGGAGCAGGTTAGTGTTGTTCCATTTGTGGCTTTTATATATTTTGGAAACCGAAAGGATTTCTTATGGGATGTGTATGATAATGTGTTTGTTTAATCATAGGTTAGGGGTTATGATTTCAAAGCTGATATCTGGAGTTTCGGGATTACTGCTATTGAGCTGGCGACTGGGGCCGCTCCATATCACAAATATCCTCCAATGAAGGTAAGCAGCAAGTGACTGTTTGGGAAGGTCTAAATCAAAAACGGTCACTCAAATTCAACGTATGTCCTTTTGCAAAATAGTCCTAGGTTTTTTGCCGATCGGAACCAAACCAAACAGTACGCCAATTAGCATCTGTGCTAACTTTAGCCAAATGTTATTTGGACTATAACTCAGGAACGGAATGAGGTATCTTCACCAAACTCGGTACACGTGCATAAGCTCAAACTTTATCCAAATACAAAAAATTGCTATAAGTCAGAAAAAAACATAATTTCAGTTATAACTAGGCAATCGTTGGTCCGATTGGCTTACAAATTTATATTTCCAGTTCTGCCATAAACTCTTTAAAAAAAAAAATTATTTGCAATAAATGTCACCTATCATTTATTTAAAATATTTAAAATTGCAAAACAATGTGTATGTCTAAGGCCCTAAACATAAGTCATAACTTAGCACACACCTCAAAAGTGGTGAAAATGGACATCTGATATGGGTTTCAGAAGTGGGTGTGACAAAATGGCTCAATAGCGCCACCTGTTTACTTTTAAAGAAGTGCCCCTCCCGCTATGTTTACTGTACATTTAAATCGGTACACACATGTAGCACAACTAAGTATCTTGGAGCAAAATCCCAAACCTAACAGGAAGTCGGTTATTTTCAATAATAAATAATAATTAAATAATTTTTACTTCTGATTTGTATTTAGGCTTCCAAATTCATTCAAAAAATGTATCTTGTGTGAGAAGCATAATTTTTTTTCTGTAATAATTCACTTTGAAACACTGTCTTGCTCTTTCTTGATTTTTTTCTTCTTATTTGGGTTTAGGTTCTCATGTTAACTCTGCAGAATGACCCTCCTTGTCTAGAGACTGGAGTTACGGATAAAGAGATGGTTAAAAAATATGGCAAATCTTTTCGGAAGATGATCTCCTTGTGCCTCCAGAAGGATCCAGAAAAACGGTAGGGCATTTATTTCCTAAAGTTCTCTGATTCTATCAGGACCAACAGTTCTTGGTCATATTATAAACGTTCAATGTTTTTCAACAGTCCTACAGCTGCTGAACTCTTAAAACACAAGTTCTTCACAAAAGCCAAGGTGAGATCCTGTAACCCGAATTTGTAAAGTACAAAGAATGACTACAGTAGTGGCATTTTACATTAACTTACTGGTAATCTAAGTGCGCCAGTGTTTGGTCTGTTTTATGTAATTGCTGCTTTAAGCAGGCAAAATTATTTAGTTTGGCTACATTTATTTTCACCTGAACATTTCCAAACCACTGGTCCAGCATGACTGGTTTACTGTAACAAATTCTCAGGATTAGTTTTTCTAAAGGCCATTTCCTGCTCATGGGATACAGCCCATATTGTAACAAACGCAGTGCTGCCTCAGCAGACTTTTATTCCTAGCGGCTCAGTAGAACTGTAGTCTGTGCATTAACGGAGAGGCCTGCACGGCACTGTAGTGCTGCATTACAACCCACAGAGGATGCTGTCACTCTCAAATGTATTTTTAGAATAACATAACCTGATTTCACAGTTTTAACCAAAATATTGCATTTGTGGAATTATCCATAATAAAATTTAATAAATATACTTATACTATTTTCTGGCTTTTAGCTTACTATGGAAGTTGAATTTTATTTCTCAAAATTTCTTTACAGAACAATGAATACTTGAAAGAAAAATTGCTGGAAAGGGCGCCAACAATAGGAGAGAGATCAAGGAAGGTTAGTGACAAAATGTACCGATTAGATGTTAATGACAATAATTGTAGTTGTGCTTCAAGCATTTTGTTGTTTGTGCAAACAGGTGCGAAGGGTTCCGGGCTCCAGCGGTCGACTGCACAAGACTGAGGATGGAGAGTGGGAATGGAGTGATGATGAGCTGGATGTGGAGAGCGAGGAAGGAAAGGCTGCAGTGGCCGCTTTACGGGTACATGCACATCTGCTACATCATTACCTAAGCCTGTTTTTAATTTAATTTGTGGATTTGGATAAAGCAAGTCTTTTAAATTGTATTTTTTTAGTCACCAAGAGTAAAGGAGGAGGCTGTGCAGAATGCAGAGGTGAGAGTTCAGTTCCATTTCCTACTTTTTGATTTACCCCAAAGCCGTTCTTAAGAAAGTATTGTTTCTACCTCTTTCAAAGATCTTTCCAGCGGATTCATCAAGCTTCCTGCAGCCAGCAGCTGTGGGGCAGTCTGAAGCGCCACATGCTGGAGATGACACTGCCACGATATCGGCATCTCTTCCAGGCTCCCAGGTGAACTCTGCTGTGACGAGTATCAGCAGTGACAATCACATGTGCACTTGGTTCATAATTTATGTTTCAGTTTACATCTTAACATTGTATCCGTGCAGGCCGGTGGACCTACTACGACAGGACAAGACTTGGCCAAAACCCCCATCAGCCTAGTTTTAAGATTAAGGTATTTTGCTTTAAAACACTCACTCACTGATTACCAGCTTCTTTTTTTATATCCAAATAGATCTGGTAGGTTAGAGTTAGAGTTAACCATACTGTTCAGGACAATTGCATATATGGTTTTTTCAGTATTGAAAGAAATGGCTTTACAGTGTTGTAATTGTTAGCTAAAACACAAATAGGTCTGAAGTAATGTAAAAATTATAGTATAAAAACTAACACAAAAATTAGCAGTGTTTACTTGGCTAATAACTAAAACCAAGTTGAATTGCTAAAAATGACTAATATATATGACTATATATTATAAATTAAATAAATAGTAGCCTAGGGCTGGGCGATATATATCGATCGATATATTTATGCTTATCTGATCGGTAAAGATGGTTCTTTGATTAGCGCTAAATCTCCGTCAAATGTTTTTCACCTTATGAACAGAGCCGTATATCACTGATGAGCTACGCGTTGAGTTTCGCGGGTGATTCACTGTCGCAGCTTGTCAGTGATCTACGGCTCTGTTTAGACGGAGATTAAGCGCTAATCAAAGAACCGGCTTTACTGATGAGATGCACATAATACATCGTTCGATATATATCGCCCAGTAGCCTATATAAATAATTCTAAGATAACAGGTTAGGTTCTACTATTTAATCAAAATATAATGTCTTATTTCTTAAACTTTTTTTTATGTGACTTATCTATCTATTTATTTATTTTAATAACAGGAATACAAAGAAAGAGCTGAATGATATCAGATTTGAATTCATGCCTGGCAGAGGTTTGTGGAGTTTGCTGTTCACTTGGTTAAATGTCTATTTCTTGCTAATTTAACAAGCAAGTTGACAAATTGTAATCTCGCTCTCAAATCGTGTAAAATGTGTTTAACTTCTTCTATATCCAGACACAGCCGATGGAGTGTCTCAGGAGCTCGTGTCTGCAGGACTGGTGGATGGGAGAGATTTAGTCATTGGTGAGTTTGTCGAGATAAAAATAAAATTGCTGCTCAACACTAAAAAGTAGAAAATAGTAATTGTTTTAACTTGCATTCATTTTTTTTTTAGTTGCCGCCAATTTGCAGAAAATCGTTGATGATCCGCAAACCCACAAAAATGTCACTTTTAAGTTGGTAAGTCAGATTAGATTGGGATGGTGATCATTTGTTCACCGGAGGTGTTTTATATTTGTCTCTGTTTATTTTTCCCCCGTGTAGGCATCGGGAGTGGACAGCTCTGAAATTCCAGATGACGTTAAACTCATGGGATTTGCTCAGCTGAGTATAAGTTAAAACAGTATTACCAGCAACGGAAGGAAAAAAAAACACAGACTTGTTTGCACAACAGTGCATTGTAAATGCTTTCATTGGCCTAAAGAAACCACTACTGCCAAAGAGACAGAAGGAACCTGACACCACGTAGGATTAACAAATGTTGAATAGGACTGCATCCGAGTTCTTGATAGGAGCGCACCTCAGATGTTTACAGTATTCATGTACGTTCTGTTTTCTGTTGCTTTAAACATTTGCACAATCTGAACCAACTCCTAATACCGGTAGATGTCAAAAGAATGCCTTACTTTCGGTAGTACTACTGAATTTACAACTGTAGGTAGACAGTAGCTGTGGAGCTCATCTGTGAAGTGAATGAGTGACTGTGTGTGCTTTCAGCGGTGTACCTCAAAGGAAGGCGGAGGGGAGGATTGTCATTCAATAGCATTTAAGGGGGCATGTTAGCACATCTGTAAAGTCAGCTGTTTTCTGCAGTGTGGTGCATCATATTGGAGCGCTCGGGTTTGTATGGTTGTATGCATTAACCAGTAAACACCCTAACCCAGAACTTCAGCCACTTCACCCACAACCCCATCAGATACAATGTTTCGACGTTACACCCATGCACTGCACCTCACGGTTACACCTTTCGGCCGCTTTCTCACTCGGGATACATTCCCATCGTTTTGCATGGGCTAATGCCAGACTGCATGAATGATTTTTAACTTAAGATATGCTGATCATTTTGCTCTCATTTATCTTTGCCGGCTCTCTGTGAAAACAGGAGGTGTGAGAGAGATTAAATGAGACATTGAACATGTTAAAAAAAAAACAAATTCAATTGATATTTTTCCGCAAAGGATGTAAATGCTGTTGAAATTCTCTGGAAAATGTGCTTTTCAGTTTATATTGGAAAGAGGTTTATGCAATTTTTGTAGATTGCGAATAACGTTACAAGTTTCATTTACGTGCATATCTGTTAAGTATAGAGGCAGCTGTTTGGATAGTGTTATAGATTTATGATTTATTTTTGTTGAAGGAAATTCTAGTGTTTGCAAGGAAAAGCATTAACATTTTGGTAAAGTCAAATTACCACTGATGGGTGCATTTTGAATTCCCAATATTGAACACTTTTTTTTGTTTTTTCTCAATCTATAAACACATCTGTAAAACAAAGTTAGAATGGAGTCTATACGTGGAACTAGAGATGTATAGAAAAATGGAAGAACATGACTGTCAATATAGATTGCTAGCCTTGCAAGCACTGTTAATGAAGTAATGACCAGTAAAGCTTGGGACACAGTCACTGACCAGCAAGAAAAAAAAGTGACTAGGACTCATCCTGTGTCCAAATAATATTGGCAATTGGATCCGTTGCATTTGAATTTGTGGTCCTGCTTGTGTCATTGTAAATATTTCAGTTCATTGCACTTGCTTAATATCATCTGTCCTAGTTGTAGGATGTCTGATTCCATGTTATATATGCAGAAAATCTGTTCCCATGCAACTGGTATTTTTTTCCCCCCTTTAAAAAATAATTCCATGCTCATATTGCCAGTGATATTGGCAGTGACTTTTTTAAATAATTATTATTTAAAGGTTTTTGCTGGATTTCTGATGATCTACACTCCATTTTTAATTTTCCCCAGTTATTTTCTCTCCTTGGCTTCCAACAAACAGTGCATTTTAAGATGGTTTTAAAACGGTTATTTGCAGACCTGGTCGACGATTCATTTGCTGTCACTTTCGCACTTGTGTGTATGTGCAAACGACTGTTGATTTTTCTTTCTTAAATAAATTTAGTGTGAAATAAAACAATGAATGTGGGCGGGGCATCTTAACGAGTACTTGATCAAGAAAAGAAAAAAATCATGTAAATAATCAAATTGATGTTTATATATAATATAAACAGTATACATACTGTTCACAGTTGGCCTTTCTATGGAGTGAACGTGGTGGTTGTCTAATGACTTATTGTAGGCTTCTTTGTGTTCACGGTCAAAAAACACAACACTTGGGTTTCATTACTGAAAAATGTATCCCTCAAATATTACATTAGCATGACTTGAGAATAGTTTATGTACTGACTTTGTCAACAGTGGAGGGCTATTATTGTTTTTCTTTCAGTTTTCTGCCTTGCTGTCTGTGTTCATGGTTGATGGAGTGGTCAGTGAGATTCTTAGAAGGAATGCTTGTGGTCTGTCAGTTTTGTATGTGTTTGTGTTTAAATGGGGAAACGGCTCATTACAATGGCATGCCACCTTACTGTAATCATTAAGATATCTCCGATACTTAAAATACACTGTCAAGTCAAAGCTTAAACACAATAATTTCATTTCTAAATTGTGGATGGCCCTGTCACGATTCTCTAAAGCCTCAAATATTTCCCCGTTTCTCTTGTAAGACACTTTTAAGTCCTCACATTTCGTTCTTTCTCACCATGGTAGTGGGTCGTGATAAGACAGTATTTTCACGTGGTTTGCCCTTTTCTGGAATTCATTGGAAGTCATTCAACTGAGCACTTTTGAAAATTGAAAGCATATATTGTTGTTTCTCATATGTAGGATAATTAACTAAGCTGATTTGTCAGATCTTGTTAAGCTTTTGTTTCTGTATGGTGATGTTTGTTGAGGTGAGTTGTCTTAAGATCATTCCTCCGCTCTGTTCTGTCAGCAGTCTGGAAGGCTGCTGTGTTTTCACACCACGCACGTGTATTCCATTTTAGTGGAATATTTAAGTGTTTTTTATTTAGTGTCCTTTAGTTTTATCATGTTTTTATCTAATTGAACTTTAAGGAATGAATTGTCACGAAACAAAAGCAAGGTTGTTGGAGGTATTACTATCACTCTCAGTATGGTGTGTTAAGGACAATGGTAGAACACTGTATAGTATTTCACTTTTGGGTTTTTCAGTGCATGTGTACCCAATTATTTTTAATAATAATCAATAAAGAATGAAATTATGACATTGCCGTGCAGACCTGTCTATGAATTGCATAATGATGTTGAAATGCTTCATGTTCCACAATAGTTCTCTGTGGCACTTATCCAGTTTATTGCTAGTGTTATTATATTGAGTTACACATTACATTTACTGTCAGCACAATTTTTTATTAGTTTTTATACTTAAGAACCAAAGTACTGCTCAAGTTCACTTCAGTTTAATTTTGAAAACTTTATGTCCGTATAGAGGTTATTGATTCGATTATGATTGTATTTTTTTACAAGAGAATGTTTGTTTTCTACATCAGAATTGGTTGTTTTAATTAGTTTATTTGTAATTTCTGGAGCATTTAAGGGAAGATTTTGCTGCCATATATATACATACATACATACATACATGTGTATGCAGTGTTCGTTCCCTAAATGGATAACTCCACTTAATTTTTTTTTGTTAAATTGTGCAGACCAATTAATCTTGATTAAAGTATAGTTGGGTTATTTTGATTAGGTTACAAAATATAGATATAGATAGATGGATAACTAACACAATAAAATGCATTAAAAAACATAACATATACTGTGCAACAATACAAATAAACTCCTGATATGCATATGTATATGTAGGTGTTTATCTCTGTCTGACAAAATATTTTAATGTTGAGCTGTTATGCTTTTCCCGCAATAACATGACCATTGTTCTCTGTATATATGACTTTCTGTCACATATTCACATGATTATGCAGTTAAACATTAATTTACTTTGTTTTCTAGTAACGTCTCCTAAGCTTTCCTGGGTTGTTTCTCCTTTGGACCACCATGACTGATTTTGGGGAGATTTTGAAAACTATAGGCGACTTTGGGCTTTTCCAAAAACTTCTCTTGTTTGCTTTGTGCTTTCCAAATCTCCTTTTGCCTTTTCAGTTATCCAGCCTCGTCTTCAACCACGCAGACACAAACCACCATTGCAACACTGACTGGATCCTTCAAGCGGGTCCCAATCTGACGAAGAAAGAGCAGCTCAACCTGACTCTGCCCAGGCTCCCGGATGGCTCTCTCAGCCCCTGTCAGATGTACGTGCCCGTGGACTGGGATCTGTCTGCTATCCAGGAATACGGCCTAAATAAAACCACCACTTGCACTGATGGATGGGTGCATAACGATACTATTTACGACGCAACCATTGTCACCGATGTGAGTACTACCACTGGGGTGTTTCAGATAAACATGTTGAAAAGGTAACCTGGGTTTAGTCACCCGTATATTTGAAAACATTTTTGCTTGTGACACAAGCAATGTAATTTAATTACCATGTTTTTATATGACATCACGTTGAGCTGATTTGGACAACAATATGCTGTTTACATCAAGAAAGCCTTCATAAATGCCTGATGCTTTTGTAATGTTTTGCAGTTTGATCTTGTATGTGACAATGCACATTTGTTTCGGGGAGCACAGACAATATTCCTCGCTGGAATACTGGTTGGAGCTGTACTTTTTGGGCCTTTTTCAGAATCGTAAGTTTTAAATACAAGTATTCATCTAGTTTATATGTAAAAATTGTTCAATTAAAATGAATATGATTCTTAAATATACACTTCCATAGAACTGTACTCCATCTGATGTCTGTGAATACAAAGTCAATATGATGTATTCGGCATATAGAAAAGATTTCATTTCATGTATGATGTCAGCAATAGTCCACTCTAGTAAATTCTCTCTCTCTCTCTCTCTCTCTCTCTCTCTCTCTCTCTCTCTCTCTCTCTCTCTCTC
>JAUMHP010000041.1:8204933-8241105 GCA_032361065.1 Enteromius trimaculatus
ATATATACACACACACACACACACACATATATGTGCATGCATGTATAAAGTGCGTTCAAAATACATTTTTGTTTACATAGGCCTAATGAGGCCATATGTACTGTGTATTTAATAATGTGTTTGTGTGTGTGTATATAGTTTAATTATTTAGGCCTATTTATACAAAATACTTCAGTATTGTAATATTTTCCAGTTTTTGGTTACTGGTCATTACATGAACATGATTATTGACTAATCATTATTGTGCAAAATTGTAATTTCGGTGCATCCCTATTTAACTTTTTTTGTTGTGTATTAAGTCATTACAGCATGATGGACCAGTAGAGGTATTCTAGTAGAAATGAGTCAGAGTGTTGCTTCAGCACTCGCTCACCCAGCTGTGAACTGATAGTTGAGATTTCTCTGTATCTGACCTCGCCCTTTGCTGTGGGAGTTACAGCGCTGATGTTGTGAATGGAGACCGCTTTGTTTATCATGCTAGTGCATGACAAACTTGACTTAATGACGTTCAATAACAGTTCTAATGACACAGTCTTGACACTTTAGGAGTGGCGTTCACCAGAGTCATTGAGGAATTCTCGTTTAGTCTGGTTTTGTGCGGTCTTTTGCATAAAATCCTGTGGTACCACTTATAACATTGCTCCGACAGGCATTGACATTTTGGCATTGAACCATACACTCTAAGAGGTCACTGACCAGTCCAAGTTCCTCTGTTCCTGAAGCTTTTTTGGGATTGAGGAAAACCCCAAGCTTTGAAGCAGACTGAAGTTTTAATTCTCTGTGGCTGGTCCTTTGGGCTGATCCAAGACCATGTGACTCCCACTGACACATAACCATGCTGATACACACACACACAATTGGCTGTTGCTCCAAACAAACTTGCAACTTCAAACAGTGCTTAAATCTGAGGTTTTAGATGTTTTGTGTACATGTGCTCATGTTTCCCTCGATATTAAACCCTAAACTGACTAATTTTTTTATGTAGACCTAATCTTTTTGGAGTGTTTTTGGGTATAATATTAAAATCAAAAAGCAAAAATAATAATAATAATAAGGGAATTGTTTTATCAGGTTATTTTAGTATGGTTATTATCATTTTTCAAAATGAGTATTAACATTAATGAGAAAATTAAAATTCTAATGATTTAGTTATTGTGTTAGCAAAAATAAAACGCATAAATATTTTTGTGTTTTCAGGCATCTAAGAAAAGGCTTGCAACAATAAAAATGTTGTATTTTCACTTAAATTATTATTTTTTTAAAACGATAACTGAATGATTATTACATTACTAGTCAATCATTTTTTTATTTATGCTAGTAACAGTAATTATTATACCATAATTATTATTTCTTCACATTATTATTATTATTATTATTATTATTATTATTATTATTATTATTATTATTGTTATCATGAGTAATGATTTAAAAAAGTAAAAATCAATGACTATTATGTAATCATTTATAATAATTACTGTATTGGTTATTTGTATCTGTTTTAAAGTTGTAAACAATCAGTTTAACATCTTTAGCAGTTGTTGCACAAGAATATCAGAATAAATGAAGCTCCTGTAATGGGTTTTTATCAATCTTTTTTGTTATGCGGTCAGTGCTGCTTACTTCATCCATTACGATGTGATGCAAGGATAGAGTGATGTCTTACAAGTTTCCTTGTCATGGTTAACGTTTCCTCACATGACAAAATGTCTTTTGTCATTTAAAAATACAGGTGGATGTGAAGTGTGTATACTGTATATGTGTGTGTGTGTGTCATAGCCGAATCACAGTTGAGCAGCGGTCACATGGCCAGCTGTCAGAGATCTAGGGGAGGAAACCTAATCCGACAGAGGAAGCAATTCACCCATTAGTGCTAGTGTGTGAGGGAAACAGTGCAGATATACAGTGCTTTATAAGCTCTCACTCAGCTCTCTAACTGTGTGTCTCCTCCTCTCTCTCTCTCTGGTGTTCTGTACACAGTGGCTGTTGGCTTTACACTACAATGTCAGCGGCAGCTTCTCTGCAGTAAGCACATTGAGGTAAGTTGGTATTTTTCATTGGATTATGTTTGCTTAACTGTTCAATCATGCATTTAAACATGCAAATCAGATGCTAATTAATGTACTGCTTTTACATAATTAACTTTAGTTGCTGTTTTAATAATTGGTGGCTATTCAATCCCAGAATTTTGGATAAGCAGAACAAATGGTTTATAATATTCATTTTTGCATAACATTTTATAAGAGTATCTAAAATGTAATTTTTACTTTTCTTTTTAATTTTTCAGTGAAAAGTGATTTTCAAAATGATGCGAAGTATCGAATTTTCCAATTTTCCATTTTAATTGACTTAACATTTATAACTATTTTAACAAATGATGGACATTCAGTCTTCAGATGAATTGATCAAATAGAATATGATTTGTACATCATGTTTTCAGAGTGTCTAAAAATTATAAAGATAACTAAATGTGGCATTTAATGTTCAAAGTGTTGTTATTTAGTCAATCTAGCTTTTTTTTTTTTTTTTCCTAAGTGATGTTTATATCAACATAACAGAATGCACTATTAATTTATAACTTGCCATCTAGAAGTGAAATTCAAATAGTCAGCATATCATGATGGATCACTAGACACTGCAAAGTCAACAGTGAAAAGTCCACTGGTTTACTGATATCGCCCAGTCATCATTTAGTGTGTGCATTTATTTTACCCTTAAGTGACTCTTGAATTTAATGAGCGTTAATGATCTAATGAATCAAATGATTGACGGAAATGGTCAGTGTGTTTATATGTAGTACTCCGAGGCTGTGTGGCGTGTCTTGTGAGTTTGTTAAAGTGATTAAACATCACTAATCTTACAGCAATAAGCATCATATTTAAACCATAAGTTAAAATGTATAAAACTAAATAAGGTTTTGTAGATGCTAGTTCTTAACTCAGGGGTGAGCTAACTTAATCCTGGAGGGCCGGTGTACTGCGAAGTTTAGATCCAAGTTGCCTCGACTCACCTGGAGGTCCAAGTATACCTTGTAAGACCTTGATTAGCTGTGTGTTTGATTAGGGTTGGAGCTAAACTCCTACAGTGTCTGGTGACCCCTGTCTTAACTGATATTTGGTATGGTCCACTGTGAAGTTAGTTTTGTAGAATCTTTTAGTAAATAATTGGGATGGTCCACAATAGTTGACTAATTGACTAGTCTTCCATAGCTGAATAGTTGTTAGTGATGTTGACTAGTTAGGCATACACTCTTTGGCCAAAATAACTCGAAGCATCATGTCACAATCTGCTGCATCATGTAAAAACTTTTTAAAACACGTTTTTTTTTTTTAATTAATCAACAAAGCATCTTTAAGAAAAAGTGTTAATTATTAATTTATTAATTTAAAAGGAATGCAAGAAAACAATTAAGTAGGTGAACTAACTGGCGTTTGATAGGAGCTTGTGAGTTAATAATTTACACCTTGGAAAAACAACAAAAAAATGCATTAAAAAGCCCAATAGACTTACATTTTTATTGACATAAGTTTGACAAAATTCTTTACAAACTTGAAAATGAAAGTTGTAGACTTGGTTACCCCCCGTTTTTTAAAAACTTTCCCCCTCTTATGTAATTAAGGGTATTCCTTTTGCAGTAATCTAAAAAAAAAGTCTTGATCATGGACCCCATATAGCTCACGTATCAGTGCTTTGAAGCTTTATGTTTCAAGCCCAGATCCTTAACCACTACACCATGCCATATAATGCTTGATCCAAGCCGGTTATTTTGACATTTTCTGTACAAGGTTTAAATTCAACTCCCAAGCACGTCTTTTATGTGGACGAGCCGTTGGTCACTAGTAAACTAGGATTTCTATATTTGCTGTGCTACTCAGTCATTGAGCGTTTTATATTTCTACAGTGAGGTTTCCGCATTGTGATTGAATGGCTATTTGCAGAATGGCATCTTTATTGGCCGCCTTTGCTTTGTCTGAAATTATATTTTATAGGCATACTTGAATATAATCCAATAAGCCTGTTTGCCTTTGACTAAAGCAAAAGGATTTTCCCAACTGAGAATGCTTGACCCTGAGCTCTCCAGTTGAATAACTTTAACTTGGATTACAAAATCTACAAGTTACACGTACAGGGGCTTGACCTGTCGGACAAGAAAATTAATTGTATTTGATCCCACTTTCTTTTTTTCTTGCCAAGTTGGACCATGTCCATCAAGTGCAACTGCTTTGAATTTTCAAGGATAAAATCCTTTGTCTTCACATTCAAGGTGCGCAAAACCAAAAGTGATTTGGCAAGTACTTAGTTGAATGTGGTAGACAAAACTAGCTGATAGAAGTGGTTACCAAGTTGACCTCTGGAGGAAATGAAGAGGGGAATTGAAGCAGCAAACAATAAGATTCCTTCATTATTGACCAAGACGATATGTAGTTGTTTGTTTGTAAAATGATGTTTTTCAATGCAAAGGTGAAGTTTGCACACTATAAATAGGTTTATATATTGTTCTGATGCACACTTTGTTAAACCAACTGTTTGATCAACAACATCACAGCAGCAAGCCGAAGATCATAGAATGGACTGTCTTATCTTTCATTGTGCAATTGTAGTTACTTCCTGTTTTAAAAGAACTTCCTTTTTAAACAAAGAAACTTAAGTTTAAGTCTTTTTTTCTAAAATTTGCAAAACGTGTCATTTCCATCTTCTAGCTGCTTGAAAATGAGCCATTTGTTGTGAAACTGATAACCTTGCTTGTGAAATGAAGGACTAATCCATGTTTTCTGTCAAAAAGCAAAATATCTAAAAGTGTAATAAATTTGAAAGTGTAGACATTTGTGACCTGTGCTGGAAAAATGATTCAGAAACGCACACATTAATTTTTTTTTCACGTTCTCTATTAAAATATCTTGTTGGAGTCAGATAAAAAAATGACTGCGCTGCCATTTGAAGGCATAAGCGACAGAAGATCTGGTTTCGAGAAAAATCGAGTTAAAGCAAAATCAAGCAACTTTGCATGTTTTTAATAATTACTTTATCATCAGTCACAATATAGCTATTTTTTTCATCTTTGTTATGATAAATAAGAACACATGCTCAAATAACCAGTAGTTTAAGCAAGAGCAACGAGTGATTGTCTTTTTTTTTTTTTTTAAATGTACGATGAACATGGAGACAGATCGATGTTAAGTACTACTGTAATGCATGGATCAAATGTAATGTTACACATCAGATTTCCCCCAACCATTAACTAAAAGTACACGCAAGACATAAAAGATCAAGATTGTGTGAATCTCCCCAATACATATTTTTCTTAATCTTATGTCACCATTGACTTGACCATTTTTTTTTATTATTATTTTTATCCTACTACTTAAGTCAATGGTTTCCCAAATGAACAGTAGTTACAAATTTTTGGGGTGAAATATTCCTCCAATGAACTCGTTTGTGTGTGAACCTCAAATTCGACCAAAACTGACTTGTTTTGCATGTAACTCAAAATTAGTCAGTGCGCATTCAGACTCAGCACGGGTCACATTTAGTGCATAAACGCCCAGTTTGTATCCCGAATTAGAATTGTGCCTCTCATAGAACTATTTATCATGTGATTGATGAACTCGACTGCACTTCAGAACAGTCGTCACGTTAACTGTGCTGAGGAATTCTAAAATTAGCATCTAAAAAAGACATTGCAACATTACAATATAGCACACTCTATATTTAGAAAACTCTTAAAGATAGTGTGCGAGTTTCTTAGAACTCGGTTGCAAGATGAAATAAAGCAGTGAGGATTTCTTTAATAAGGGGCGGTTTGAACTTGGCATCGGACTGAAGCCGTCCAAGTTGAGTAACTGGGCAGGTCCCACGAATGAACACGCATGTGACTCCTGTCATATAAGAGACCGCTGCATTAACTTTACCATACGCTCTCTCTGTAGGTCATGTTCCTCTTTAGGTAAGGTCAAGTTATTACTTTATTACTATCATTTACTTCAATTACTTTTATAATGCTCATTATATCCAGCATACTTTGTTTTTTATTTTAATGAAATGTTACAGATGTTTCTTAGAAAAACATGTCATTTTAAAACTGGGATGATGTTCGTGTTAATGTCTAATAAGACAATGGTACTGTAGTACTTTTACACAATTCATGCAAGACGTATTGTTAGGATGTTTCTCTTCTGCAGGAACCGGATCAGGATAGCTAAAGGGTAAATGGCTCCACATATCGAGTCGTTTTGCCTCAAAACCTCCCATTGAACAAGCTTAGATCCACAATTGTTAGACGAATCAACAAAAGAAAGATTCGAAGAAGGAGTGCCGATGTCCTTGAATGTTCTAGTTAGAGGTCAAACATCAACAAGCAGACGACTGTGTTATTGTGTTATATTCTGCTGCATCAAATCAAAGGTTACTTCCACAAGTTAATAAATATTATTAAGGGTAACATATTTTCTTGGTAACACTTCACAGTAAGGTCTCATAAGCATGCATTACCTAACGACAACTATTAGCAGTGCGTTTGTACAGCATTTATTAATAAAATACTGTTACTTATTAGTGTACATTAACTAATGATTAAATGTTAAATTATGCGTTTGATTAAAAATACACTTAGCATTAATATCAAGATGCTGTAGAAGTATAATGCCAACATACCAAATGTTACCTAAAAATGTTACTATTGTCTTGAATTCAACATGAAGAGGTACTTAATCAGTCAACTCTTGAACGGTTATGATCTTTGTATGGCGAGTTGAATGATGGTTAAGTATATCTTTATCTACTGTTACATCACATCCGATATTTTATGGTCATTTTCAGGCTTGAGTCTCTTATCGGCGTGTCCTTACAGTAGCAACACTTTTATCTGGTTGTTATCAGTCCTTGGATACAAGGGGGCTGTTATGTTGTAGTTTTAGTCCATTTGCACCATAAATAGGGCAGCAAATTGTTTAATCACACTGCACACACGCAGACTTTTTTTTTTTTTTTTTTGTCTGGTATAATATAAAGTTTGTAATTGGCAATGAATAAATCATTTAACGGTTCAATCTGTTTGCAGGTTATGCTGCCTATAAACTCCTGCTTGAGTCTCAGTGAGAAAGAGAAAGGCTAAAGTCTGTGCAGATCTGATTGTTCCTGAGCGTCTCTGCAGTGTCCTGACATCAACCATGAGTGACCCTGTGACTTCAGATGAACTCACCGATGCTGTGGCTTCCGTCGTTCACAACGTAAGTCGACTGCTTTATTGATTTAAAGAGTTCAAAAGAATGTCCAAAGCTATTTAGCACGAACTGTGGGTTTCTATTTGTTTATTTCTAGCTTTTATGTGGTAAAACTTAGTCACCCCTTTCAATCAAGTATTGTGGAAACATTTTTGTCTTATGATCTGATGGTTATACTATATTATTATAATCTGTAAATGCTTCCAGTTAAAAAAATAATATGAATAATGAAGGAATTGTATGTGTTTTTATAAGAAGTCTCTAAGGCTGCATTTATCTAAACAAAATGCAGATGAATATAAATAAATAAATACACGTTTTTATTTATGTGTGTGTATGTATGTATATGTATGTGTATAAGATTCTATATCTATATATATATCTACAGTATCTATCTCTCTATCTATCTCTATCTCTATCTATCTCTATCTCTCTCTCTCTCTCTCTCTCTCTCTCTCTCTCTCTCTCTCTCTCTCTCTCTCTCTCTCTCTCTCTCTCTCTATATCTATATATATATATCTATCTATATATATATATATATATATATATATTGTCTGTCTTTAAATTAACTCAAGGTTTGGTCGCAAACGAGCTACACAGATACCTATGGTGCTCTTCCTAATATTCACAGTCGTGACTGGTCTCTCTCCAAAGTTTTATGTGTACCTCGCATCACAGTTCATTGTTGGTATAGCTCTTGGAGGATTTCGGATCAACAGCATTATTCTTGGTATGAGACACTATGTATCATATTCCCTGGCAATCAGCAGATTGAATATTCAATTTAAAATATCAGATAGCTTAATAGAAAATAGACGATACATTTAGCGTCATCAATAAACCAGTTGAAAGGTCTTTTTTAAGTCTATAGCTGTACTTCCTATAATGTGTGTTTATCACCATGTTTTCATACTGTAGCCACCGAGTGGATTGGAGTCGCTCAGAGATCCTATGCAGCCTGTCTGAGTCAAGTCCTGGCCGCTTTGGGGCAGGTCATGTTTCTTGCCGTTGTTTATTATGTAAGGGACTGGAGACTGGACCAGTTTATAATGGCTGGCCCACTTGCATTTGTGGTCATCTACATATGGTATGTATGTAAAACCACTTCAATTTTGTATTTCTAAGTAAATTATATAATCTGACATGCACACCAATATAGGTTTATTCCAGAGTCTGCCAGATGGCTTCTTGTTCGTGGCAGAACTACAGATGCGAAGGACCTTATTCAGAAGGCGGCGGCGATCAACAAACGTACAGTTCCAGACTCCTTAGTGGAGAAGGTAGAGATATATTTCACTTAATATATTAACTCTGCAAGCTAAAAGACAGGCCTGTTTTTCTTAAATAACACTTCTTTTGTAAGGTCCTAAATGAAAAGCCTGTTGAAAGAGGGGGTATAAAAATCCTTTTCGCTTCCCGTGTGCTCAGAAAATATTTCTTAACCATTACTTTCGCATGGTGAGTTGATTCACACAGAAACGTCTGTTTTCAACAGTTCATATCAAAGCTCGAATGGCCATCTGTATTGTTTCTACTCAGGTTTGCGCTAAATCTAGCGTACTACAGCCTCTCTCTGAATGTGGGGAAGTTCGGCCTTGATATTTTTCTCAATCAGCTAATATTTGGCCTCTCTGAGATTCCTGTGCACTTCCTCTGCATGTGGTCTTTGGAAACGGCTGGAAGGAAGGCGTCTCTGATGGGTGCCCTCATAGTAGGAGGCTCCCTCTGTCTCCTGACACTAGCGGTTCCACAAAGTAAAACCTTTTTCTTTATGAAACACACTGTGACATGCAAAGAATCAGCACTTAACCACGTGATGCTCTTCCTAAGGTAATTACATCGCCGTCGCTGCTCTCGCCACTTGTGGAAGATTTCTCATGAACGGCGCAGGCAGTATTTGCAACGTTTATATTCAAGAACTCTTCCCCACCTCCGTTCGGTAAACATGAACTTGTTGTTTTCTAAAGTTATGAATGAGACTCTTGTTTTAATGCAGTTATGCAATAATCCACTTGTTGATTTCCAGTCAGACAGCCATGGGTCTGGGCTCAACTGCGGCACGAGTTGGAAGTATGTTGGCTCCTGTGGTGAACATGCTGGAGATCTACCACTTCACTATTCCGACTCTGGTCTTAGGCAGCCTGGCACTAGTGAGTGGGATAATGGCTTTCCTGCTTCCTGAGACCAGACGCACTGAGCTGCCTGGTTCCACAGAGGAGGCAGAGGGCAAGAGGTACATGTACTATTACACTAAATAAATAATATTTATTTTTATTGAAGTTCTGTTGATGAAAGTGATTTTTGAAGTGTTTAAATGTTTTAAATGCGGTTGCAGTAACTGTAATATTTAAGTTACACATTAAGTTAGTTTACCCTAAAATTAAAATTCTGTCATTAATTACTCACTCTCATGTTGTTCCAAACCCGTAAGACCTTTATTAATCTTTTGAACACAAATTAAGATATTTTTAATAAAATTTGAGAGCTATTTGATCCTTTATGGACAGCAATACAACTGAAATTTGTTGCCAGGTCCAGAAACGCAACGTTAGTAAATACAACATTAAAACAGTCCATGTGACATCAGTGGCTAAACTTCAGTTTTGTGACATTATGAGAATACTTTTTTTTTTAAGAAGACATAAAACAATTTACTTTACCATTCTTCTCTCCGGAGTTACGTCTTTCAGGCATTTTAGAGATTGACTTAATCAGCATTGTTTACGTTCGCACATTACCTTAATAAACGTTGCTTACACTTAGTAGAAAGCATGCATATGCGTTGTGATACTCTCCAAAAAGGCAGAAGACGTAAAAAAATTTATTCTTGTAGCTTCGCAAACCTAAAGTTGAGCCACTGATGTCACATCCTATTTTACTGATTTAATTGCTACGTTTCTGGACCGAGGAACAATTCAGTGGTGTTCCCGTCTATGGAGGGTCATATAGCTCTCCATTTCATCAAAAATGATCTTAATTTGTGTTTTGAAGGTGAAGGTTTGTAACGACAAATTACAATGAGTAATTGATGACAGAATTTTTATTTTGGGGTGATTTAACCCTCTAAGACTCTTAAGTGTTATACATTTTATATTTTTTCTAGAGAAAATAACACATTATTCATCTGTTACTCAAAAGGGAACCAAAAATGGCTTACTCTGCACCTGGAGATTGTGAAGACATCAAAGCAACCAAGTTGTAACCTTGTCTTCGTGGCTTTATTTTCTGTTTAACGGTTTACATTGTACTGAAATGTAGAAATAACCTAACTAATCAGATTTCTGCAAAAAGATTTAGAAGTTCTATACTGTATGTAAAATAATATACAATAAACCTCATTTGAATTATTGTTGTATTTATTTTTATTTTTTTGCATGAACATGGTCATTACATTGGTTCATGATCAACATTAACATGAAAATCATTTACTTTCCTTGCATATATTTTTGTGGATTATATGAAGAACATATAGATTTCTGTGCATGAATAAACTGCTAAATAAATCAATTTAATCTTCCCCAGTCACTAGAACTATTAGTCGTATCAGTCATAAAAATTATTACTGATTAATATAAAATACAAAAACATTAGTCTGATTTAACTGAACTTTTGTTAATACTAACATTTAGCATTTTTATAAGTAACACTAGATTAGATATTAACACTTAATATACATTGATTAATTAATCAGATCTACAACACATTATATAAAAAATATTTTAACTTAAATATACACTGATTAATCAATCAGATAGCAGTAATAACATTTCTAAATTGTACAGAATAGTAATCAATAATACCTACTGATTAAATGAATCTGTGTGTGAGTGTGTGTGTGTATGTAATTTACGATCTCACGACGCTACCCCAAAAAGTCTGACATCCAGTCATTTTCAGACTTTTGCTGCAGCACAGCATTGTTGTCAGGGTTTGTTGGATTTAGTATGGAGAGGGTGTCCTGTGCTGGTTCTGAAGACATGGCAGGTATGGATGAAAATATGTCATCTGTAAATAAGTTGCTCACTTTAGTCTCTGCAGCCTCACCTTGACTCTCTAACCCAGCGAAATCGTCATACGGGTTTGCGCTTCTTTGCGTTGTAGCCACAGTGAATGTATTTGTGTCTGTGCCATCAATAACACTTGCAAAGATGTCATTTGGGAAAGGATCTGCACTCAAGTGACTGAATGCATCTGTAGATGGATTTTTCTCAGAGCTGAAGAAATCAAAAGCTTCTGTTTGAGAAGACTCAATTAGCTGTTGGCCAGAAAGGTTTTGATCAGGCACAGTAGAGGTTGACTGATTGTCTTTACTATCGAAAACATTATTAACCTCACTTTGAATTAGATTTTCCTGTTCAAAGCCAGAGCTTTTCTGTTCAAACACATTTGAAGTAACTGATGGTGTTGATGGGTCACCTTCAGAACTTATCAAGTCAAAAACTCCAGTTGGTGCCAGCTGGCCTTCTGTTATTCCCTCAAAAGGGTTTTGAGTCTCGCTTTTTGTCATAATATCAAAGAAATGATCAGTGGACGACTGATCAAAGGCAGTGAGCATATTGTCGCCTCCAAAGACATCCATTGTTTGGACTGGTGCATTGTTCATACCAAAAAGATCATCAGTCATTTCTGAGGAAACAACAGCTTGATTTTTATTGACTTCGGTTAGGGTGTTTCCGAAACCGTATGAGTTTGCCTCAATATTTGATTCTGACGAAGCGAAAATATCAAGAGTCTTTTGATTGAAATTCACAGGACTTAATGTCATACCTCCACTCTCTCCAGGAGCTTTTTCTTCAAATGGGTCTTCTTGAATAAAGGAGCTCCCGATATCTTCTGATGGAGTTTCCAAATCCATAATGTCTGTCAATGTGCCGCTGTGTGTATAATCAAGTGTATCTGAATCTGTAAAAGCCATGGCATCTGTGTTAGGGCCAGTAACTTGAGATGTAAATGCATCGGATGAATCAAGAAAACCAGTTGTATCTTTATTCTGAGGCAAAGAGGAGTTGAGGCTCTCCTCAAGACTTAAAGGATTTGAAGAGCCTACAGAGGTCATATCTACATGGATTTGTTCTTGCGAAGGAATAAGAGTCTGGTTAATTTCAGTCTCCCCAAAACCAACAGAAGCGGGCTTGTGTTGTTCAGCTGGCTCAACATTTATTGATGGCACATTCTCATCAGCAGAGCTTCCCATGATGGGATTTTCAAGGCCCTCGATTAGATTTGGTTCTTCTGCAGGTTCACTTACTTGGTTTTGTGTTGGTTTTATGGGCTCTTGAGGTGTGTTTTGACAGGAGGGCTCAGTCGAAGGTGGAGATACAAAAACATGTTCTTGAATCAATGCAGTGTCATCTCCTGTCACTTTTTTCTCTAGCTCATTGTCACGTGTAGTTTCAGATTTGATTTCTGGTGTTTTCTTTATTTCTAAATCTGAGGATGAAAAGAGTCTGCCCAGTAAATTTCTAGGTTTGACATCGGCTTTTTTGCTTTCCATTTTTGTCTCACTTTTGTCCTCTTTCCTACTTGGACCAGATGTGAAGAGTTTGGAAAGAGGGCTTTTACCTTTAGAGCCTTTACTGCCTTTATCCATGGCCTTTTTGTCAGTAGCCTTTGTGATGCTTTTATTATCAGATTTTGGAGGCATATCCAACATGTCAGGGACTTTAGATTCAACCTTAATAATTTCTGTATGTTCCTGATTTTTGGAGGTTACAGATTTGGCAGTACTTTCAATAACCACCTCTTTCTTTATCTCGTCAACCTGCTCCAAATCACACAATTCACTCCCTGATTTAAATGCTTCTTTAGCTGGGAGAACATTTATCTGCGGTTCATCAAGATTCAGAATTGTCTCCACCTCACTCAAATCTGCTTCACTTGCTTTTGTTTTTTCACTTTCCTGTTTTCCCTCAGTCGGAAGGAAGTTGTCCTGCATTTGTCCATCTAAAGAATTGGGATGTTCGACAGAATCGTGGCTGAATGGATTGTGCATTTTGTCTATTAAACCTTCCTCGGGTGATTCCTCTATTTCAAATCCTGATTCAAAAGTGGTCATATCTGTTTTCATTACACTACCATTGATAGCTGCAGGTTCAACAAAAGCATCAGTAGAGTTTTCAACTTCTTCACTGCTGATGTCTGTGTTATTTTCCTCGTCTAAATTTAAATTTGAAACAAACCGAACAGTCTTTCTTATTTTCGTCGGACAATCAGCTTTCCCATCTTCAGCCAAATTGTGTTCTCTCACAGAATCTGGTCTGGAGGTAACAGAATTGAAGTCTTTGCTTGTGACTTTCCTACTTGTCGAAGCTTTGTTTTGTGTTACAGCTCTATCAGCAGTCTTCTGTAATGTTCGAGAACCTCTTGGATGAGGTGCACTATTTATTGTGACGGGAGAGGGATATGTGTCTGTCTTCTCATAAACCCGAGGTGACAGCTGAACTGATTTGTCCGTTTCATCCAGCCCAGAATTAAACCCTTTCCTTTCAAGAGCGCTTCTGGAGTTTCTTGCAGCAGAAGGCTTGTGATTTGACCAGTCTGTTGTACTTCTTCTTGAGGCTGAGGAAGCATTTTGTGAAACAGGGCTACGCTGAGTCCCCTTGTTTTCCGGTGGCCAGCTAATTCTAAGCTTGTTCGTGTTATCAGGACTTTTGTTTTGTTCATCTTTGTGTCTTTGCTGTCGAGTGGATGGTCCTCTAAGGCCATCTACAGTCTCATCAACACCTGTAAGCTCTGTTTTACGTGTGGAGCTGAATTTTTTTGTAGGTTTGGGCTCCTCTGTTTTAACAAGCCAGCGGTCTTTGTGTTGTCTGTGGCCAAAACCCTCATCATAGTTGCCCTTTTTCTTAAATAACTGATGGTAATGTGATGGGCAGTAGAATTCTCCATAAAGAGCAGAGTAATTGTAAATGCTGTAATGAATAATAGTACACCAGTGAAGATTCAGAGTTAAAGTAAAATTGAAAATTTTGAGGGAATCAACCGTTGTGATATTTGATTTGTGATTTAAAAAAAAGAATTATATTGCATTTTACTTGATATTTTGATTAGTACATTTTAGATAGCTCCAACCATCTCTAAATCACATCTGCTTGGAGGTGAACCTGAAGGCCTTGATCAGCCTGGATCAGGTGTGTTTGATTAGAGTTGGAGCTAAACTCTATAGATGGCCCTCTAGGAATCAAATTTGAGACCAATGGTCTAGGAAATTGATTTTGGAGTTTCAAAATGATTTTTCCTTTCTCACCTTAGCTTTTTATTACAGTGTTTGCAGCAGAAACAGTTACTGTGTAGGACTAGTTTATCTGCCACCATTTTCTCCATTGGATAAACTGGCATCAGGCAAGCAGAGCACATCTCTTTAGCAGGTGACAGGAACTATGACAACAATATAGACATACATGGAATATGAGTTTATGATTATCACAGCACGAGGAATGTCAAAATCATTACAACGTGGTATTTTTTTTTTAGAAATATTAATAATAATTAACAATGTTGTAATAAAATAATTATAACAAACACTGCTTTATAAGTATCTTTATTTTAGATCATTTTAATATACAGCACTTGAAACAAGTATTTTAATTAACACTTTTTTGCAACAGTACAAAAAAACCTTGCTCACAATAAAACTCTTCATTGTACACACATATAAAATAAGGACCAATAAAACTAATATGTATTTTAAATAGAAATATAGAACTAAAAATCTACAAAAACAAACTGGGCTGACAGGTTAATGTTTTTCTGTGTTGGGATGACTGAAAGTAACAAACACTTTTCTTTCTTTGCTCTTGCTCTGACCAGACCGTTGCGAAACAGGTGAAGCCATTTCTTCATATCTCCCTGGATTTGTAATTACATCATATGAGGCAGATAATTCACTCTCGGACTGCCTGGTAACAAATGTAGATCTTTTGGAAGAGAAGTAAGTATTCCCAAAGCAGTCGATCTCTTCGTATTTCTCACTGACAGTTTTAGTGCCAATGATGCCACTTGCAACCTCAGGAACACGCTGTACTTCAAGAACGCTGACTTTCCTTCTAGGACTTGGAGGACTACAAACATGGCTGGCTGAGCTTTTCTCAAGGGAGGGTTGTCTGGAGGGGCTAACTGCATTAGGTTGATCAGCTGATTTTGGGTCATCTGAGTGAGGCTGTAAGGATGTGGGTGACTCCAGAGGCTTTCTCACAGCAGAATGAATGGAAATGAAAGAAGGTGAGCAGGGGATGTTTGAGCATGGCTTACCCATTTGAACTTGTTCTACATGTGGTACATCTTTGGGCAGACACCTGTTATCAGGACTCTGTGCTTGTTTAGATTGAACAGGTTTTGCTTTGCTGGATACAATGCTAATTTTCCTAATGTTTTTAGTATTTGGTGAGACATTGTCAGCATTTAAGGATTCACTAAACAGGCCTGACAATCCAGCAATGTCCGCCTCACATTTTAAATTTGAGACAGAGCACAGAGCTTTTTTTATCGCCTCTTCTATTTCCAAGAGTTTAGCTAATGTCTGTTCTTTCAAATTGATTATGTCCATGCTTGCTTTCTCTAGGTCCTCAAATGCAGACTCGACAGAGGATATGCTCTCTACATCATCTCTTAAGCCCTCCATCTCTGTGCCAGCTCTTGGACGATGTCTGTGTTTCATATTTTTTGTTGGCTTGCTAATCCAAGCAGGCACATTCTCAAACAAAGTCTTTAGAGATCTGACATCCACCTCACAAGTCTCCCCCTCTATTTCTTGAACTTTTGACAAAATGATCTTCAGCTCTTCTCGTCTCATAAGATTTTCGAAGATCTCCATTGCTGCTTTGACGTTGCCCTTCATGATCTCGTCCTTGTGGACGGAGAGTCTCTGGCGGCGCTCATCTTCTGTCTCTCTCCTAGCTTTCTTTTCTCTCAAAACAACTTTGTTCTGAGAAGGAACTTCATGTGTTGAGGGGGTGTCTCTGCTGGTGGAGGGTAACTCAGCTTTATTTGTGCTCTCTTTGGAAGTTTTAGCCTGTTCTTGGATGGTTTCTTTTTGCACAACTTTAATTTTCTTTGGGAAAATTGAAGTTGCGTCCTTAGTTGTTTTTTTTTCTCCAAAATTCTGAAGTGCAACCTTAAAACCTTTGTTTAAATCGTCATTGTCTTTTGAATAATTCTGCATGCACATCCTGATCTCCTCTGCAGCATTTATCCTCTGAATCACATTTTTCTCCATTCCTATTCCATTTGAAGCAGAGGATCCATCATTAAGAGGTTCTGCTTTACTGACTGATGAAGTGTCCATGTGTTGCATGTGGGAATTTTGAACCCATTGCTCAGTGTACTGCATCTTCTGAAAATCCATAGGATCGGTGAAGTTTGTCTTTTGAACTGGTTCATGAATGTTGCATGATTTTTCTTTAATTTCATTTTTATGCAAAGACGTTTTGCTGGGAGCAACTTTGTGTGGGATTGCTGGAGTCTGTTGCTTATTGATAAGATGTCTAGGTGGGCTTGGACAAATATGTGGGGTTTCTGCAATATGACTGGAGCTGGTGGTGATGTGTAATGGCTTTGGTGGAATAACTGGCTTCTGATCTTTAACCAGATTACCCGTTTTTAGAGGAATGGGTGGTGGATGTTTGCCTTTTTCTGCAAAAGAGTTTGAGAGCTTTGAACAGTCCACGTTGGGGCTAACGGATTCTGAATTCAGTGCCGAGATGGTCAGATGCTCACTTCCGGTCACTGAAACCGAAGAAGACAATTTAGTATCAGATGAAGGCAAATTAACACAACCCTGCTTGCAATCTACAGTCCCTGAGTCATCTGCCATTCTGCTTGGTGTGTAAGACTGTCCAGATTGTCTAAATAACATTGCTGCCTTGAAATCTCCTTTAGAAATATTAATGCTAGACTTCTCAAGAGACTGGAGTGTCTCTTGAATATTACCTCTAACAACATCCTCCCTGACTATACTTTTCTGCTCTGTTGCAGCACTTTGTAATGACTGTATCGCAGCCTTCACGTCACCTTTAACAATATCTGGCTCGAATTCTAAAATCTTAGCACTGTTATCTATTGCCTTTGAGTAATTTTCTGTTCTAACATGTATTGTATTTTCTCTCTCTCTCACTTCATTCTGACAATAAACTATCTTGTTAGATCCCTGATCCTGTTCTATGTCACTGACCTTTCGAAATGTTGTTGTGATCCGCTGGTTACTGAGGGAGGATGTTGTAGACTGCTCCACTGTTGTGTTGCTTTGGCACTGAGATGATTCATTTAGATTATATAGCTTTCCAGGAGTAACGGGTTCTCGTTCTACTCTCATGCTTTGGTTCTTTGCTCTCTCCAGGGATCTTTTGGCAGCCTTCACATCCCCTGAAATAATTTCCTCCTTTATTAATTTCTTTTCATTTTCTTCTGAGCACATTTCTTCTGCCTCTATTTTCAAATCGTAAATAGTGCCTGGTTTGATGACCTCACGCTCCACATGCATGCTTTGTTGTTTTGCCCGCTCCAAGGATTCAAGGGTCGCTTTAATGTCTCCAGAAACAATTTCCTCCTTCTGGACCATGGCTGACAGATTGACTGATTCATCAAGTTGCTGCTTGGTCGACAAAATATCACCTCTGACGATCTCCTCCTTTTGCACACAGCTTCCAACACCCAGGTCTGTGCCGACCTCTGAGAAAACCTTTTTGACATTCTTCACATCTCCTGGTACAACATCCACAACCGTTCTTTCAACTTGTTCTCTTTGTTGATTTAGGTGTCGCTTCGCTTCCTTTACATCACCTTGAATAATTTCTATTTTATCTCTACCAGAGTCTGACAGTTCCTCCTCAGAAAGTTCTTGCTGTAGACTCTTAAGGTCGCCTTTTTCAATGCAACTTCGATACAAATCAACATTTCCCCTCTCGTTCTTTTCCAGTCTGCAAGACGATTTGGTCTGCTGGTGGTGGGCAGTGGCAAGGAGGTTGCCAATGGTGGATTTGACATCTCCTCGTGCAATGTCTTGAGACTCAGTCACATTGCTTTGACAGTGGAGAGAATACACTGTCATCTCTGGCTGCCCACCTTCAGATTCTTGCATCACCAAGCCTGTCTTGATTGTTTTTTGTTGGACGAGCAAGTTCTCAATTATTTCAACCGCTTCTTGGGTTTTACACTCTGCCTCAGGGTTATCTGTGGATCCCAATGGGATTTCAAGCACTGTGCTATGTATCTTGCCTTGTTCATCCTCTTTAAGTAAAACAACTTTAGGTTTCAGGTTCGGCTTGAAAAGTAACTGCAGCATTATGTTCCTGATGTTTCCTTCAACAACTTCCTCCTTTTGAACTTCAGGCCCCTCATTTTTCACAATCTGATATTTTGCCATGTTTACATACTTATAGTCATTTGCCTGGATGATGATTCCACTTGAATGAATGAACGAATAATGGCAAAGACGGTAGAGTATGTCTGTCACACTCTCTACAGTGATTTTGTCCAGTGGTGTGGTCTCGAATAACCAGGTTGTGCTTTTGACGTCTGCCTTTGGGATTTCTTCCTTTGATGAAGCAAGCTCTTCAGCAGATTCATCTGTCTTTATTTTATCTAAGGCCTGCGATTCGAATAACCACGTGCAGCGTTTTACATCTCCCTTTGTGTTATCTTCTCGATGTACAGTTGTCAAGGTGGTGTTCTCATCTGGCTCACCTTTTAGACTATCAATAGGTTGATTCTCAAACAGCCAGGTTGAGGTACGTACATCACCCTGCTGAACATCTGTAACACTCACCATTCGCACAAACTTCTTTTGGCCCGCTTGTTCAGTCTCAAAAAGTTGCTTGCTTTGCTGCACACTTTTCCCATTGCCTACATCTTCAACAACCTTTACCGAGGGCCCTTCACGAGGTGTGGAGTCAAGGGGCTGAGTCTCAAACTTCCACCGTGCTGATTTTACATCTCCCTTGCACACATCCTCTTGTGTTACTGCTCGGATGATGTAGATTTCTTTGTCTGCTTGGATGGTATCCAGTGGCTTGGTTTCGAACATCCACCTTGCACCCCTGACATCTCCTCTCATCACTTCCTCTTTCTGTACAGTGGTAACTTCATGAAACTGTCCGTCCTTGTCTCTTATAGCATATAATGGCTGGGATTCAAAAAGCATAGTGCTGGACTTTACATTACCACTACCGATTGTGGGCTTCTCAACACTCATTGACTGGTGCTCAAGCAGTTTGTCTTTATCCTGGATTTTGTCCAGAGAGAAAGTTTCAAAAATAAACTTCTTGCTTCCAACATCACCACCCTCAACATCACTGACACTCTCAGTTATTCTGTCCTCCTTCTCATTAATGTCGCTGATAGGCTGATTCTCGAACAGCCAGGTGAATTTGTGGACCGATCCTGACTGAATTTCGTTTTTCTGCTCCTTAGAGTCTTTGACACATTCACTTCCTATTTCATGAAGTGACTTGGATTCAAAGATCTCCTTGACACGTGAGACATCTCCAGACTGCATATCCACCTCACTGACACATCTTACATTTTGGCCAGAATCTGTTTGCTTTGTTATTCTGTCCAAAGTTTCTGTTTCAAACAGGTGCTTCACCGTCTTCACATTCATATCACATTTTATGTCTTCCTGCACTCTACTGCACAATTTCAAACTGAAGTCCTTCTTGTCTTTGTTATCCAGTGGCTGTGTTTCAAAAAACCAAGTTTGTGACTTCACGTCAGCTTTTGGCACTGGTTCTTCATCCTGGTTCCTTTCTGATTTCTCATACAAAATGTCCATTGGTTGTGTCTCAAACAGCCATTTGCACGTCTTCACGTTACCTTTTTGAAATTCTTCCTGCGTTACTGTTGAATCTGATTTGTTCTTGCTCTTGGCATTGATGCAATCCAAAGGTTGTGTTTCAAACATCCATTTAGCTGTCCTCACATCACCTGCCATGTCCTCTTGCCTTGTAATTCCCTTGATGAGCTCTACTTTTCCACTGCCTTCTTCAAATTGGTCTAAGGGTTTCGTCTCAAACATCCATTTGTAATTCTGTACATTCCCTTCAATGCATTCTTCTCTACTGACAGTCGTTACTTCATGGAAATTTCCAGCACAGTCTTTAATTGCATACAGCGGCGTGGTTTCAAACAGTGAGCGGTTGCCTTTGACATCCCCAGCTGGAATGTTGTGGATTCGACTCTGTGCTTTCTCAGAGATGTTACTGAGAGGAAATGTTTCAAAAAGGTTCTTGAAAGTCTTCACATCTCCTTTCTCAACATCTTGCACTTTGTTTCCAATGTCACTTGTTTTACCAACACTGCATTTCTCAAACCGCAGCCTTTTGTCTTTAACTTCACCTTTTTCGTCCCCTGACACCACAACTTTCTTAAGCTGTCCCACCTCATAGCTGTCTTTAAGAGTGTCCATGGGCTGAGTTTCAAAAAGCCATAGTGTGGATCCTACATTTCCTCCAACAATTGCCTCCTTTTCTGAAATTTCACCCACAGACTCTCCTTTAATACTTGACAGGGGCTGGTTTTCAAATAGTTTTAGTTTATTATGAACATCTGCCTCTCCAGAGATGTCCTCCACAGTTCCCTTGAACTTTTGCTCTTCCACAGCACCTTCATGAATTGCATCAAGTGGCTGGGTCTCAAACATCCATTTTTTCTTATCAACACCACCTTTCTGGGCTTCCTCAAGTGAGATCCCTCGAATGATTTGCACACCAGCTTCTTTATTAATGTGGTCCAAGGGTTGAGTTTCAAAAAGCCAACGCGCTGTTTTAAATTCATTGCTTTGGATTTCTTCTCTACAGATTGATTTGATTTCATGGATTTTGCCACTGCTATCTCTAATTGCACAACAGGGATCTGCTTGAAAGAGTTTGATGGTTTTCTTCACATCTCCTTTATTCTCCTGGAGTTCTGATTTGAGTGTTAAAAAGTGTTGGTCCTCAACAGAGCAGCAGCGGCCTAAAGCATCCAATGGTTTGGATTCAAACAAGAGACGTGTACCTCTTACATCTCCCTTCTGAACGGGTTCCTTCAGTACGACCTCCACGATTTCCTCATTCTCCATCTTTGACCTACTGATTGAATCTAGGGGCTGTGTCTCAAACAACCAGTAGGCCGTGCGAACATCTCCTTTGATTACCCCTGTCCTCTCTCCTGCTGTTGTGTGTTGACTATCAAACACCGAATGCTCAAACAAAGAGGATTTGCTCCTCACATCCCCGCTTTGCAGATTTTCCTCATTTAGAAGTTTTTTTGTTTCATGAGGGTCTCCAATATTGTCAAGAGTCCAGTTCTCAAATATCCAGCGCATGGACTGGACCTCTCCCTGATATGCTGTGTCTGCTGCTTGGGGATTTATTGCGTCTATCAGTTCATCATCTACATCATCAAGATTCATCTTTAATTCGGGATGAATGTGTTTAAAAAGACGCTTCAGTTCACTTTTCTGTCGTTGCTGGTAGAACTCAGAGAAGGTTTCTTTTGGAGGTGGAACGGGGAGGAAGTTCTGGCTTTGTTCCTTCTGAAGTGATTCCAGAACCTGAGGTCTTGGGAGAGGAGGAGGAGGAGGAGGAGGAAAATCATCATCTCCACCCAAGGCATCTGTCACTTTTATCTGTTTGGCTTTTTCTGCCATCTTAGATGCAAAGAAGAAGTATGAAGGCTCAAGTTACTCTCCACAGCACAATGAATTAAATTGTCATAAAATCTTAATTGAAACACTGTTCAAATAAGAATGTTAGTATTATTATGCTTAAAAGCCATACTTTACCTTATTTCTGAGTTTAGCTGGAATAGCTGATTTAGTTCACTGCACAAATTCATGTGAGGTTTGACTTCATTTATGATGGTTTTCAGCCACGTTAGTAGAAAATTCATGCTCCACAAAAAATACATTTTCATTTCCAAACATTTTTAAACAAAAAAACAAAAGCTTAAAAGAATTGGAACAGAATTTCTAGAATATGTTCATTGTGACCAAAACAAAAACAGCAGCTAAAATCCCAACTATATGCGAGAATATCATAACATTTATTGGGATTTTTATATTGATCTAAATAACAATAGGTTGCAAAAAGACTACAAACTACCAACTGTCTTTTTAATGATTTCACATTATCACAAATCCAGTCATTAACAAGGAAACATTTTTACAACATCAGTTACCATTAATTTAATTTTGGTTTAATTATATTGGTAACATACCATGCTTGTATGGAGATATTGTAATAAAGCATTGATAAATAAGTTCTTGTTGCTTTTTTAATATACTAAGACAGCCACAAGAGAGCCTGTGTAATTTTCATTATATTTATTTCTAAATTAGTCACACAGCACCTATTAGCATTAGTCATTAGTCACACAGCAGGCATACATAATGACCCTGACTTAGAAAGTCAGCTAGAACTGTTTTTCATACCTTGCTTTGTTTGTTCTTCCTTTCACTTGAGATCAAGTGTTCCTGGGCCACACTGCCCTATGAAAGAAGCATGTTTAATTATTCCTGCTGATTTTACATAGAAAACACTTAAGGCTTTATTTGCATAAAGCTGTTTTAACAACACATCACTTTGGTGACTGAGAAACATACTGGCCAACAAGAGACTTGTAGTGTAAGATGAACATGTACCAGACTTCACAGCATTGCATGGGTGTGATTCAGTCTGAGCACTTGACCTCATAGATGCCTATGTGTTGTGAGTGATATGACAGATGCAGTGAGCACTCACTTGCTGTTCAATATTTCCTGAGGAGTCTGCAGCTGCTACCTTTGAGAGGTAAAGGGCAGATCTGTCTTTCACGCTCTGGACAGGAGAGGATGTGTACCTCGGCTTGTGGCCTTGATAGGAGGCAGATTCTTTCTTGAAATGTTTCTTATCTAATTCACAGAAGAAGAAAAAATACTGTTACAAAACTACAATCAGAACAGATTTACACAATCAATAATTATTAGGAAACATGTTTTTCATTGCTTTATTTGACTTTGTTTTGGAATAAGAATTTATGGGTTTTGACAGTAGATGTTTTAACAATTTAATTAACTTGCGTTATTGATTTAAGATTATTTTTCAATTTTGTATGTGCATTAAAAAAGAAATGCGCCTACATACAGCTGTCTATGAATGCTTTATGCGATGCAAATGTGACAGAAACTACAGAAATAATATCTGTGGCATGCAGATCTAAGCAGATTTTGTCAGAATTCTGCATTCATATAAATACATTAAAATCAAATCCAACATTTTATTATTCAGATGCAGGCTACAAATAAGACAAGTGTGACCTGACCCATTTACTTGGCCATTTAGTGGCTCTGATAGTGGTGTATATATAGACTGAGGCTGGTGGTGGTATGCTTTTATCTGTGTGCTATTATTGTACCTCAAGGACCTATGGAAACTATTTAGCTCCCCACACACTATATGAATGTGTAATTGCAAAATATTTGAAATAGATGAAGTTTAAAATGTTAAAAAAACATTTAAGTTGTCTGTTTACCTCTCAGATGTGCTCTTACAATTTGATTGTATTTTTAGCATGACCTCTAACCTAACAAAAAGAGTGACTTATATGCCATTGTAAAATACAACAACAGTGATGTCAGCCCAATCCTGACCCTTTTTCAAGGTTTCACATTCTCAGGGGACAAAAAGTCTGTTTACCCCAGGAATTTTTCATTTTTGCCAGCATCACTGGGGCATTTTGATTTATTATTTTTTGGATCAGCATCTAAAAAACAATACTGTATAGCAAGAGATCATATTATCAGATAATGATAAAAATTGATTTAGCTCATAGCACAAGTCTAACTAACTTTTTTTTGTATCTTCTTTTTGTATTCGAGTGCTTGATGTAATCTGAATGCTGAATTACAGTATAGATCACTTGTAATTATATGATGTAATTATGGTTTGGAGCAGCAAAAGAACACATCAAATTATTGTAAAGCTGCTTTACCCTTCATCAAAACAAAAGCTTTCCCTATGAGGCCAGGAGCACAGGTCTGTCAGCTGTAACTAATGACTATATTCGAGCATACCTTTGTTTTTCACACTGTAAGCTCTCGTGGGACAAAAGGACAGGGCCCATCACTGGCGCCACTCACGAGTCTGGGCTTAAAACGTTTGCATAGCTGGATGAGCACACAGAATAACAGAGCCATACAATACTGGGGTCTCGCTAGACGTTACTGTTTAGAAAAGAGAGATATCATCAAGCTGTTTACGAGCCTGAATATTGTGCTGCATGACTTAAAATATCCAATTATTAAAAACCACAAATGTTTCATATTAAGAAGCAGCAGCAGCAGTAAAATATATAGCTAATGATTTATATGAAAATTAAGTTAATGTAAAAGTTCAAAATCAAGGAATGTGATTACGGACAAGATCAAAGGTCTCTGTTAAACAGTGTCTATCTCTCTATCTCTAATATCTCAAATGATCTACACATTTATCTGTGATACGATTTATTAGATGACCGAGTCAGATGAATGAAAGTTTCACAGAGACCAGCTCTGATTCACAGCTATTCAGAAGCAGGAATGGAGGGCACAGCTATTAGCGTCCTAGAATGTAAGTGCTTTTGTGCTGCTGACAGCTGTCCAAATTATTGTGATATGCGCTTGATATTTATTCTCTTCAGCTGCCTTCCTTAGTTTCCTGTGAGCACTCAAAGGTCTTGTTAAAACCATAACAACTTAAAACCACAACCACTTAAAATAGGGCAGTATGGACAAAAGCATCAGGTGCTATTTACACTACTGTTTATAACTTTGGGGTCAGTAGGAAAAGAAAGAAATGAATACTTTAAAATCAACAAGTAAGCATTACATAAATAAGAGTCTTATATTGTTGCGAAATAAATACCGTTATTATGACTTCCTGTTTATCAAAGAATCCTGGAAAAGTTGAATGCTTTCCACAAAAACATTAACTCTTTCTTCAGCAAATAAGCATATTAGTATGATTTCTGAAGGATCATGTGACACTGAAGAATGGAGTAATGACATTTACATTTTAAAATATATTGAGAATAGTTAGTTTAGGTAATCTACTACTAATTTACAATTTTTACAGTGTTTCTGGTCAAATAAATGGAACTGTGGTCAGCAAGAGAGAGAGAGAACTTGTTTGGGTTTTTTTATCTTACCAACCTCAAATTTTTGAAGTGTTTATATTTGTAACTTTAACATCCTGTTGTTAGAGCTTAGAGGTTAAATAAGAAACTACCCTTAATCTTTTACATATACATTTAAATTATCATAACATCATACATGCAGCTTGACATCAATAGATCGTTTGAAATTTCCATTTAAAACAACAACATGACTATAATATTCTGCTATAATTAAAGAACCGTTCCCAAATTAAAATATAAATGACAATATTTTAACTTCTGAACTTAACTTATATTTGGTTTATATAGCATATAAAACACATAATGTTTATATTATAATAATTTCATACTTTTTCTGTCCACACTGATTACTGTACTCACAGAGTGAATTGCTGGTTCCTGATAGCAGGTCTTAGTGTCTTGTATATTTCCGCAGGTGGTGACTTGTTGGTCTGGCTCTGATGCTGTCTGTAGCGGTAGTCCTGTCTCATTCTGTCCCTCTCTAATGGGTGACAGCTGATTTTTATCACTGCTCTCTGCGGTGCAGGGATGAGGCCAGCCTGCTATTTTGGAAGCAGCATGGGCGGTATTCCACACGCCTGAGTCAATCAGGGCTTTTAGAAGTGACTGGGGTACAGGGAACCCCCTCGAGCATATTTCCCATAATTCATACACAAGTCTAGATTCCCTTATAATGCCACCAGATGTTTGAAAAGTACTGAAATATAAACTAAGCGAATGAATTTCAGTGGCTTTATGGCTGATTGTTCTGAAAGAGTCTCATGTTACATCTCTATTTTTAACTGTTTATGAATTAAAATCTTAAAACTGAACACTGCTAATAGGAACATCATGCACAGTGACGTTTGATGGAGTCGACAGAGCTTGCTAATACATCTCAAAATAATAATAAGGCACTGACTGAAGCCATACATGTACTTGTGAGTATTAATAATTACAAATTATTTAAAAAGAGCTCATCACATTGACATGAACATGGTCTACATTTGACAGTATATGAATATACTATTTAATAAACCTTTTACTATTTTTGCAAAGTGCCTGTTGCTCATGCTATTTAAAAAAAATTATATATATAAATATAACTAAATTGTGCGCTTTTTTCAAATTAAATGCTTAGAAAATATATTTATATGACTGTTTTTATATTAATAATATATTATTCTTGGTAACTAATTTAAATTAGTATCTGCTAAATTATTAAATATAAATGTAAATATAAATGTTAAAGGGACAGTTCACCCAAAAATTCTGTCATCACTCAAATTGTTCTAAACTTGTATGATTTCTTTCTCCTGCTGAACACAAAAGAAGATATTATGAAGAATGTTCCTAACCAAACAGCTGATGGTGGCCATTGTCTTTCTACAGTATTTCTTCCATACCATCAGTTATTGGATGCCTCAAAATATCTTCCTTTGTATATCTAAAATAATATTTTTGATCACTGTATGACATAAAACACCATTGTAGGCACAGCTGGTACGGTGTACATTTTTGGACATCCTCAGACCTCAGTCTGAAATGAAAATGTGTCGTGCCTCAGGAAAAACAACGTCCGAGTCAGGTCTCGTACAATCAGGCATAGGGCGAAATGGACTCCTATTAAAATGCATCAGACAGTCTGAGGTCTGAGGATGTCCTAAAATGTACACAGTATACTGAGTTTTTGTAAAGTAAATAAGGGTATCTCAACAACACAGTCTCACTCCAACTCGTCACATTTTGACGCTTGGTCATAACAGTTTTGTGTCGTTTTTCGATGCTCAAGGTATTCCTTGTCAATAAAACACAAGATATAGCAGGCAGACACAACCACCGTCATCATTTATTTGAAAAATATTATTATTCCAAGTCTTCTGATGCAAAACGATTCATTTTGTGAGAGGAATAGACGCGGCCACTATCTCCGTCTTCCGTGTACTTCCTGTGGTCTCTGCTGTCTGTGAGCGATTTCATAAAAAAATGGCTTCAAGAATCCTTACGTCAACGCTGGTTGTGAAATGTCATTGGTTCTTGTGTATCTCGTGAAGACTTGGAATGTGACACGACTTGTTTGTAATGTATTTATACTACTTGTTTATGATTAGTTTGTGCAATAAATACCTGTACAGTAACTGCATTTGCCTGTGTGTGTGTTTATATTGTTCAGAGGTGGGTAGGTTTAGGGTAGGGGTGGGGTTTGGTGCTCCAAAAAATATATTATAAATTTATATATGCATGTAAACCATTACATTAAGCCAAACACCTGAAAACAATGGAGGACCCCTCGCGTCGAAAAGCGTCAAAATGTGATGAGTTGGAGTGAGACTGTGTTGATCTCGAATATCTATAATTATCAGCGAACACACTGAATCAGTCCAGTCTAAAGTGTTACTCATGTTTGATTAATGTAAGGTCAGTGAATGAGGTCTCTGTCATAACTGTCACCCTATGCAGTATTTTATGCTTCCTAAAAACATTGTGCACATATTTAAATCTCCTCACATTCAGTCCTGCTCTCAGCCCTCACTGAAATACAACTCACTATTTGCAGACAGGATTTTATGTGTGTGGCGGAAAGACGAAACTATTCTGTTAGGATTATCTGAGGAATATTTTTAACACAGACACAGCCGGCAGATTCCTTCTCTACAGGATCTTCAGTTGGCCACACATGCTTGTGCTGTAAGACTTTAGATGCCAAGGGTTTGTCTCACATAGGGCATAAAGTTCACATCACCTTTGACCTCACAGTTACTGACTAACATCACAGCTGAGTTAAGAAGAATGAAATAACCTCACTCATTTACACTGGGTGTGCAAACGATTTGCTGTTTTTATAATGTGCATATCAACTTACCTTTCAGTCCAGTGGAGGACTGGGTCACATATCTAGGAACCCCACTGATTGTCCTCCTTCTCATCATCTCATTGATGTTTTTTTCCTTCAATCAAAGTCATAATATAATATAATATAATATAATATACTATTGTATTGTAATGTAATGTAATATAATTCAATACAATACAATATTAAAATGATAAAATATTATAATTATATTCATATGCATTATAATAATAATAGTGATAATATTAGAGTAGTATTATTTATTGTTTTATTCTATTTTAGAATTTAGGTTAGAATAGGTTAACAATAGATTTAAAGATAAACTATATTATATAATTATGATATCCTTGATTTACTGTTTCTTTTTTTTTTATTAAAAACATGTATGAATTAATATTGAACTGACTCTAAACCCTGTTTGACTTCATTTTCATATCATATTTTTTACATTTTTTATTTCTTTTCTTTTTTATCTCAGGTTCTTGGGATAGTTTATTAACACTAGTAATGATTTATGATAATAATATTATTATTACTAAAAATATAAGTAATATTATCAGAACATTAGCATATTTTTTGTATCTTAATTAATTGTAAAATGTGTCAGATCATACTGAATGGAAACAGTTATTTTAGTATTAAATATAGACTTTTTAATGGATATTTTAAATTAGCTTAGATTTTCTGTTTACATTTTTGTAATTTTCTTAATCATTAGAAAGTATGTTCAGCATGTTTATTTTTTTATTTTTCATTTATTTTAGATTATTGTCCAAGCATACTCGTGTTTTTAATGTCCATTTTAGAAATATGCATGTTTCCAATGAAAACACTGTATTTAATATCATCATTAAAAACATTAATCATGTCATATGATAAAATATAATTAGTTGTTACTTCTGTAAAAACATATTCAAATATTATTGGATCTCCTTCAATGCTTTCAGAATTTATAAATTATTTTGTTTCTGTATTTTTAAATATTTTTTATATTAACCTATTTTAAGGACAGTTTATTTATTGAAAAAAAAAAATGCAGAAAAAGCAGTTTTATATAGATTTTAGATTTATGTCCAAACATCATATTTTTTATGGATTTAATTTTACTTATAGGTAACGATAATAATCCTAGGCTGAATGCATAATTCAGTAATTACATTATGAGAAAAGCATGCATGCTCCTTTCATGACTCATGACTGTCTGTTACACAAACAGAAATAAAACATGACGTTAATTACACACACCTGATGAGCCTTGTCCTTTTTGGCGCTGGTGACAGTAGTAGCACCAGAATAGACTTTCTCCCACCCGCTCGGTGCCTCCCTCCACTGTGAGGTAATGTGACTCACTGGGCTGCTTTTGGTCTGCAGTGTGACGTTGAGCCGAGGGCTGCTGGCGTACTTCTTTGACTCAAACAGGCCACTCTGAACATTAGGGCCCACCACGTCTGGCTGGGCCAGCATGTCCATAGAAATACTTCTGGACAGAGTGTTATTTGTCCCACTGAGGGACTCATATCTCCTCCAGAGATTTTCAACTTTACTCTCATCATAGTGTGATCTTCTCAGGCCAGATGACTGTGGGATACAGAGATCTATGTGTGCCGCAACAGATTGAGAGTATTGCTATTCTACTTATTATACAATCAAAGTGGTTATACCTTTGAACAGGCCTCTTCTCTGTCAACATCTGCGTAAAGGTCCACACAGCTTTCATACCTAACCACAACATCCAGGTTTACACTATAAATCTCAAGGAACAGGTGGAATATGGTACATACTGTGGAATATGGTAGCCAGCATATTTACCTTTCAACAAGCTGAGAGACAGGTGTCCGTCTGTCCCAAAACAGCACCTCTGATGTGGACCATGAACTATGACCTCCAGAGAGGCTCTTAAGGGATTGACTTCTTCTCAAGGTAAAGCTCATCTTAGTGGAGGAAATACATCAGTAAAGTAAAGTAAACCAAACACAAAACAGTGATTTTAACTTTTATTAATGAATCTGATTGGTTGATGGATGTATGAAATTATTTCCAGTGAAACGTACGTCTAAAGTAGTTTCAGACAGGTCTTGACTGCATTACTGCATAGTATATATAAAAATATAACAATAAACATAAAAATATCTATGCAGTGATTAATGGTCCAACATTTTCATACATTTTTAAAGGTACGCCATAGGTTAAATGATTTAGATATATCCTTATTATTTCCTAAATAAATTCAAACAGGTGTGGTAGATAAATATAACTATATATATATATATATATATATAAAATATTTTAATATTTTAAAGAAAATAAAAATTGTTAATCCAGTCTAACACAGCACCAGTAAATGACTTTAGTCACATGATCCACCTGCTTGTCAGCCCTTCTCTCATCTGACTCAGTTAATGTTTATCATTCATATGCTTTGTTAAATTACACATTGAAAGCTTTGCTGTATTGTGCAGTGTTAACAAAATATGCACCAACACCAACAAAATACATCAATAAGTTAAGATCTTTTAAATAATCATGCACACAAGAATACATTTTAAAGCAAATATCAATCAGAACCAATACACTAGTTCATTTAGTATGACTAAATGTTCAATTGCCCAAATATGAGTATTTTGTCTATGTATGAGCCTAAATATGACCCCCCAAAAATTTAGAAACTGACAAAATATCACATCAGTTCACTTTCAGCTAAGAGTTACCTTAAGCGATCAGTCTTGCGCTCCTCATTTCCTTCTGCTGCGCGGTGCAGTGTGAACTGGAGCATCACTCACAAGACACTCCTGTCACACAGGACAAAGTCCCTCATTTACAGCCTGACCTTAGGTGTCCGGAAAACTGTGTGATCACTTGTTTCTCACCCCACATGAGGCTTAAAAAAGGGTAAAACAGGTCTTTTTATGCATTGCATTTACAGTACTGATAATTGTGTGTACGATTCAGTAGAGCAGTCAAGAAAAATTGTTATGATGACAGCTTCCTAGCATGTTAGCATACTGATATTCAAATTTAAGCTTGTTTGCTCACCAACAAATAAGTTATGGTTGTCTGCAATATGTTTGTCTAGACAAAACATTTGAGGAACGTAAAGGTTAGCATGCACTTACTGAGGTCATGTGTGCTCTGGACATCATCTTGCTATTCCTAGACACTGAATGAAAGCATGAATGCATTGCAACATTGTTCAGCCCCTTCCAGGTCATGCACTAAAGAGTGATCTGCTCTGATGTGGAGCCTTTGAGACCCTAAACTCCAGAAACAGGGGAGTAGCTTCAACATAATTTGACTACAAGCAATCAAGTGTGTGCAAAAACAAAAACTCAAACTGATGCATGTTTTCTATTAGATATCATATGCTTTTTCCCTTCGTGTATTTCTCCAAAAGTCTTTCTGATTTCCTCAAGACGTCACTGCTGCTCTCTGCCACTCTGCTCTATGCTAGCAGGGAACCACTAGATGGCGATCTAATTCTCAGAAATGTCTAATTATTTAAGATGCTGTTTCACTGAATGATGATAGGCGCATTATGTCTACATACACTGTTTACATGCAAGTAGTGTTGATCATTTAATTGTTGCTTCACAAAAATTATACTAATAAAGATTATAAAGAATATTGACCTATTTATTTACTGTAACACAAAAGGAACGTTCCTGAAGAAACTGCAAGGCTATGGATAAATATACAATATGCATTTATGACTGATAAACTTGGAAGTGTCCTGCCCTTAAATAAAAAACAAATCAAAAATAGTTACACGGAGGATGAAATCTGCTGTTTTTAACAAAGGAGCAGAAACTGAGCGATTTTTTTATTTACTATTTCATAATTGGTACACATTCTTTTTGGAGGCCTATTTTGCTCTTTCTAATGCTGAACTTTCATAATCGCTTTTCTTTACAAGAATTTGTCGTTCTTTTATTTACGCGTCAAATGAACATCCTCAGTCATCATTCTGGCCTGTTTGGACACTCACAGACGTTGGCATTTGTGTTTTATGGAGACTCTATATACTGGATATACTGTATCCACCAATCCTACACCTAAACCTACTTTGGGCATTTTTAGATTTTCAAAAAAACATAATTTAGTATGTTTTTAAGACTTTTTAATTATGGGGACATTGGATTCAAACTGCAATGCCTCTGTCACAGCCATGTTATTAAACAAATTTGTGTCCTCATAAACAACAAATGCCAAGCCCCAACCTACATATCCTTTCGCTTCAGACGGTCAGTGTTTCTATACCTCATTGTGACGTCAAGGCAACGTAAGGGGATGAATGTGTTAATATGTCACATTGATATAGTGAATGATGTGGGGGAAGATAACAATGAAACTGCTAATGGCCAATTATTGGTCAACTCTCTTTCTGGTGCTTTTATTACTTACTATTGCAAAACAAAAGTTATTAACAACTAAAGACGGGGAAAAAAACGTTATGTTTTTTTTAAAGAAATGAAGGGTATTTAGAGTTCAGATGTTTACATTCTCTAGTATTTGAAAACGGCAAACTTTTTTACTTTTCCTGTTGGTCTTGGATTACACACTGTCTACTCTTTCTTTATCTAAACCTCTACAAAGACTTCTGGGAATTGCTCTCAGTGAATGAAGTGAGAAAGGTGTGCTGTACTACAAAATGTAACACTACAGCAAACTTTTTATAGATAGCTATACTTAGAAACAGGTTAAACCCAGGAGAATCCTCTGCAACACAATGCAGATTACTGAAGCAGTGTGTGTGAGGAGAGATTCAACTTTTCATTTTCCACAACAGTTAACACGAGTGACCACTGACACAAGAAAGATATGTCTCAAGACCTTTGGCAATTTGTGCATGCACTGGCACAACTGTATGCTACATACTGTACATGCCTAGTTTATTTAAACAAGAGAAAATGCCTTGATAGCTTAAAAAACCCATACCCTTTTCTTACCATGTAGAGCTGCAGATGGAGTAGGACACACCTGGTGCACTGAATTGTCATGGCAACACAAGCTAAACCGCAAACAAAGAGTTTTGAAGAGTTCAGCCTGTCTATTCAGATGGATAGCTAGAACACAACCATAGCTGTTGCTGTTAAAATGCCCAAACACAAAGGCTCTGCCATTAGATTTGCATCTCAGATTTGAATTTCACATTAAAATCAGCATCTCGATCCCACCTGTATTTATCAGTCATTTGTTTAGAGGTCTTTTAACTATCCATTGCCTCAAGTCATAAACAAATAAAAGATATGGAAATGTGCAACTCAGCATTACATGCTGGACTAGTGTTGTGAAGTCCAGAAGCACTGGACTGCACTTCTCATAGACTGACAGCGGAGATCAGCAGAGCGGATGCGACTGAATTCAGTGAAGGGTGAGAAATTAGGCCAGAGCTTTTTGTGCCGACAGCTTTGTAAAGTTTGTCAGAATCTCCTTGTATGTAGGCCACTTCTTGACAGAAAGTGGGCCACAAGTGCTAGTGGCAGAAACCTGAGAGCGAGGGGGGGAATGTAGGTTAACTATTACACAACAACCGATTGCCTCAGTGAAGGGGGGGATAGACCGAGACTCACTTGTGTGCTGAAAAAACAATCAAATCATACCAATAAGCATATGCTGACACAGTTTAAATATAGTTAAAAAAAAAAGAATTTGTGACAGATGGTTGTGAAAGATATGAATGAAAATATAACAGGAAAATAATTTTAGTTATTATTTAGTTATTTAGTTAAGTATTTTTACAAGAGAAGATATATATATTTTTTGTAAATATAATTTATGATGTATAATGCTGGCTAGCTGATGCTCAATAATATTACATTTATTTATAGTGAGTATCTATTCATTTGACTATTTTTTGCAAAATGTTGTTATTTATGCAAAATATTTGTGCATTATCACAGGATAAATCATAAAATATATCACCTAAATATGCTATTTATTTTGTAGCATATTTAGCATAATTTTAGTTTAAAGTTATTTACAATCTTACCAGTGCATTATTTTAAAGATTCCACTAAGACAAAAACAGTCCTGTGTACAAAGGAATTGGCCTAGCAACAATATATACATGCAACATTGTTATAACTGAACAGATCTTAAAATACTGGGCATCGTACACTTTATGCCTATAATTGGTAATAATATCTGTAATAATAAACAAACTAGCTAATACAGCCTGTCACTTACTTTCTGCAACTAACGTCAACTTATCCAAAGTGTAAACCTGTCAAAAATCATCTTTAGGAAATATCAGACCACTGGATGATGTTATTGACAGTCGAAATTAAATATTCCAGAGAGCTGTTACACAAATATTTGAATATAAACATTAAATACCATTTGCTATGGAGGAATATCTCATTGGATGAAAATATAATCAGTTTTTGACCAGCGTATTATATTTAGATGCAGTTTGTGAGCTAATAAACTATAACCTCCATTTCTTCGCTTTTACTCTGCATACTACAAAGTTTATGGTCCATGCTTTGAATTGATTTGGTAATGTTGTGCAATGTCTGTGGTAAGCACTAAAAATCAGTTGGGCAGAAACACAACTTAGCCTAGATTATATTTTCCACTTGTGGTCACTCTCGCAATAGATTTTTATGGTAATTCTTAGAATAGTTAATAATAATCACAATATATTTCATACAAAACAATGAACCCTTCAGCAGATGGATGTGTTATGTTTGAGAGCTCATTCCCCAGTGTATTGTTGACATGTTTTAACCTGCTTTTAAGCTTCTGTGGTTCTTTTGTATGTCTGTCTTACCACCAGCTTAGAAGGAGGGGCTGACGGGTGATATGTGCCCTGTGGTTTCATTACCAAACAGATGGGAAATCATTGAGGTGATACAGTCAGTGTGATGTGTGTGTGCGAGAAGGAGAGGGAAAGAAAGAGCGAGAGGAAGGCACAAAGATGTTACCATCTGCCTCTGAAACTGTGATGCCCAAGTAGTCTTCTGTGAACCAGGGAGTGTTTCTCTTGCGATTGGCTGGAGCAGCAGTCTTATGTTTTTCTTCTCTGCCTTTTGTCTGACCTCTATCACTGCCTGTCTTTTCTTTGTCAGCATAAGCTGGAACAGACTTCATTAGAGAAAACCAAGGAAAAGATCCATTAATGCATTTGTAGAAATCAACATCAAGTTAAATAAATATCAGAGAAACCGGGGCTAGTTGTCACAAAAGAAAAAGATGTATCTCAGTACCTGTAAGGTTTTCTAAAAACTGTCCATTTTACGCAATTGTGTATTTATTTATTTATTTGTATTTCTGTACAATTTCTTATAAATATCGAACTGGTGTATGTTTTCATATATTTAAAATTTGAATATTGTAGAATAACACAATTTAAAAATTATTCAGTGTTTTGATGTGTTATATTATGCCTTTTTTCTGTTTCATGATTTCTTCTGTATTGTTTAAAGGTGTCATGTGATGTTGTTAAAATAACATTATTTTGTGTGTTTGGTGCAATTTAATGTGTTTATGAGGTCTAAGGTGCAAAAAACCTAAGGTCCCACCTCCTGAAACATTACGATTTGTACAAAGCTCATCGTTCCAAAAACGCAAGGTGTGCTCTGATTTGTCAGCTATCCAGTGCGATGTAATTGACTGAATACTGCAAGCATCTGATGGAACGTGACGTCCCGGCCCCGCACTATGACACCAAAACAATAAAAAACATTACAAATGAGGCATTTCTTAAATCCAGTGGGGACATAATTGCTGATTATCACAACAGTATAGTATGCACAACTGGAGAAGCAGCAGTTTCAGGACCACAGTTTTAGGTCCCTAGTTTTTTGTGACAGCGCTGATTACAACTGATTACGGACATGGACAGCAATCAGACTGTGGATACCGATATTCAATTAAGGTTTATTTTATTTGCAAGTTTAAAGGGTCACAACACCCTAAAACACTTTTTGAGTTGTTTACAGATATATACATGTTGTACATTGCTTAAAACAGTAATATGTGTCACTAAAAATGTTACAAA
>JAUMHP010000041.1:8241205-8266139 GCA_032361065.1 Enteromius trimaculatus
GTGAGGAATAGAAGCGGTGAGGACCCTTCGCGTCAAAAAGTGACGAAAAAGGGGTACCCTGATCGTCAAAATGCAACACAAAGGGTTCGTCCCGAAGCATCAAAATGTGACGACTTGGGAGTGAGAATGTGTTGCTTTTGGAAGCACAAAGTAGTTTCATTTTTATACACAGCATCCCCTGAACACTACAGCGATTAATAATAGCTCCACCTTCTTTCTTTGTGTAAACATTTGGGTGGTGTTTGAAAATAAACCCACTCTGTGATATGGAAAAGTGGGGATGTGTTTAAACGAGCCCTTTTAGGGGGGTGTGAATAAGTCATTACCTTTGTATAATATCTCTTTGGTTTTGAAACTTTAGGCATCTTATTAACTTGTAAAACTCCAAAGAGAAAAGAAAATCGCATCATACCCCTTTAAATTCTGTTGAAAAAATCTGTTATGACTCTTGTTTGTGACAACATGCCCCACTACTGAGAAATGGGTAACACTTTACAATAACAGTACATGAATTAATCAGTTTCTTGACCATAAACTAATGATGAGACAAAACATCAATTAATCAAGAACTAAATTAACTATGACATGACTCACATAAATTAATGCATGAATAACGCCACCTTAATTAGTTACTGCATGTTAGTTACTTTATTAATTAACAATTTGTGGCAAAATTGTTTATAAATTCGCCACCTGCAGCTGTCACGTCATGAATTTCATGAGTTGTTAATGTATCACTATGTTATGACTTTACTTGGGGGTGCAAATCATTTCTACCTCTTCATTAATTACTTATAAAGTAACATGAATTCATTAACATCCTTAAAAAAGTAATCAATTACAATTTTTTATACATATTCAGCTCATCTAAATCAGATATTTGGTGCTTTTCGGGGGTTTGTAAAGAAGTGGCAGAGCAGAGGTCCTGTGGCTGCATTTAGATGGAGAAGGAACTGAACGGTAGGAGGAAAGTTGACATTTTGAAAAGGCAATAGTGGCCCAAAAGAAGAACAAGAGCACAAGAGAAACATCTGACCTCAGTGTAATATGATATAATGACAGTAAACCAATTTATAACATAACCAAAGCTACAATCATCTTCTCTATGATTTCAATTTGGAAAAGTGTGTCAGCTTAATTATAATGAAAACGTTATTGTAGGACAGCAGCGGTGGAATCACTCAAAACAGGATGAGATGAACTTGTTTTTAATTATGAATGCATTATTGTTTGTTGGATGGGTTTGCTTAAATGTAAATATTTCAAGAAGTTCTCTGTTATTCACTGATGTTCGTGACAGCTGCAGGTGGTAGATCTATTAACAATTTCATGCCATTAAACATGTTTGATTTAGTTTACCACAAATTGTTAACTTATTTATTAACTAACATGCAGGAACTAACATGTAATTAAAGTTGCGTTATTTATGCAGTAATTCATGAGTCAGGTAAGTGTTTGATTGATTGATGTCTTAACTCATCATTAGTTTAGTCAAGTAATTGTTTATTCATGTATTGCATGATAATTCATGTACTGTTATTGTAAAGTGTTACCGAGAAATGTTTATTTGACAATCTCTTTTGTCAACCATTAAACAACAGTAACGACAAATGAACTGTATATGCTTCTCACAAATCATTAGTTCTCAAATAAGCCCAATTGCTCACAGAGTAGCTATTATATATATAAAAAAGACATTTTATCAAAACCTGACTCAGAACACTGACTTCCTCAATTTGAAAGGGTTCACTAACAGTAAACAAAGCCAGTTTGACTTAATGATTTCAAGAACCCTTTCTAAAAAAAATTGATACTGCTGAATAAGGAGCCCTTTGTGGCCCATGTGAGTGATATGGGTGTCTTACGCAAACCAAACGAAGGTCATTCTTTAGTGGCCAGTTGAACGATTTGTCAGGCGGTTAGGGTAGGTTTTAATCACTGACAAGTTTGTTTTGCCAGTTCCGTCGTGACTGTCTGTTCTTCACCCAGCGCTTCTGTGTGCAGCACGCGCCGAGCGTCATGACTGCTGTTTTTGTCCTCATATTACTGTTTACGTCAGGCCGTGTGGGGGGAGTTTTCCACTGACGAACAGAACACACACAGCTCAACAACAGCTGATCTCACTGTACTCTACGTGCATCGACAGCTAAGAAAGAGGACGTTGGTGCTATCTTGGTAACTTTTCAAGCATCTTATGGTCGTCTCTTCCACCCATGATACACGGATACACAACCACTGGGTGAGTGTTTATTTTTGCTTGTAGATTTTTCGCTACACATTATTTTACACAATACGCTCCCAAAGGCGAACTTAGTAGGTAATAAGCAAAGCGGTCCAGTCGCTAACTGTTACCGTGGAACCTTTAGTTTGTTGCAATGAGGACGTTTACGTCTCAGAATAAATAAAGCGCGTTCGCGAGAAAGTCCGCTACGGAAGTTCAGCAGCTGCAGAATTAAAGTAACGTTGCTGGTGCGTAAAAAAAGTGTCTGCTTAGACTTTTAAGTTTTTATTAAAGTATCACCCCTACAGTTAAACGGAGCTGTTGTACTTTTATTAGGAATTAAGGAAACAATAATATTTGTGACGTTTAAAAAAACTTACAGTGAGGTAGGCTATTTATGAAAGATATGATTGGGTTGACAGAAAGTAGACGCACTTGCAATGTCAATGAATCAGATCATGAATGATTTAAGAGAAAGATGCTTACCTAAGGCCAAGGCAAGTAAGGGTGGATTTGTCACTTAAGCTTAATAATCTATCTGTATTATCTGTATATCCCCTCAACAATAAACAGCATTAAATTCATCTTGTATTGAATTGCATTGTAGGCAACTGCACCAATAAAAAAGAGAAGTCAGAAACGGTCCACTTTATGTGTATTCACACTATTTTACAAATGCATGATGCTTTGAGTCTTTGCTTTGCTGCACAGAAAAGGTGAGAAAAAGTCTAGTTGGTTTGGTCTGCTGTATACCAAAGTGATAACCTATTTTTCCACCTGACATCTGTCTGCTTTCCCCTTTCACAGCCTGCAAACTCCACCTCCTCCTTCTGTTTACATTCTAACATTCGCATGTTCATTTGCATAGTTGTACTCTGGCCAATTGTCACTGCCAAGTGTTTGGCTTTGAGTGCAAAGTTTTAGCTTTTTACGTTTTACGCCTGTGTTCTTGTAAACAGCCGCCCTCCTGTCTTATTCACTACACTGCATAAACCCTCCCACATCACATACTGTACACAAAGGATGCAATGAATAATTGAATGAACTTGAAGTCTGGTGTCTGCACACTTTTAAGAGATCACTATCACTTTGTCACAGCTAGAGGAAGCTGTAAATCATATGTGTCACCGTACCATTTACATGCTTCAAGCGCTTCTACTATTATATGCAACATAAAGTGTCATTTATCTCATGCAGCAATAACCTTTTACACAGTTGACTTTGTGGCATCTGGGATTACATTGCAGGTGTTTACACAACACTGTCCAAAGAAAGCCAGACCTGTGTGAAAAGAGGTGAGGGAGAGCGCTGAGGTTGTCCAGGTTACAGGCAGTGTGCACAGGGGCACATAGTGTTCTTGGCATATGAGCCATTTGTGTGGGTTGGGCTTGACTGGATGCACTTGGAACAAGAACCAGGTGATCTGTGATGCAGATTGCTCCGTCCTGCGGTGTGAGGTAGTGCTGTTCTGTCATCTGAGGTACACTGAGTTCTCTGTGCGTATGTGTTAGTGTGTGATTTCTTTCCAGCGCACACCCACTCAAGCAGAAAAACTTCAGTAGAATGTGCTATTTGTGTTATGGTTTCCTCTTTTGTTTCTTTTGCACTCTGCATGTACTTGTGAGTGCTTTCACAAGCTTTATAACAGAACTTGGTCGTGCTTTTGGGGGAATCTACAATAAAAACAAGTATCGAGTTACAAATTTGGTCATGCAGTTTAGCCCGTTTGGGATGTTAAGCTAAGCTGAATGTCTTAACATTTTGTTCTTGAAGAACTCCAAACATCTGAGGAATGTTAATGACCCCGGAGGGAGATAGAAGGAACCATTGATTCCCTCTAGACGTATCAGTGCTTGTATAATGCACACTTTTGTGTTTGCATGAGCTTTCCATAATATGATTAATAACAGTGATAATTGAGAAAGCTGCATGGGCTTGCGATGTTGTAGTAGTTCAAGTCAAGGAAACCTGCTAAACAGGCTTTTTCCCAGAGTGAAGATCTGAATCTTTGGTACCAGCCTGAACAAGAGAGAGGTGTCCAGTTGCTGCTAGTATGGATTTGTATGCTAATGGTTACTGAAACTCCACAAATGCTATTTTCAGACTTGGTGCATGGCCAAAAATGTGATATCATTTTATGGCCCAGTTTTTCATTCAAAAATACATTAAAATGCTATTCATCCTTCATGTGGAGCAACTTATGAATTTAATTTCATTTTGATGATGACAAAAAAACTGTCCTGATATCTTATCTATAAAGACTTTATTACAAGAGGTGTATTTTTTATCTTTATTTAGTTTGGTATAATGTTTTATTATTGAAAAAAATTAAAGGCAAAACAAGTTCATTGCTTATTAAAATTAGAAAACCATCTATCCGCTAAATCATGTCATGTAGTGCAATCATTTATAAATTTATAAATTACAATTTATAAATTATATTAATTCATCATTTTTGATATTTGTGAAATAAGTACCTGGAAATATATATTCAAATAAAATAAAAAAAAAAATATAAATGTCCCTTTAAAAAAAAAAGAAATGAGAAACGAGAGCAAAGAAATGAGCATGAGTACACAGAACTCATTTGGGACGTAAACTAGATTAAAATAAACAAAAACAAAGCAATGCTTTACCATTAAAAACATTCCCATCAACACATTTGCTGTAAAATCTACTTCTCAATTGACTTGGAGCTTATGCTTTATTTTTTCCTTAATAATTTGACAGATCACCATGGCTACATCACAGCGTGGGGGTTTAAAGAGGAAATATGGTTTCCCTAACGAAGATGCCATTTACTCCTCCTCATCCCCCTCATCACACTCTGAATGGGACTCTGATGAAGACAGCCCTCAAAGTGATAGCATGGACTTTGTGCCTGTTGGCTCTTTCTCTTCAAGTCATCACATGCCAAGTAAGTCAAGTACGGCGCATTTTTCAAATCATGCAAAGCAACACTTGTCACTTTTACAGACACATAAGGAGGGGTCTTGTTATCTAACCTCAGTGCTATTGTGCAGAGCACTAGATAAGAGTAACAGACAGTTGAAACATTGTTTATCAGGAGATGTTGTGCACAGTCACCCTGAGTCATTTTAAACCCACAAACCTCATGGTGAGCACAACAGTTATTAAGCTATAATCAGTTACACCGTCATGACCGGGACAGAGCATATCTATTGTGTAAGTGTTTACCTTCACAGGTAGTACTGTGAGATTATATTGTTTGTACATGTGCCTGGGCACGCCTGTGTGTTTTTCATTTGAGATTCACAGCATGTGAAGTGCTGCAAATAAAGATGATTTACTAAAGGTTACTTCTGTGCAAACACATTTAATGTCTGACCTCAGCCCATTATCCTCATTTATAAAAACTTTATAAAGCAAACACATAAATTGATTTGGTCATGGCAATAAATGTTTCTAAACTTCGCGTTCTTGAAGGAAGTTTTTTTTTGGTACTGCATATGAAAAATGACTGTTGTAATTACGGTATCATTTGGCTTCTCTAGTGTTGAGTTCAGGTTATTTCTGAACAGATCTGACTTCGATGCCCTCTAGTGGAAACTAAATAGTGACATAGTGAAAATAAACACATTTGTATTTATGCAAATACCTTGTTTTTATCCAGAGCAACTTTTAAAGAAGAACAAATGCAATTTGTCACAAAGCCAACAGTATTCACATTAAACAGTGAGATAACTTTAGAGAACTAGATTAGAAAATGCAGGTAAGAAAAAAATGTAATGTTTTGAGCATGTAAGTGAATTGGTTCAGGGGTGGGGGGTGCTCAAGTGTAGAGGTCTTCAGTTGCTTCTTGAAAGTTGCAAAGGTCTCTTCAGTTCAGGTGGTGGTTGTCAGTTTCTTTTTCATTAGATAAGAACAGGGAGCGTGAAGCGACTTTCCTGCATTCTGCAAGACTCCACCCCAAAATGAAATTTTTATCATTAATCACTTACACCCCAGTTATTCCAAATACTTTTCTGGGCCTTGACAATGTTATGTACTTGGCAGTCAAAGGCAGTCATTATTATGTCTCTAATAGTTTTTATTCCTCTCTGAAATGACAATATCACACGAAAAAAGAATAAAAAAGCTGACATTTGAAAATAACCAACCAATGCATTTATAAAGTGTTTTTTCTCTGATAACGACTTCTAAGGAACCATAGTGGATGTGAAAAGGGAACTCCATATAAAGGTTAAAGATTTAGTTCAGGATTAATTTGCTCACCCTCATGTTATCCAAAATGTTTATGTATTTCTTTCTTCAGTCAAATTTTTTTTGATGAGAACATTTCCAAATTTAAATCCATACAGTGCGCTTGAATGGACTCCAAACGGTTGAAGGGTTCAGTGCAGCTTCAAATGGCTATAAACGGTACCAGACAATGAATAAGGATGTTCGCTTATTTAAATAAAACAAAAATGATATGCTTTATAAACACAAATGCTTACTTTGCTCTGTTCTGCCTTACACGTAATGCGTCATTGTGTTGAAAAGGTAATGCTTGACGTAGGCGGAAATGTGAAGAGTCACAATTTGACTATTTTAAACAATAAACTGACACAAAGACATTTAAATATGTGTAATTGAACATTCAACAACTTTTGAATATTCAACCAATTTTGGTCCTTCTCCACATTTGTAAACACTGACTCCCTTTTTTCAATAACAGATCGTTTAGCTAGATAAAACTTCATCGTGTGGGAATGTTGATAGCCCTTTGAAAATGCACTGAAACTGTCGTTTTGACCTTCAATCGTTTGTCCATTCAAGTGCACTGTATGGATTTCAATTGTAAAATGTTTTCATCAAAAGCCTTAATTTCTTTTTGACTAAAGAAAGAAATACATTAACATCTTGCATGACATGATGGTGAGTACATTTTAATTTGAAAGTGAACTTGTGAAATCCCAGAGCTTTCTCTCCATAGAGAGCACTGTAACTGATCAATTAATCAAAAAGATGGTCTCAATTATTAAAGCTTATCGATGGCTTAAAGCATGTTATCATTCAACTTCACAGCCTAAAGCATTTCTAACTAATGCAAATCAGTATTTACATAGTCTTATAGAAGTAAATGTCACGCATGCGTTCCACATTGTCATGCAAAGTTATATCTGCAGTCCTGCAGTAACCCAAGCCAGTGACAGAACCTTAAATTATGATTCAAGAAGCCACAGGAAGTCAGTAGAGTGAGATAATAATTAATCCATGATCTCTTTGCTCTTAGTTTCATCCATCCTGAAGAAGACGAAAGATACGCAATTCAAAGGCAGTGTTCGGTTTGGCCTGGTTACAGTGTTTCTATTCCAGCGCTGTCAAGGTTTCAGCAGCGTGCCCAGTCATGGCGGCTGCACACTGGGCATGGTTAGACGGCACACTGCCCGCCATCAGTTCACCCTGGCGGAGCACGCGGAGGAGCAGCAGCGCTTGCGAATGGAGAGGCTACGTGAGCAACACCAAGAGGAGAAGCTGGAGGCGTTGAGGCAGAGGGTGAGTTGGTTATTTTCCAATATTCAAAAAACGATTTCTTTATCGCATGTCTTCTTACAATATCTTTTATCAATATCAATATCAATACAACTTTTATTTAATAGCTGATCATCAGTGGAACTCTCACAGTGAAAGAAGCAACCAGGTTGACAGTGAACGACGTCCCAGCTGAGGAGACCGATCTCAGTAGCGCAAATCTGAAAGACATGGCATCCCTCCGTCCCATCTCTTCCAAGCGGAGACATGCATTATTAAGAGCAGCAGGAGTGGTGCGCATCGACCGGGAGGAGAAGAGGCAGCTGCAGGAGCTGCGGCGGTGGAGGGAAGACTGTGGCTGCCACTGCCAGGGCTTCTGTGAGCCTGAGACCTGTGCCTGCAGCCAGGCTGGCATCAAGTGCCAAGTAATTAGCAATACATTAACTACTGCTTTTTCTATGTGTATATATACAGCTCTGGCAAAAAGAGACCACTGCAGAAAAATCAGTTTCTTTTGGGTTTTATTCTTAAAACTGTTAATCTCACCAATACACCACCAATAGAAAACAATGCACGTTTGTTTCATTTTTTGTGAACTGCCGTCTTTGAAATATTAAGGATAGAAGCAACTTGATGCTCACTGAATCCTCGTGCCAATAAAACTAGGATTGAGGCTTTTTTTCCTGATTTAAAACTTTTCTTTTCACTGTTTTTGCTGTGTGTTAGGATGGTGTTGATTACAGCAGTGCTTTTTTATACATTTCCCCGTTAAATAGGATTGGATTCAGGCGCTCACCAAATAAGCACCTCATTAAACAGAATGAAGTATGTTTGTGTAGAAATTTAACAAAGACTGGCATGAAACGCTTGTCATACTCCGAGAGATACTGATTTTCTAGTAAATTGCAGTGGTCTCTTATTTTTTTGTCCAGAGCTGTATTTCTATTCATAATGGTGCAGGTGTCAAATTGATCTTTGACATATATATTGACATCTATTGCTCAAAGGAGATTTTGCACTGCCTAATTGGCTTTCAGTGAAATTTTAAACTCACAAAAGCATTTTTAAATCGAAAAATGAAGTTTAATGTTATATTGTGAAGTATTGTTACAGAAACCATTGTAATATGCTGATAAGGGGCACAAAAAAATCATTTTAATGGAAACAGCATTTTTTTCAGGATTTTTTGTTGAATCCTTTAATGAAAAACTATATAAACCTTTTATAATAAGTGAATTTGGAGCACAAAACCAGTCGTATATATATATGGGTATATTTGTAGCAATAGCCAACAAAATATTTGTATATGTCAAAATTATTGATCTTTTTCTTTTATCATTAGGATATTAAGTAAAGATCATGTTCTATGAAGATATTTTGTAAATTGAATACCCTAAATATATCTAAACGTAATTTATGATTAGTAATATGAGTTGCTAAGAACTTCGGACAACATTAAAAGCGATTTATCAATTAATTTAGAATTAATTTAGAAACAGATTCCAGATTTCCCAACAGGAAAAACAAACCTGAAAAACCTTGTCCAATCCAGTTATATTGTAATAACTGAAGTTGCTGTGCAGCTGTGCTGATTGGTTTTTTTTTTGTCTGTCAACAGATGGATCGCTCCAACTTTCCTTGTGGATGTTCAAAGGAATGCTGTGGGAATCCTGCAGGCCGAATCGAGTTTAACTCCAGTCGTGTACGGAGCCACTACATCCACACACACATGAAGCTGGAGCTGGAAAAGAGGCTGCACGATGACAACAGATCCATCTCCACTGAACAACAATCAGCGACGAGGAACAGAGCCATAACATTTCCTGTAAAAAATGACTCTCCCTCCTTCCTCCTGAGCTCTGAGCTCTGCAGGCGGGGAGACAACAGCTGGAGCAGTGAAATGACTGACACGTCCTGCTCTTCTTCTCTGAGTCTGGACTCTGAGACGGATGGAAGGCCTTCCTCAGAGCGACCCACACTGGACATGGACGACAGAGGACCCATACTTGGTTTTTCTGATTCTGATGGAGAGGGATGTCCATACATTAGAGATTATAATCTGTCCTCTGAAGCTTCTGGCACCACATCCACAAAGGAAAGCAACACCAGTAAATCTAAACTGGAGTATCTGCATGAAAATGCTAATCCATTTGATATCCCTAATACTCCTTCTGCATCCCCGGATCACACTATGAACTGTTACATGGACCTCAGTCTGTCCTCTGACCTGGTCTTTTTTGACACTTTCCACGAGTATGCACCAAGCTGCAATCATTTTAAAGCGCATAGTCATCTGGACTACATGTCACAGCACCAGTTCCCCCGCTGTTCCAGTCCTGCTCTAATTGAGGACTCAGGAGTCAGTCTTCTGGAGTCTCTTGTAGGGATCTCTTAAGGGCGATCAGTGCAGCTCAGTATTTTTTTGTTTTTTTGTTTGTAATTTTTTTTTAATAGACAAATGAGCACTGTTCATTTGCCATTGTACAGTATGAATAAATCTCATTTACTTTGAGAAAAAGGGTGAATAATTTTGGAATTTAAGGATATTCCTTAGAATGATGTTTAAGGATATTAATATCGTCTGTAACTATTCATTACAGTGTAAATACAGTTAAAAACCACTCAGTGTGAAGTAATGTGTGAGTAATATGTTAATTTCAGCTTTGTTGCCAAACGTTTTGGAGAGTCTGTAGGTAAGATTTTATATTTATTCTTCATAAACTAAAGCCTTCATTACCATTTAATAAGGTATAAAACTAATCTAACTACATTAAATAAAGTTTTACAGTTAAATGTTTACTTACAAAAGCCCATTCAATCTCAGTTTTGTTTTTGTTTAAATTATCATTTGAATAAAAGTTTTTTTTTTTTTGAATAGCACAGTAAATGTATTTGTTACAGTGTTTCAAATGAGGAAGCTGATATCAATGTCAATATGCTATTTTCATCAATATGTCTTTTCAAGGGCCAGCATGTGTTCATTAAAAAGAAAATGTTTTTTTTTTATTTTTATCATTGAATAGCTTGTAATATATGAAAATTCAGGCTAACATTTGCTTCAGTGCTACGCCTGCTTTGTATTTACATCAGTGAATGCTTTTTTACATTTCAAAATGTGTCCAGCTTTTTTTTCTTTCTTCCTTTTGTGGAATTACTCATCTCAATAAATCTGATTTCACCAGTGAGAAATGCTGATTTACATGGAAGAAACAGAGAACTCGAAGAAATACAGTCCTGGTTTTTATGTTGGTATTGTTTATTCTTTCAAAAACTGATGTAAAATTGAGGTTTGATTCATTTTAACATTGATAGGCCTACTTTACTGTCGTTCTCAACCTGGAAACCCCACAAGAAACCTCAGTAAGTAGTCTCAAGATGGCTTAAAATAATGTGAAAATGGAAAGTTGATTAATAAAATATAAGCTTTTTTTTTTTAATACAAAGGTGAATTGAGTGTGGAACATTAACATTTACTTGAAGTATCTGTGTGAGTATACACAACTTAATTAGCTTTCGTGATTAAGTTTTGGTTGCTTTGTCCAAACAAGCCATTATAAATAATAATAATATTAAAAAAATGTGATTTATTTAGATGTGTAAATAATAAAATATAAATATAACGACTTTCGTATAATTATTATGCAATTTAGCCACACACAACTTACTTTTGCAAAATTGAGAATGTTTTATCTGACGAACATTTTTTTTAAAAGATAGAAAAATCCTTGATCGTTGGTCTCGTGTTCGATTGCTCTTCCCTGCCCAGACGCGCAACATGGCCACGGTGTGATGAGTAATCTCTGTCTGGGTCGTTAATTTCGGAACGCTAAACAAAACACTGAAAACCATCGAAACCCTAAAGAGCAATGGGTTTAACACAGAGCAGTGGAGGACCTGAGGGGGGAACAGAAGGATATCATGTCCATGGAGTAAAAAACTTGACTTTATTTTTGACATCGAGCAGCTTTGCATGCTAGCTATGTTTTCATGAAGTTCTCATGTCCGCATTGCTTTAGGCTCTGACAGATATGCTGTTGAGAGAACACTAAATGTGTGCGCTTTCTTTTTTTCTTGCTGGTAAATAAACAGCTGTGTCAGGTTTAGTATGTTTGTCTACGGTATTAACGTCTGTGGACGCTTTTTCAGTGTTTAAAGATTATGCTTGCAAAGTAACAACTGTCCGACATAGTACTTAACGTTACAGGTTCTTTTGTACGTTATTGTAAATCTGACAGCTCCGAAAATGCCGCCTTATTTAACACCTGTCATTTCTTACGTTATGTTCGCACGAAACAAAGTCTTAAGTGTGTAAAATGTTATTTTGGAGCAGTGCCGTGGTCAGTAACGATAATCCAACAGCTCCTGGATTTAGGAGTATAAACGTAGCCGCCACGTCACTGAATAAACTCATATTCTCAGATATCCTTTATCCTATGTGAATCTGAGTAGCATTCGATGGATGTTATTAAACTTCTTAGAATAAACAACGTGTACAACAAAAATAATAATTGATTAACTTCTATTACTTTACAGATTCAAGAGGACTCTCCAGCAGAGAAAGCTGGTTTGGAGCCCTTTTTCGATTTCATCGTATCCATTGGCAACAATCGTCTTGTAAGTTTGTGTTTATAAAACCTTACTGGCTATTCTTGTAACCTCATCATTTGATCCAAAGATTTGTCTTCGTCACACAATTAATAAGCAACAAATTATAAGATTTACATGAACAAGAATGTCCTAACTAATATATTCATATGTGACCCTGGACCACCAAAACCAGTCTTTCTATATAATTTACACTGTTTACAATTTAACACAGTAATCTAGTGTTTGTGTACTAGCTAGTGCTCTTTGTGCTCATGCTTTTTATAACAAGCTGTTTTAAGTGTTCAGTGACATTCATATAATCACTGAACTGCACAAGAATATTCTTGAATATTGTACTGTGGTGATATTCAACATCTGCATGATTACAGTTTTTCTCAGTCGCTTTGGTGCATTTCTCACAACAGTACTTACATTTGCACAACTGGTAATGCATTTCTCAGAACAATTAGTCATGTGTGCACATCATAGTAGCAGTTTCTCATTCTTTCCAACAATTGCAAATGCTTTTGGACATCAACTGCTTTCACACAACTGTCTGCTGTTTCATTACATTATCATTTGCTTGTGTCATGTCAGTCATAATTAACTAAACTTGCGACTGCTGAATAGTCATTCCATATAAAACTAATAGTCCTCATTTCATTGCTTGAGAAAATGTTAAACTAGTTGTCAAAATCTGTCAGGTAAATTTGAAAAAACAGTTTAAATCTTTTTTTTCTCCCCCTGAAAATGTCTTCTAAATTGAATAGTTTGCACAGTGCTTAGAATACAGTAAATTAGAATTGCAAAGAGCATATGCAGTAAAAATGTGAAACATATATATTCAGTGTATTGTACTCAGATACCTCACTACATGGTGAGCGTGATTTCACCAACTACAAGATGTTCCTAGATCAATATCCTTGTATTAAGTTTGAGAAGGGGTAGGTTTAAGGGTAAGGATTGGGATAAGTTTATGTTTTTGGACAGTAATGTTGATCCAGGATCATGTCCTACTTAGCAAAATCATGGTGACCCTCACTACATACAGTAATGTCTAACTTTACTGTAGTTTTCAAATGGCTGTGCAAATAGTATATAGTGCTGTCTTGAGCATTTTCAGGGAGAGTCACCACTGACTGTGACTTTTTTGCATTGTAAAAATTGTACAGAGTAAACTGTCATAATGAAAACATGACAAAGCCATTTGACTATCTTGTTCATAAACAATGGCGTCAGGACTTCATTTTTATTTTGATGACACTGACACTTTCATTGACATGGATATGTGGTCACAGTTCCTTTGAATATAATGGGCCACATGCTATTGTGAAACAGAACCAGGAGAATGATATGCTCAAGGACCTCCTCAAGGCAAATGTGGAGAAACCAGTGAAGATGGAAGTGTATAGTACAAAGACCACGAGGATCCGAGAATTGGAAGTAGTTCCCAGCAACATGTGGGGTGGTCAAGGACTTCTGGGAGCCAGTGTCCGCTTCTGCAGCTTTCAAGGAGCCAATGAAAATGTTTGGCATGTTCTCGTGAGTGATCCTTGCATTATTTAGCACTTTGGCTTCTTGGACGGCTCTCTTTATTCTCTTTGTGTAATTTTTTTGCTTGCTTTGGTTTTAGGGTGTGGAGCCAAATTCACCAGCTGCATTGGCTGGACTCCAGGAACATTCAGATTTCATTGTTGGAGCTGACCAGGTTCTTCAAGATGTAAGATGTGAATTATTTAATGAACGCTTGATTGTTATTAAGGAGAAATATTTTTGCGAGTTATCTACAATCAAGCAATCTTTTTATTTCCTAACAGTCAGAGGATTTCTTCACTTTAATTGAAGCCCATGAGGGGAAACCGCTGAAGCTGCTGGTCTACAGTACAGAGACCGATAACTGCAGGGAGGTGGTAGTCACACCAAACGGTGCCTGGGGGGGAGAAGGCAGGTAATAACCCTGTTACAGAAGATTTAATAGTGTAATGAAGACCTGAATCAGCCATTATTATGAGGAAACGACTCTCATAGTTGCTTCCTCCAGTGCTTTTGTGCATTGCATGATTATGATTTTGCCTTTGTAGCCTTGGCTGTGGCATTGGATATGGCTACCTGCACCGAATCCCAGCACGACCTGACAGCCCAAAATCTGAAAGAGTCAGTCCAAAAGCTTCTCCTGCGGCAGGAACGCCAGAGCAAGAACTTCCTACGAATGGATTTACTGAGGTAATAATGACTATAGTGTGATTTACTTTCCTGTATGTCTTTCTGATTTGCAACACAAAATGAGATATTTAAAAATATATATTTGGCCCATACAATGAAAGTAAATGAGGTGCAAAATAAAAAACTTTTACCCAACTGAAATATGTTTTTGTTAGTAGCTGCACGATTTTGGGGGGAAAAAAGACTAATTTTCTTGATGAAAATAGTTTTTTTCTTTTCTTTTTCTTTTTTTTTTTTTTTTTTTGCAAAAGAAAGAAAACAAAGATGAATAAAAACCGGTCTGCCGTGCTTGTTTGTAGGACAGCACAATTAGTTCTAAATGTTATGATTACATCATTATAGCTAAATAATGATAATAATATTGCTAAGTAAAAATAGAAAAATTACCAAAATAATAAGAAATATTACTTGAGCAGTATTATATTGTTATAAAAAGGAATATATAAGAAAAATATATTTTTATTCACCCTTTAATATTACAGTGCAATTATTTGTCCTTTGCAATTACTTTTGTTTTTGTAATTGAAATTTTATTTTGATTAATTGTGCAGCTCTAGAATATAGAAAAGCAAACAGGTTTAAAACCATGTGAGGGTGTGTAAATAATGACAGACTGCTCAACTATGGTTTGAATTTTTGGTAGATCAGTAAAACAACATAACTGAAATGTATATCTCCAGGTGTCCTTAATGGCGTCTAGTCGGTCAAAGAGTGGCTTGGATTTTGATACCCCACTACCACCTCCCATTCAGAGAGTCATGGATCCTGGTAAGGCATCAAAATCTGTGCTTCATCTAGAACAAAAATCAGGAAAAGACATTGTAATACATGAAAGCAATGGTTCTTCCAGGTTTCTCGGATCAGTCAGAAGTGGCCATAATAAATTCGGAGGTGTCAGACATGGCAGACCGACTGGACCTATCCACTTCCTCCATCGACATGACAAACACATCCTTAGCTGTCCGAGAGGACATTGACGTATCAGGTGTCGGTGAGACCACCTTACTAAATTTAGATGAACAGAATTTAATCCGTGAGTCCAAGTCTAGGTGGTAAAATTGACAAAATGTCTCTCTTTACAGAGGAGCTTCAAGACACTGAGGTTCCCAGTCATTATCCCGAAGAGCATGATACAGAGGTGTATCCTGTTGAGGATTTCAGTTCTTTTGCACCACCTTCAGATGATTCTCCTCCCCTTTCTCTCCCACACCCTCTTCTCCCAAATCTGCCTCTTGATCATAGCATGCCCACAGACATGGCATCTTTGATGAATTCTTCAATCCCATCTCTCGACTCTTCTGTGCCTCCTATAGACATCTCTTCTCTGCTCATTGACCCCGCCGCCCTTCATCTTGAGTCATCTGCCCCAGCTGCAGAATATCCAGGGCAGTCCACACATCTCCCCTCAGAAACTGATGGTGCCGATCAGGGCTTTTCTGATGTGCCACAGTCTCTGAAAAGCAGCTTGTCTGAGGGCAGAGCAGAGGCCGTATCCTCTGACCTGACCTCTTTTGATTCCCATAATGCACATGTCGAAGATGAGGCTGCTCCTCAGTAGTAACACTACCAAGTATACCTTATGTCTTGTTTACGCAGTTGCTCAACAATCATCAGGTGTGTTTTTTAATGGCTTTGTTACTGTTAGGATCAGGTGTTGAGTGTGTTTTTTAAACGGTTGCGTGCAATTTACATTTGATTTCGCGTCTGGTAGTCATAATGGTTGTAGGATGTTGGAATGCGTGTAGGTGTTGTTTTTAATTGTGTAGATCTTAATTTAGTTACGTTACTGAATTGGGACCTTTTTATTTAGCTTGATTAATTACGACTTAGATTCCTCTACCAGTTTTAAATCCCACAAAAAAGTAGCACCTGAAACCTTTATTTAATTGACTTTTGGTTTATTAATATTGGTAGTATTTGTTTAGCTATGACACAAACACTCATGGATTGCTGCATTAAAACTATAGTGTACATTATATAGAGCTAATGACAAAATATACGCAAAGGATCTTTAGAACACTGACTGTAGCAAAAAAAAAATCATTTTATCCAGAAAAAGCATTACATTTTTGACTTTGTTATATGTTTTGGACCTGTTTGGGTTTTATTTTATGTTGTGGTAATGTTTAAGCAAAATACAAATATTTACTGGGTTTCGTATTTGTTTAGTTTAGCAAACTAAAACCTTCTGGGCTGATTAGATTTTAAAAAGTTATATTGATGTGATTTTTTTGGGGGGAATTTTTCACCGACCTTTGTTTGTAGTGATTTATGTGTACTTCAGGATGAAAAATGTCTTATTTATTTAGTTTCGAGTTTTGTTGAAAACCGTTAACACTAGAGAAATGTTGCCACAGTAAAATGTGCTTTTCGTGTAATTTATTAATCTATGCAAATACAGGTATGGTATTAATTGCAATGGAATTTCTGTGGTATTAATATTGATCTCTGATATCATCACTGCCACATTTTAGAAGAGTGTCATACACAGGACTTTATTTTTCCTGTTTTGATAATAGGAAGAGCTAAATTTTACAATACTTCTTTGAATTTAAGTTCTTTGTCATCATTTCTAGAAGAGTTTTAGCTATGAACAAAGCTTTAACCCCCGGTTTCACAGACAAGGCTTAACCCTAGTACTAGACGAAAATGTAAATCTGAGCTGTTTCAACTAAAGGAAACCTGCACTGACTGATCTTAAAATATGTCATTGCCTTTGTTTTGACTTAAGATGCACGCCAGTAATGCCTTTTTCTAAGGCATGTATCTAAAAATAATTAAATGTCCTAATTGAACTATGGCCTAATCCTGGCTTAGGCGAAGCCCTGTCTGGGAAACCGGGCCTATATGACAAGCAAAGTGATTCCTGATGACATCTCTTTGCATTGACATGAGCATGGTACGTTACAACGGTGAGGAGACAATGTTGTTTTAAATTTAATTTTTTTAGAAAGAAAAAAAAAATGTACAGAATACCTGTTCTTCCAAGTGTGAACACAAATGTATATTTTTGTATAGTAATGCTACTGATGCGCAACATATTAAAGTAAACAGAAAATGTCTACTGTATACACAAACTGTATTCTTTGGGTTGCTGGGAAAATGTTGGACTGAAAAACACTGGAAGCATCTACAGCAATAAAAGATCTGAAATATAAACTCTTAGTGGTGATTCTGTTTTGTGTTGTAGCAGGTTATTGAAAGTCAAAATCAGATGCCCCACAAAAATTAAATTTGTCATCATATACTCACCCTCATGTCCTTCCAAACCTATATAATTATTTCTTCTGTGAACATAAAGACATGTTAATATCCAAATGAGAAAAGTTTTGGTCACCATTTCCTTCCGCAGCATGCAGGCTTTTCTCAAAATACTTTTTTTCCACAGAAGAAATAAAGTTTAAAATATCAAAGGCCGTGTAGGCTTCATGATGATAGACTATATACATTTTTGGTTCAACAGTCACTTTAATAATGAATTTAAGAGTGTTGTTATGCTAATAAACATACGTTGACTTACTGGCCAACTTCATGAGGTAAGCTGTACAAGTGGCTTTTTTTTTTTTTCCTCGCACAACAATGGAAGTGAAAGGATGAGCTCTGAAGGAAACGCACAATAGCAGGTTTTGGATGAATGACTAGCTGTTTACAAGTGTGTTCAGTCAGAGGTTTAGGTTACTTGTGAAAATGGTCCAACAGCGATTAAATCAGTAAAAGAGAGCAGCACAAACGTGTCTTTGTGGTGTGAGGTCATGTGATGTCATCCTCCTCACTGTATAATGGGGGATTTAGAGGATGTCGGAGAGTCCGATGCCACAGCACGAGCGCTGCATGAGAGTTTAATAATGTTCCAGTCCAGGACATGTGAACCAACAACCCACCGTTTAAAACAACGAGCATCAGAGCTGTCGAGCCGCTTCTGTCAGCTCTGCCTGCGTCTGGCGCTCTCTGAAGGGTCTTGAGGTAGAACAGGTACAGCAAGCTGATCTCGCGCTGTGAGAATGCCACAGTTATGCGGCCTCCTCATCACACTTTTCTTTGTTGAGGTGAGTAACATGGCATTTTACTATTTCTTACAGTTCATTTAATAGTACTTTTTATGGTCACACTTTATGTTGATAGTCCACTTTAGACATTTTAGCTTTGTAACTACATGTCAACTAACTGTTAATTTGCAACATGTCTACAAACTATCAGAGTAGACTGTTAGTTTAGGGTTAGTAGAAGCTGCATATACTTGCAACATTTCTGATAGTCAGTATGCTGTGGATACATAAAAATAAAGTGCTAGAAGAAAAATAAGCTGACAGTCTAGTTAATACTCTAATGACTGCTAGTAGTGGCAAAAAGTTACTTATTGTTAGTAGAACGTCTAAAGTTGACCATCAAAATAAAGTGTTACCCTTTTCATTTTAATTTAGTTTATAAAAACATGTTAGTTCTGTACTACACTTAGAGCGAAGAATTTTTTATTCCTAATTCACGTGTTGTAGTCACACATCTGCTCTGTCAGTCTCTCTGATAAACATTTCTTACTATATTTTCCACACACATACACACTGTCCATCTAGCACACAACACTGTTTATTGTTCTTCTCCAGGACAAGAAGCTCTTTGTAGTTTATTTTCCATGATATCAGATGTAGTCTTCAAGTGTCACAAAAAATAAGAAAATATTATAATATGTGACCAAGGGCCTAGAAAACAGATTTAAGGGGCAATTAAAAAAAAAAAGATTATACAGTTTGGAATCTGAGGGGAAAACAATCAATAAAATTAAAATGTTGAGAAAATTGTCTTTAAAACTGTCAAAATTAAGTAATAATAATGCATATGACATTATATATATATATATATATATATATATATATATATATACACACAATAGGACATTTTCAAAATATCTTCATGGGTCATGATCTTTACTTACTATCCTAATGATTTTTGGCAATGTATTGTTATCTATTGCTAAAAATATACTACTTGCTACTACGTGCTACTTATGACTGGTTTTGTGGTCCAGGGCCACATATGGTTTTCCTTTAAAAGGACACACTATTCATGCAGTGATCAATCATGTGTTAGAGTCATAAACTGTTAAGTGATGTTAAGTTAAATGGGTCAACATTTTCAGTAGTTTCTGTTTGTAATTACTGGAAACAAAATGTTAAACATTTGTCTTGATAAGACTTGACATGTATCAACAGGCTAGACAGGAAAAACACAAGCGTCTTTGCGTACAAGACAAAGTCGCTGGGGTATGTAGCAATAGCCAAAAATACATTGTATGGGTCAGAATCTTTGATTTTTCTTTTTAGCCAAAAATCCTTAGGATAGTAAGTAAAGGTCATGTTTCATGAAGGTATTTAGTCAATTTCTTACTGAAACTTTATTTTTAATTGGTAATGTGCATTGATAACATCTTAATTTGGACGACTTTAAAGGTGATTTTCTCAGCATTTCGATTTTTCTGTACCCTCAGATTCCAGATTTTCATATGGTTGTATCTCTGTCAAATATTGCCCTATCCATACAAATCATTCATCAATGGGAGGATTATTTATTCAGCTTTCAGATCATGTATAAATCTTAATTTCGGAAAATTAACACTTACAACTGGTTTTGTTGTCCAGGGTCACAAATGATAAAAGAGAGGTAACTCAAGTGCAGTCTCAAAGTCTGACATCCACCTACGTTGCGATTTCTTCCTCTTTTCGGAATGAACGTGTTGGATTCAGCTTACATGTTAATTTCCTTGTTCTTTCATGCAAAGGAGACTTTATTTATAAAGCTGTCTCTTCATTTGCAGACAGTTGCTGAAAAAAAGTACTGCTGGTACTTTGAAGGAGATTACCCTGTGTACTTTGTGTAAGTATAGCATATAAAATAGAATTGAATAGAGCGGTTGTGGTTAAAGGAAGGAAACAAGAAGCTAGAAAACTAGGACCCAGACTAGCCACCCCAATCTTTACTAACCTCACCCCTTTCTACATCGTTCTTAATAGTTTCAACAGAACAGTGGTTAAAGGATTCATTCAGATGCACAGTGGAAGAAAAGCGAATTCCTTAGCTCAGAAACTTCCCCCCTTTTAATGGTTTCAATAAGAGTAATTTATCACCAGCACTCCCGTACAGCCAGCCACTGACATCCACCACAGGAGGTTAGGTACAAACACCAAAAGCACAGATTAATTCTCCTGCAGCCGCAGCAGACAGTACTTCACGCATCATAATCACATTTCATTCAAAAGAACACATTCATCATCAAGCTTGCTTTGACCTCACAAGTCATTTGTGCCGCAACACTAGGCTTTATCTTAATATATTATTTGAATGAAGTGAAACTAATTATAAATCTGTAGAAGGTAATTTTATAGGGATATAATTAAGAAGTCTTATTCTCACTGAGGCTGCATTTATTATATACAAAAAACAGTATTATTATGAAATGGTATCACAATTTAAAATGCCTGAAAAATTAATTTATTCCTGTGATGGCAAAGCAGACTTTTCAGCAGTGTGACATGATCCTTCAGAAATCATTTACATGTCTTTACTGCCACTTTGGACCAATGACCCTGAGCTTCTGAAGAATGACTATGTCTGTGTAGATGCAAGACATATGAAGACTGCTGTGGCACACAATGCTGCGTTCGAGCCCTTTCTGATCAAAGAATGTGGTATTTCTGGTGAGTACTTATTTATTTCGTTTTTAATTGAAAGTTGAATACAACTTTTTGGAAATTGCATTGAAGTTGTTCTTGGCTCAAAGGGTTGATCGGAGCATCCCTTTATTTCCCAACCGTTTTTTCGGTAGAGAACTGGGGATATTTTCACTGCGAGGCGACACTGAGCCACTGCACCGACCTGGATTGGTATTGAAATGATTTTAAGGGCTGTTTTTAATTTGGTCTGTAGGCTGCTGCTGATAATTGGCATTTTGGGCTGCTGCAGTACTGGGTACTTCATTCGCAGACGTGTGCACCCTTACCCTCCACCTGAGAGACCTGATTTTAACGTGACCTTCACCAGACGGCCCATCATATCACCAGGTAATCTCTCCCTATGCCTTCGTCTTGCATGTATGCGGCGTTAATGTGTCTCATCCACCGTGTGCATTGTCCCTGTGTGTTGGTAGGACTGCGTCAGGCTGGCTTTCACAATTATGGAGACTCAGAGACGGCAGTCATTTCCACCGTCTACCCAGTGCAGACCCATCCTGGTCACATGACTGCTGTGTATTCAGCCCTGCCATCCCACTACAGACAGCCCCCTCCTTCCTATGATCAGGTCATACAGGACTCGCAGAAGAAATAAACAGACCCTCAGCAGTGTGACTTTGTGAGGTGATGGAGAGGAATAAACAGAAGAAGCTCAACAACTCAGGCATGAATGCAAGAAGCAAACCTAAAGCAAACAGTACAAGTGCAAAAACAAAAGGTTTTTCTCAGAATACAAGACTGCTGGAGGCTTCTCATTTGTAGATACAGTAAAAGTGCACTTAGTTTTCAATGTCAGGACTTATATGTTCATAAGCCTAACCGGTTACACAATAGCTTCCACATTAAAGCCAGAGCAGATCGGTTTAATAATAGCAACAATAGACTCAATAAACTGCGTTATATGTTATATTGTTCAGAGATTTTATTTTGATACATAGAAACAGTGTTCCGACTTGATTTAACCTTTGTATTTGTTTCACATGAAGATTATTAAACACTTCCTGAATGCTTATAAAATCCTATAGATTGTCCAAAGCATGAATTTTTTATTATCCCACTCATCACTAATAAAGATACAAAATTAAAACCTTTGACTTTTTTACGTATTTTGTGTATTATTTTTATGTATTAACCTTATACATTTTTATATCACCTAATAAATACTGCACAGAAACACACACGTCCCTTTTTGGTACACTTCCTACTACTGGGTCGACCCAGTGCCTCTTCATGGCATAAATTCAAAAAGGTGCTGGAAACATTCCTGACAGGTTTTGGTCCATATTGAGATGACAGCATGATTCTGAACAGCCTTGTCGTGAATCTTCCATTCCATCACATCCCAAAGGTGCTCTATTGGATTGAGATCTGGTAAATGTGGAGGTACATGAAATCATTGTCGTGTTTAAAGCATTGTGATTTGATTTGGGTTTTATGACCTGGTGTGTTATCCTGGAATTAGCAATCACAAGATGGGTACACTGTTGTCATAATAAGGAAGGACATGGTCAGCAGTACTTAGGTATGCTGTGTATTAAGGGGTTGAAAGTGAGCCAAGAAAATCTACACCACATCATTACTTCACCACCACCAGCCTGAAGCTTTGATAAAAGACTGGATGGATCCATGCTTTTATGTTGTCTACACCAAATTCTGACCGTACCGTTTGAATGTCTGTAGACACACCAGGTAACCTTTTTCCAGTCTCTTAATTTGTTTCTGTATGTGAAAATCGCAGTAAATCAGCAGTTTCTCAGACTGGCCAGGGGTGTGCTTACCAGAAACATCAATGCCCTCAAATACCATAATTACCAATAGAGTTCAATGGAACATGTGACCATATTTAGCTAATGCTTTTGGGAAGTACACCCCAGTGTAGCACTAACAACCATGCCACATTCAAAGTCACTAAAATGTACATTCACATTTCTTCTCCATTCTGATGCTTCTTTTTAACTTCAGCAGACCCTCTTGACCATATGAGCATGCCTAAAAGCATTAAAGACACAATATGTAAGATTTTTGGAATAAAATAGCCAGAAACCAGTGTTATATATTTCATGCAGTGGTGCACTTACATTAGCTCAAAAATATGTAGGATTTTTAATTTCAAAGAAATTCCAGATTTTAATAATGGAGAGTCCCCTGTTCAATGTCGCCAATCAATGACGCATGATCCGCGGTATCCTCGGTTTCCGCCTATGAATACTACGGCAACACGCATGGACAAATGCGCAAGTGGTAGTTACTCTTATTTTTTAAAAGTTTTCTTCATTCTTGTCAAATATATAGTTTTTTCCATGTGTACTTTTCATTGGTAGGCGTTCATTATCACCACAAGGTGGCGCTATAAAGTAATTCATATATATTATTCAAGCCCTTTAGTTTCAGGTCGAAGCATTGCTAGCACTGAACGTTGTGCTTTGTGGAAAAGGTTGTCTTTTAGTCATCGTTTATTCATAATGATAACATTACACTTGTTTACACCTTGTTTGAAAAAGGACATAAAGATTAATTTTAATTCTCTTCACGGCTGCTGAAACACAGAGGAAGACAGAAATAATCTGAAAACTGCCCTACCAGCTCAGTTTTGAATGTCTAAAAAGATTTCCAAAAATGCCTCTGAGGGTGTTCAAGGTAAAACAATAGGCCAAAGAAAAATGATGCCTATGAACAGTGTTTTGACTGATCAGATCTGAGATTGTGTTTGATCCAGGGCTGCATTCATTCAGTCCCTCAAGACCTCCAGACATTACTGAAGTGATGCTAGAAAAAGTAATTTCCTACGCAGCTGTAAATTGTGTAGCAGCAGTGCGAGTCTTTTCTGAGGTGAGGCTATGTCCTTATGCAACTTCTCAGTCTAGACATAAATATTTTCTCTCACAACACTAATTAAATAATTACATTTATGCAAATCTTAAAAAAACATATAAAAGAAACCACAATAATAATAAAATAAAAAATAATGAAAATAATGAAACCATTTAATCTCATTTGTCTATGATGGTTTCCAATTAATTATTAAAAAAACAACAACAAGAACTAGTTCTTGTTCTTAAACTCTGTGGCCCAACAGATTCAGGCTGGGAGGAGTTCAAGGATACAAGTTGCTTTAAGGTACAGCATCTAGCTTGTGTCTTCAGGTACTTGAGAGCAAAATGTGCTTTGAGTTGAATCAGTTGTGGCTTCTGAAGCAGACAATGCAACTTTTGTTTGACCTTCAGCTCCCCTCACTTATTTATAATGCTGACTTCATAAAAGTTTGAGCACAAGCGAACACAGAGCTGTCCACGGTCCGGAATGTGGATGAGTTTAATCTCTTCACTTTCTAAACAAAATAAAAAGAATCTCATGAGAACAGACATTGCGTGAAATGGGTTTTAAATCTACAGATGTTCCAGAGCAAAGAACAAAGAGAAGTTTTAAAAAATGTATTTAGTGGATTGTCTGTTGTCTTGTCTACACGCTTGTCACTACAGCAGAAATATGTTATTCAAGTTCTTTAAATAGTTTTTTGCATTTGTAAATTTTCAAACAAAAGAAAGAAAAAAAGTGTTAAAAGTGTCATTTATATGTGTATATTTACACAAAACCAGTCATAAGGGTAAATATGAAAGCTGTATGCAGTGGGTACTGAGAGTATTTAGACCCCCTTAAATTTTTCACTCTTTGTTATATCACAACCATTTGCTGAAATCATTTA
>JAUMHP010000041.1:8267854-8281877 GCA_032361065.1 Enteromius trimaculatus
GACAGAACTGGAGAGGATCTGCAAGGAGCAATGGCAGAGGATCCCCAAATCCAGGTGTAAAAACCTGTTGCATCTTTCCCAAAAAGACTCATGGCTGTATTTGATCAAAAGGGTGCTTCTACTAAATGCTCAAAGGCTCTGAATACTCAAGACCATGTGATATAGTTTTTCTTTTTTAATAAATCTGCAAAAATGTCAACAATTCTGTGTTGTTGTGGGGTGCTGTGTGTACATTGAGGGAAAAAAAACACACTTTTTTTTAGATTTTAGCAAATGGCTGCAATATATCAAAGAGTGACAAATTTAAGGTGGTCTGAATTCTTTCCACACCCACTGTACATACTGTGTACCCCAGTGACACGACTGGTTTTGTGGTCCAGGGTCACATGCGGTAGTCAGGGAATAAGTGTAAGCAGGTCCTTGGTTCGCGAAACATGAGGCAACATCATAGGCTTGCACAGTTAAATATTCAGTGTTCTCAGGGATTAAATGAACTTGACTAGATGTTTACAGTGTATTTTTTTTAGACAACACATGATGGTCAAATTTCTTCTCTAGGCAGTTTTTTACATCTGCTGTTTCTTTTGGCTAGTGAATTTTCCCCTTGGGGTCATGGGTGTACACATCAATTCAGAAGTGAAGGGCACAGAAATATCAAATATGATAACCTTTTTTGTCTAATAGACAGTTTTTTCCCCCTTATCTCTTAATTGGCAAAGAAATCAAATAGGCCTAAACTGCTTTACAATGTTTGTATTATATATATATATAGTGCTGTCAATCGATTAAAAAAAACAAAAACCTAACTAATTAATTAATTGCATATTTTTCTGAAAAGAATCGAGATTAATTCCAACTAACTATATTGTTTTTAAATATACTTTTATATTGCAATAATTTCACATTCAAACATTAAATTAATGTTCAAATTACAAAAAAAAGTACATTTTTAATATTTGCATCTTAGCATCTTTTTTTGTGACTGAAGGCCAGTCTGATGTCTCTAGAATTCTTTTTCCCCTGTAGTAATTTAATAATTGAAACCATTAAACCAAACAATCTTCACAAAAAAACATTATAATACCAATACTGATTTCTTTTTCTACTGAAAATCGCCCCCTCTTGCAAAAAAAAATGTTTAACCATTGACTATAGTCTTCAACATTACAGTATACTGTAACAGACAGCTATCAATTTTAACATTTAGACTTAATTTAAAAAAATTTCAATTTTAAGTGAACTTAAAACAATCTTCACAATAAACCATTATAATAAATCTTAGATGAGTGAGATAGCGCTGGGCTTCTCCAGAACATTTCAAACACATGTTCTTAAATGTGGCTCATATAAAATATATTACATGCACAGTTATAAAGCAGCTTTAATCGTCTTTTTGGAAGCTTCATGACTTAACTGACCACGACGTTTCATGCACGTAGCTTATTTTTCGCTTTGAAATGAAAGGATACAGTCTACTGCGTGCTCTGGTGTCTTGGTGCATGTTTTTGAATACCGCGCGCTGCAAGCACAGTACCGTTCGCCTGGCGCTGAAGTGACGCGGAACGCGCGTCTGAAATGTCCCCCATTTGATGTGGTAGTTCTGCGACTGAATAAATGCACTTCATGTCAAGAGAAAAAGTGACAGAAGCAGCAGTTGTGAGTGGTGTGACCAATCCTAGCCACGCTCCTGCGTTAAATATTTTTAACGCATTAATCTGGAAAAATTAATCGCATGCGCTAACGCGCTAATTTTGACACAACTATAGCAATTTTATTATTGGATTCGATACTGCCAACACCTTTTTTCCATTTTTATGACAGAAAAAGGCAGAAAATATACAGGTGCATCTCAATAAATTACAATGTCGTGAAAATGTTTATTTCAGAAATTCAACTCAAATTGTGAAACTCATGTCTTAAATTCAATGCACACAGACTAAAGTAGTTTAAGTCTCACATTAAAAAACCTACCAAATCACTATCTTAACAAATTAAAATACTTCATAAGACAAAAAAAAAAAAAAACTTTCACTTTTTTTTTTGTGTGAAATTTATTAGTTGGCCTTCATTTACTGTACTGTACAGTAAATGTACTGTACATGTACTTAATACTTGGTATAGGCTCCTTTTGCTTTAATTACTGCCTCATTTCTGCATGGTATGGAGGTGATCGGTTTGTGGCACTGCTGAGGTGGTATGGATGCCCAGGTTTCGCAGTGGCCTTCAGGTCATCTGCATTTTTTGTTTTCTTGTTTCTCATTTTCCTGGTGACAGTACCCCATAGATTCTCTGTAGGGTTCAGGTCTGGTGAATTTCCTGGCCAGTCAAGCACGCCACCGGTCATTTAACCAACTTTTAGTGCTTTTGGCAGTGTGGGGAGGTGCCAAATCCTGCTGGAAAACAAAGTCAGCATCTTTAAAAAGCTTCATGCAACTTGGGCTATGAGCTTCTCCACCCTTCCTCCAGACTCTAGGACCTTGGTTTCCGAATGAAATACAAAACTTGCTCTCCTCTGAAAAGAGGACTTTGGACCAATGAGCAACAGACCAGTTCTTCTCCTTAGCCCAGGTAAGACGTCTCTGACGTCTCTCAACAAGAGGAATACGACAACTGTAGAAAAATTCCTTGACACGTCTTGATGCCTTCACCCCAGCCTCAGTCCATTCCTTGTGAAGTTCCCCCAAATTCTTGAATGGATTTGGCTTGACAATCCTCATAAGGCAGCGGTTCTCTCGGTTGGTTGTGCAGCTTTTTCTTCCACACTTTTTCCTTCCACTCAACTTTCTGTTAACATGATTGGATACAGCACTCTGAACAGCCAGCTTATTTGGCACTGAATGTTTGTGGCTTACCCTCCTTGTGAAGGGTATCAATGATTGTCTTCTGGACAGCTGTCAGATCAGCAGTCTTCCCCGTGATTGTGTAGCCCAGTGAACCAAACTGAGAGACCGTTTTGAAGGCAGAGGAAACCTTTGCAGGTGTTTTGAGTTGATCAGCTGATTGGCATGTTACCATATTCTAATTTGTTGATGATGTGAATTGGTGGGTTTTTGTTAAATTTGGATTAAATTTAATTTATTTAATACAAGAGTTTCACAATTTGAGTTGAATTACTGAAATAAACGAACTTTTACATTCTAATTTATTGAGATGTACCTGTACATCGATCTAGTACAAGTTCACGGGTTTTCAGAAGCTATTATCCCATATAATCTTCAGAAATTATTTTAATATTCTGATTTGGTGCTCAAGAAACATTTTAGGATTCTCTGAGAAATAGTGTATGTAAAATAACTGCATAAATGTCAAAATGATTTTTATTAAATATTAAAGATTGATCCATGCTGAATAAAAGTACTGACTTTTCATATGTGTGTTTTTACAAGTAATCAGTGGTTCACATGATTCAAAATGGCCAGAGAAGAAGAAAACATTTGGCAAGAATCAAAATTGGCATCTATAATAAATCATTTGTTCTGTGATGTTCAGTGCTTCAACAGAAATAAAATGAGATATACATACAAGAACAATGAAGATATAATGTGTTGCACTAAAGTACGAGAAACACACAGACTTTTCCAAGATAAAACAAGTACCTATTTATTGACATAAATTTCAAATTTAACACAGAAAAAAAGAGATATTAAAGCGTTCTTCTCTTTCTTTAACAGTGATTTATCTGACACTTTCTCAATCCAACCTCCACTCTAACATGACTTTGAATATGAAAATAAGACTCAAACATCTTTCTCATTTCCATCATTAGGTAAAGCACTAGAATACTTTCATCAACAATGCCTTCAACAAAACAAATAAAATATACAAACATTTCTCAATGCAAGCGCTTTGTACAAATCAATGTCACATCTAAATGAACAAACCTTTATGTACACTGAGGTAAATGATCCTGTTTGCCCAAACAGGTATGCCTTCACATGAATTATTTTTGCCTTTTGCACTGTAGTGTTTATTTAAAAGTGATGTTTCAGCTCTTGTAAGAAGCTTCAATGTCAGCCAAACTGCATTTACACCAACCACAGAGTAGGCACTCGATATAAAAAGGCTTCTGGAATGATTAATATACAAAGTAAACGGACTCTGAATAGCAAAATATGTCTGCACATAAACTACAACCTTGGAATGGACAAAGAAGAACAAATGTGTGACTTTAAAATGCAGAAAATAGTTGCAAAATAGTTCCATTCGTTTTTTTCAGGGGCTGGAAATACCAATAATTTGTGACTTTGCAGAAAGCAGAAATCTTTATAAAATCGAGGCACTTGTATTGCATCATGCACTGGAGAACACAATGAGATTGCATATTATAGTGTAAGTGTTTTCTGGCTGCATCCCACATCATTTCACTCATTCATTCATTGAGTTAATGCCAATGTGGGCTGCAGAACAGCTTGGTGCTGTTGTAGTGTGACACCCTTTTAAGCTCAAACTGAAAATACAGAAGGTTCAAGATGACACCAAAGTAACAGTGTAGTCAAACGACAGCATGTTTGCTATATGTATGTGTGTGTGTGTGTTTATGCCTATGAACACACGTACACCCACTGCCAATCAAAAGTTTTTAAACGGTAAGATCTCTAATTTTAATCTCTAAGTTTTCTTCTGCTCACCAAGCCTGCATTTATTTGATCCAAAATACAGAAAAAGCAATATTGTAAAATACTCTTACTATTTAAAATAACTGCTTTCTATTTGAATACATTTATTATTCCTGTGATCAAAGCTACATTTTCAGCATCATTACTCCAGTCTTCAGTCTCACATGATCCTTCAGAAATCTAAAATTTAAAACCGTTGAGTACATTTTTCAAGACTCTTTGATGAATGGACAGATTCAAAAGGTCAAAGCTAAATATCTTAAATATTTTTTAATAAGAAGAATTAATACTTTTATTTAGCAGGGATGCTTTAAATAGCTCAAAAGTGATGATAAAAGACACTTATAAATGTTCTTAAAGATTTCAGGTAAATGCTGTTCTTCTGAACGTTCTACTCATCTAAGAAACCTGAAATAATTCTACTCTGATGTTTTCTACAATAACAATACATGTTTTTGAGCAGCAAATCAGAATATTTTAATGATTTCTAAAGGGTCACGTGTCTCGACTAATGATCTTAAAAATTCAGATCATTGCATTTGAAAATATTTTCAAACAGAAAACAGTTCTTTTTAATAGTGACGATAGGTTGTTTGCACATGACGTCATTGCTGTGGCGCGAAATGCGGCTGGAGGGCAGAAAGAGATTTTTCTTCAAAGAAATCATTAGCAGAAATGCAAAATTTCTGTGCGTTGCATTGTTTATAAATGTTTAAATTGGTCAAATCGAGAAAACACAAGGAGACGCAGATGTGCTGTAGCTTAGTTGGCCTTTGTACAAATGGCTTTTGATGACTAACCCAGTTTTACTGACTGGTCCCTTTAGGCTCTCTCTTGACGCTGAAGTCATGAGCCAATTTGTGAAACCACTTCCAAATAAAGGTGAGTCTTTGGAATCAGTGCTACAGCAATCAGCAGAATTACTCTTTTTAGTTTTCTTTAACTGATGAGTCACTTGCAGATGAGTGCTTGGTGTAAATTCGATGTGTCCGATGTAAAGAGATACCTACAAAGACCATTTTTTTTTTTTACAAAATATGGAAAACACTGTTTCAGAGCAGTGGCACTTCCTGGGACAAAGACGTACACTATTTGTTTCTGTGTTAATCTACAGGTGAATATACAAGCAAGACAGATATGTACATCTATAGACAACTGGCTATATACAGAATCAAGTCCAGTTTGAAAAAAGCACATCAATGACACCGAATGGCCATCTGTGGTTGTTGTTTGGTGACTCACCAGATGAAGCATGGCTGGTAAAGTTTGTCTGAGGTGTTCTTGTGTGATGAGGAGGTATCCGTTGGACAACAGTGAAACAGCACCTATCGTTACTGGTCCCTCAATATTCCTGATCGAAGTAAACCTCCACACCGGATGTAGATCCCTCTCTAGAAGATTGGAGGGAGTGAATAGGCAGTGTAAGGATGATGAGAGTTTTGCTTTAGATCTTAATGCCTTCTTGTTGACTGAGCTGGGATAGAGACTTTTTCACACGCAGTGCGGTGAGGCGAGCACCTCCGTTGGCGTACCAGCATTCCCTCATGATCTTTGCCATCACACGCAGGGCCTGTGGGCAGGAAGAGACAGATGCTATCACAGGTAAAATTATTATGCTGTACACTTTCCCTAACCTTCTTTTGCATCTCTATTCTAAAACTACTGAGCTTTACCAGATATATATTTTTGTTACTAATCATTTGGCACTGGTGCAAGTTTGGAAATCTTTGTTTGCATCCATATGCATTGTGCAACACATGATGACAATCTTTTGAAAGAGCAAGTCAAAGACTCCCAAAACAGTCTATGCACTCATGGGTTAGTGGTCTGAAGCAGACTCAATGGGAATCGGTCAAAGCCGTTACTGACTCCCTCAATGAGCTGCAAGTTCAAAATGAATTGGGAATTGTTACTACAATGACAATGTTGCAATTTACTGTATTTGATACGACAGCATGTAATTAAAGATAAATAGTCATAGTGTTACTAATAGTGTTACTACTGATATTCAAACTATTGACTTATTTTTGTTAATTGTTAAAGCTGACATGCAGCTCTGGAAAAAAATAAGAGACCACTGCAATTTACACCTAAATCAGTATCTCTCGGAGTATGACAAGCATTTCATGCCAGTCTTTGTTCAATTTCTACACAAACATACTTCATTCTGTTTAATGAGGTGCTTATTTGGTGAGCGCTTGAATCCAATCCTATTTAATGGGGAAAGGTATAAAAAGCACTGCTGTAATCAACACTATCCTCTTGCAGTGTGACCAGTTGGATCGTAAAAAAGTGCTAGTCTTTCAAACGTAATTAGAAATTTAAAAATAACCACTGAACATGACAAAAAAGTGCAAAGAAAGGTTTTGAGTCAAGAAAAAAAGCGCGCAATCCTAGCTTTACTGGCACAAGGATTCAGTGAGCATCATGTTGCTTCTATCCTTAATATTTCGGCAGTTCACAAAAACAAGGTAAAACAACAGACACTAGGAACAACAAAGCTACAGCCTGGAAGAGACCGAAAACGGGTCAGTAACAAGCAAGATGACCGAAAAACAAAGAAGAGCCAGGCTGAAGTTTGCAAAAGACCACAGGAATTGGACTGAACTGGACTGGAGTAAGGTAATATTACACCTCACAAGCCACGACAAAAGAGATGGCTCTTTGGATAACATTCTAAACAGGATGATGAGCGAGCCTCGAGCGACTGGAGTGATCTTTAAACTGGCGTCAGGCTCCACACAGGTGTAATTCCTTAGTCAATCACAGCGTTTCTCACTCTAGGCCTGCAAAACACAACACAAATGGAAATACGAACAGCCAACAAAAATAAACCATAATGGGGTCCGTAACAGGGTTATTGCAACAAATACTAATTTCTTGTGTAAATGTTATTAAGCCACAGCATTAATGCAGTTTGTCTACAATTGATTTGCATTTTGTTTTATTTGAGTTATTAAAGGTCTGCAAATACTGCATGATCTTGGCTTATTTTCATGTGTTGTCATTTCCTTTTAATATACACTCTAAACAACAATAGTTATATTTGGAATTTAGGAAAAATACTGTCAGCAGTTCACAAACACACACACACAAAAAATCAAAACAAAATCTCACCAATACATGCACATGTAAGAAAAAACCCCATAAGAAACTGATTTTTCTGCAGTGGTCTCTTATTTGTTTCCAGAGCTGTGTTTATATATATATATATATATATATATATATACACACACACACATATACATACATACATGTACTTATATATATATATATATTTTTTTTTTTCAAAGAAAAATGTTGATCAAAATTAAAATAGAAAAACAATTTATTTTAAAAGCAAAAGCACATAACAATTACTAAAACTAAAATAAAGACAACTTATAAAATAAAGTAATTTAAAATATTATCAAATGCTGTAACAGTATATAAATAAAAATGCTGATATTAACAGCAAGCATAGTTTTGTAATAATTACCGGTTCACATGAGGTTGAATTGACTGTAAGGGAATTTTGATGGAACTACAAACAACAAACTCTTCAACAACTCTTCCAGCAGGTGTACAACTTTTTTTCTTTTTTTTTGGTCCAACTGACATACATTTCACATAACAGTGATATTTATGTGACACAAATACACTCTGAATCACTACAGCGACAGCACAAAATCTAAACAAAATGATTCTAAAAACAACTAAAATCATTCTAGATTTACATTAAAATAAGTAAATTAAATCTTTATATTGAATATAGTAAAACATACCTTCAACACAGCAGTCGCTTCGGGAAAAAGCTAAAGAAAGAAGCTATGACCTAAAAGAACTCAAAGAACCATCTTTCTCAGCTAGTGTCACTAGTGTAAACGGGGCCTAAGTTATATGTGACCCGCTCTAGCGTTCCACTTTAAGACATGGGCCGTGAATGTGAATTATGAATAAAAATGAATTGTTACACAGTTTTTTATATCAATTTACTCCAATATATTTGATAATGGAACTATTTTAAATTCAGGCCAAAATCTGTAAAAAATATGAAATATGCCAAAGAGTTTAAAATATGTATTTATGTATGTATATGTAAAATAAGTATTTAAAATAAATACTTCAAAATGATTTGAGCTTCAGCCTGATTTAATAGCATTTATACATGTCTTTGGTCAAATTAAGATGTAAAATAAATTGTTTATCCCTTAAAATAGATTTTAAAAGATATCAACAAAAAAAACAGCAAAAAACTTTTTCTCAGATTTTTAATTAGAAAATAGAGGGCAGACGACAATAATTCAAACGGGTATATCTTTAAAACCATTCCAGGTATGATTTGAATAGGATATCATTTTAAAGCTTATGTTATCCCTCTTTCCACTATTACCAAAATCTCATTTTTAAAATTTGGGTGATTGTGACTCATTTTCCTGGATCAGGTAACACATAAAGAAAACTCTGAAAGCTTAAAATGAAAGAAAACATTGCATTAAAGCGCTTCTGAAACCCTAGACATCTAGTTGGCTTTTTAAAGCAGAGAGCATGAAGCATCTGCTGTGGCCTTCTCTCATCCTTTTTATCCCACATCACCGTCTAGACAGCTCTTTCAATTAAACACACTGGTACATACAGAACAACAGTCCAAACAAATATTAACTCAGGTGAACTCATTTTGATAAGCTTTTAGACAGGTAAACTTTCAGAAAGTTATCCATGTGAATCAGCACTTTGAAAGAGTGAAGTGTGCAGGTTCTTTGGTTCACATCAGGAATGTCATCTTAATTACACTGTCTGTATTTAACAGCGATGACACGTGCATTAAGCTACATGGAAGTGTCTTTCATGTCCTGAAATGTTAGAGCTTACAGTCGGGCTGTTCAAGATTTATTTTTGGTGAAGACAGAAAGTGAAGTGGAAGAGAAAATCCCAGTTCAGACTGTCAGCCCAAATCTGATTTGTGTGCAAATCTGGTTGAAATCCGATCATATTTAGATAGTCCGAACGGCAAGGAACTACATGATTTTTGCAAATCCGTTTCGAGGTACATTCATATGTGGTTTGGAATCCTATTCAAAAACTGCATTTCTGGAAATCCGTTTCAGTCTGACCGGTCAGATCGGATTTGGCAGAAATATAAAAAGATCAAGCAGAGCTTGTGTCATTGAGAAGTGCAAGCTAAGTGGAAAACACAATATAACGCTAGTACACACACCTCGGAGACAGCAGCCGCGCATTCCAGCTTTCTGAGTTTCTACCACTGCCTCATAAGATGAAATAAGCAACATGTCATGTGTGAGACATCATCTGTATTGTAAACTGTATTGCTGTTACTGTTGGTATTAGCATAGGAATAACAACGCAACGGCATTACCATTAATGAACCAACGCACATTCTGAGAAGAACACAAATCAGATATGAACAGTTTCCATACCCAGAGTGGACAGTCAGTTATTCAAATCAGATTCCATCCGGATATGTACAAAATCGGATTTGGGCTGACAGTCTGAACAAGGAAAGGTCCTTGAGCCGGGATTCGAACTTGGGACGCCCGTAATGCAACATGGTTTGGTGCACTTGTTCACTAGACTAGATTATTGGCACCATGAATCAAGTTTTAATTACTGTCTCGAATTTAGCTTCCAAGTATTCTGAAAATGTTATAATCAAGCTGAAACGATCAAGTTCCTTCCTAAATCGTGTGCTCCCTGAAAGCCTGAACATAAAGGACTAGTTCAGTGGAACTGTTGAATAAATAAAACCTTGCAGTTGCAGTTGTGTCAATGAGTTTCAAGACACAACATTTTGCAGCATTTGGTTGTGAAAACCGCCTACATTTAAATTCCTGAAGAAATTGAATATATTTTTTATATGTAAGGATGTATTGGTTTGTGTTTTTAATATATATGAACTCAGTATTCCAGGGTTATAATCCAAGAGTAAATGCTTTTGTTCGCTAATAACTCCTGATGTATTGTGTTAGCTTTGCAAAAGCATCTTCTGATGTCTACTTAAGATATAAATATTCATATATGTGTAAACTAAAACAAGGAAATCAAGCTGAAACAAGATCAGTATTAGATTAAAAACATGAAAAATTAAAAATTCTGTCTTGGCAACTAACTTGAATTAATTTAAACAGAAATCAAAACCAAATAGAGCAAGAAAGAAATACAAGCTAATAAAAACAACAATTCTGAAAATTTTAATTAACACTAAAAATATAAAAGGTAAACACTAATTTAAAATTTTTTTTTTTATATTTCTGCATTTGTTTTGTATATAACACTAAGGGGGCGGGTTGAAGATCTGATGGTATTCATTGTTAAAATCTAAATTACTGTTTAGGTCTGATCTGATAAGCTTCAGATCATTTCTCTCCAAAAAACACTTGCAAAATGTGAAAATCATAAACAGCCTTTTAATATTGTCCAGCACTATTATCGAATGTGTCTTTTACGTCTGCAAGCTGTGATAGCTCTGCAGACGCTTAGTTAGATTAGAGGCTTTTTACGACTGCAAATTGGATGTAATTGAATCTTCCCTTTCACAGCAGTGAAAAGCGCTCCAAGATAAGAGTGAAAAAAGAGTGCCACCTCCACTTATGCTGATAGTGGAGAACAAATGCTTGAAGAAATCAGAGGAAGAGCAGTTTAATATAGATCAACGAGATGGAAATGGGCAGTTAGGGGCATTTACATAATCTACAAACAAATTCATCCACAGAAAAACGAACAAAACTAAAGAAGCACTCACCTCACAACTCTGCCACCTGTTAGGGATGTTGACACGAAGCTTTTGGTCACACACTACCCTCTTCATGTCCTCTATTGATGGATCAGATGGTACAAGGTCATAGTATGGTAGCTGGTAGTCCTCATGGATGCCTTAAAGAACGTAGACCAAGAGCATATTTATATACGCTGTTAAAATTAAAGAGTACTGTACCTAACACAAAGTAAATATATATATATATATATATGCAATATAACATATTACATACCAATTATAATCTAATCTAATAATAATAATAATTTTTAAATGTTTTAATGCAAATATATTTAAATTAAACTACAAAAAAAGAAGAACATTAATCTAATCATTATCATCAATTTTATCACAGTGTCATACCACCAATTGAACATCTGCGAGCAATTTCCCAAAACACCAGACCCAAGGCATAGATGTCTGCCCTTTTAAAAGACTCAAAGTGCTTCATGTTAATGGAGTCATCCAGCACCTCAGGGGCCATATACCTGTGAACATGACAGATGACATTAGAAAACCCTCAACTTCATATGATTTACACGTCGCTAGTTTTGACAAACTTTACAAAACAACCCACTGGAATGAACTACGCACTTTCTCTAAAATGTGCTTACAAAATAAAACAATTTCCAGTGTTGCTCTTACATGGGCTGGAATGAAGTGTGACAGTGCAAAGCAATATTATCTGCTGTTTTTCTTCAAGAAATTACCAAGATTAAAAACTGTGGAAACTGGGAAACAATAATCAAGGTAATCAGGTAGTCGAATACAGAGATGCATCTGATTAGAAAGTGATTACAAAAGATATTATTAGGTGCTTAAAGAAATATAAACCTGGTGGGGAAAAGCAATTATAGCTAATAAACAAACTGATAAATCCAAGAAAAGATCTGAGGCGGTCCAAATTCTCTTTGAATCTGATTACTAATCTTAAGAAAAATCTGAAAAGTCTGTGTGATTTATGTATGTTCATTTAGGAATAAAAGGTGATACTAATTTAGATAATTTAGAATTGATTTACTAATGCAAAGACTAGATGTTCAGCCAAAATGAATGCATTTAATAAGAAACTGAAACCCACCATAAGCCTATTGAGCACGAATACAAATGTTTCCCACCATATACTCCGGCGCGTTCGCTTATATATACTTTAATTTAGAACTACACTTACAATGAAAACAATACATTGTGCTTGTAAAAAAAACAACAACAACAAAAAAAAACACACCCATAAATATAAAACGAGACACAATGTAGACATGTTTGCAGTTTATTTTCTTAAATACATTTTCTAATATTTTTTAAGGGATATACTTTTCGTTTAGGAATATTTATTTTATTCCTTGTATATAGGGCAATAACATTTTATTATGGTCTTCTGTATTTTTTGTTCTTAATTGTGTAGCTAATGAACTGAAAAGTCTTTTGTAATGTTTATGAGCGTAATAATGGATACAAATGGCTCAAATTGCAGTTTATTAGATTGTAACATACAGTAATTCCGCGATGTAGTTAAGAAATTAACACATTAAAATCATCTGATAATCATACAACAGTTAACATGGCCCTTTTGTAGTCAATGTATAGTTGCAATTACCATAACATTGAACCATTCCTAACGATTTCACATAACTGATGTAACATTATTTGGGGGACAACATATCTGTGATTTACAATGAAGTACAAGAATCTGCAGATGCTTTTAAACTGAGGTGTTTAGAAGGTGTTTAACAGCACTGCCGCCCACTACAGACGTTCCACATACAGTATGTTCATTTAAGTCCTATTATGCAACTAACCGCAATTACATGGATGAGTCTTAATATATTCCGCGCTCAAGCACACGTAATAAGTTTTCCAAAATGCACAGGCAGAAGTGGCCTATTAGTTATGGAAAAAAATTAAATTATAATAATTATAATTATTAACTAATGTTTTCTTGGTCGCACCTTTATAGAGAAATGCAATCTGTTTCGATGTTAGCTAAATCGTGGCAGGTTTAATTTATTTGTTTCTTATTTTAGTCATGTCTTAAAAATGGGAGTGAAATACAGTGCCTCACGTTATACTAAAATAAAGGAAAGAATTCATAAAACACGCAGTATTTTCTTAAGGAGTGTAGATCTTTCCCGAGTATTTCTCTGTTAAAATAAAGCACAGGTAATGAATAAAAAGTCTATGCGTCACAAAAATATACGCTGTTGAGGTTTTAATCAAATTAATAAAAAAAATTACTTGTAACGAATATTAAAAATAACAATATTTTTATTTCACACATTAATGTATGTTTCCTAAACTACAAAAATAGGCTACCACTTCCAAAGCTTCGATGCAAAGTAGCCTAAACTAAATGTTTTCACACAAATAACTTCATAAGTAAACTACTAAATTGTAATTTGTGTATATTAACTAGTTTTTTTTTTCTTTTCTTTTATTTTCCGCTGACTGCTGCCATGAAACATAACCCATTAGCGAGGCAAAGCTAGGCTATTTGCTAAAACGTGCTTTGAAGTGTTTGCTCAATAATTTATGGTTAAAGCGCCACTCGACGGTCAACAGCCTCGGGTGTGCCTCGTGGAGCCCGTCGTCAATTATTCCGCTTATACTACGGTTGCCACACCTCAAGACATCGATCAGATGATATATTTCAAGGGAT
>JAUMHP010000041.1:8301393-8321520 GCA_032361065.1 Enteromius trimaculatus
CCGCATGTCGCCAGAGGCTACCGATGAGGTCGCTAGTGGGCGTTCTCATTACTGGTTTGCGAATCGGGTTTCTTGCCGCTAAACACAAACATTTTGGAGGCAAAAGACTGAATATAATATAAATATACACTGAGTCTATACTCCCGAAATTCACTCTTCATTTGCATAAGGTTGAGAGAATCTGAACTTGCATTGCTGAACACGCATACATCTAGTCGCCAATGGTCACTGATGACCTAGACGCTCTTGTCGCAGGAAATTGACAGGTCTCCTTTGAAATGAATGGGATCGCAACGCTTGGTTGCTGTGTGTCGCGTGTAGTGTGAACAGCTTTAGGTGATCAGAGGGGAATTGTGTGTGGACTTATTTTATTATTAGCTCACAAGTGTTCAGTCAGTGTATTTGTACAATTTTACAATAGTTTAGCCTAATTTAGTTGCCCAGCATTTTACACACAGCACAATAACGTTTTTTTAAATATATATTTTTATGTAATTTACATGAATATTTACCAAAATGCACATTTTGATTTTTTTTTGTGTGCATTAAAAATGGTCTGTGCATGAAAAGGAGTGCATGTAGGGGCGTGGTCTTAATAACCCTGCTGTGTGCATGTGATTGAGCAATTTTTAGTCTAGAAATTAAACTAAAATATCATTAAATCAAGTTGTTTTAACCAAGATTATGTTTAAATTCCTTTATTCCTATATTTATAAATTCCTTTACATTTAAATTCCTTTATTCCTTAATTTATTCATTTCCATTAATTCCCATGTTTCCAGTCTTGAAAATTCCCAGAATTTTGTAACCCTAATGATGTTATTATTACAAAAATATAAAATATGTTTGGTAGGAATTTTACTCATTTCAATAGATCAAACTCAAATGTTGCTGTTTGTATGGCGAGATGATACGACAACATATGAAGATCCATTTCTTCTGCTTTGACTTTCAATCTGTGCAAATCTATGAAATAAAGATTCAGACGAAGGACAAAAACAACCTTTAAATCAAAGCTACAGTTCACACAGCTCAGCAAACACAAAACAAAACGATTTCTTTCTGATCTTTCAGGATCAGACTGTATAATCAGCAATAAGTCTTTGTGTCTGGGGAAGCACAGTGATTGGAAAAGGAGATAAGAGCTGGAGTGAATGTTTCCTCTCTGCCTATCACAGTATATTAATCAAGGACATAGGCACACACCAGTATATATGAACTTTTAAAGGGTTAGTTGACCAATAAACAAAAATCTTGCTCACCCTCAAAGACAAATCTTTCAAAAGGCTTTCAGACAAATCCAAATGGAGTTATATTAAAAATGATCCTTGCCCTTCCAAGCTTTATAATGGCAGTAGGTGAGTGTTTTTTCAACAGTCCAAAAGATAAATGATGTCTTTTTAATGAATATCCTTTAATCAATCCATAAATCATGCCTCCAGGGGGGTGAATACTCCTGTAGCGAATCGATTGTAAGAAAAATATTCATGTTTAAAAATGTTATAAACATTTATGTAAGACAGTATACACAGTGAGGTATACTACTCTCCCGGTTGTTTACAGGAGCAAAGGAAGCCTCATTTTGTACAAACCCTCATTTTGTACATCTTATTCAAGACCGGCATTTGTTTTGCTGTCTCTTCTTTGTACTCCCACATTTGTCAGTATTCACCGGTGCTTTTGCTATGGATACATAATCCGCCCAGAGTGGCTTCGGTCAATGACAGTTAGCCGAAGTAAGAGAAAAGTTTTTATAACTTAAATATTGATATTTTTCAAACAAACAATGATTTGGAGGCACAGGAGGCCTTTACTCACCCTCTGGGAGCCGTGTGACATATTTTATTAAGGGTGGATGCTCTTTATTTGACGTCTTATGGACTGCTGGATAAAAAAAAAAAAAACACCCACTTAATCCCATTCTAAAGCTTGGACGACCAAGGTTTGTTTTAATATAACTCCGATTGGATTTGTAGGATAAGGGGAATAAAATGTGGGCTAATTTTTTATTTTAGGGTAAGCTAACCCTTTAAGCTTTTTGGGATTTTTGAACTTTGCATTCAGAAATGTAAATACAAAGTATGTACATGTAAAAATGACATTTTACATTTGCGTAAATGTAAAATGTCATTAAGCAAAAATTGTATTTGTATTTAGGTACAATCTGAATGTCTTTAAATATAAAAGCTGTTTTTGGCTTGACAGTTGAATGTAGGAATAATTGTTATTTTAACTTGTTTTATAATGCCAATAAACAAGAAAAAAACCTAAGTCTGAATGAGTGGATAACATAAAAGGCATTTGTCTGTGTAAAGGAATGTCGCTGCGTTTCCAGTCAAAATACAAACTGCAAGCCTCGTCGTGTTATCTCAGGATATATCACAAGAGCATCTGAATATGATATGTTGTTGTTGTTGCACACAGAATCATTGCTGTACGGCTTTAAACGTAATACATTTGTATCAACGACAGTGGTAACAATTAAGCGCGCGTGTACTGTTGTGAAACGCCTCGGATTAAATAAACTGTTGCATCCACAGACGTTCAATCACAGCAAATTTACTTAACCAAAAATAATGGATGAAAGATATCAGCTGTCCCAGAGCTGGTGTTCTGTGCCGTCTGTTAAGAATAGCCTGTGATATTCGTAACGTACAGAAATAGTCCGATCTGTTATTACAACTCATGTAAACACGTAAAACAGGTTTCCTATCAGTCCACATAACTTGACGGCAGATGCATTGAAATGCAGACTTTGATGTCACTCGTGCGTATCGGAAATTAATAAGAACCTGTCTGGGCTGTGACCTAAACCAATTTAAAATGATAAATGAGTCGACAGGGAGTTTTTAAATGTCATATTATGAAAAAACGTCTATCGCCACAAAACACGTGTGAAATAGACGTAAAACAGAAACGGGTTGAAGGTAAACTGCTGCTCGCTAATGAAAGCAAATCTCGTCAACAGTTTCAGATGACTGAACATTTGATCTAGAGGTTGTTATAAATTAACAGGAGCTTTGAAGTATGGTAAATAAATACTGTGTCGCGATATCCAGACCTCGCGCGGAGCTCCGATTGCCTGCGCGAGCCACTCCATCTCCCCGTCAGAAAAACGCTCGCTAACTGTTGTGGATGTGACCGATGTCACGGCACGAAAACCACTAAACACTCATGCCAGCGCACCTTCCTATGACCTGCGCCATATTTGAACACCCCTAGGTAGAATTCTGCAAAAAAGGGAAACGGATAAAACTTGAGAAATGTAGGCGAGGGGAAACTACCAAGTGTTACAGTCCCGCGACTTACCTCGCGCTTCCTGGGTCACCGTGAACACGAGTAAAGCCAGCAGAATCGAGCGGCTAAGTAATGTTCCCACGTCCATCGTGCTAGAGACCATTCTTTAGGACTGGTCAGTTTTTTTTCTCACACATTCAAGTAGTCAGGTCTTTGCTTCGAGAAAGAGAGCGTTCTGATTGGTCAGCGAGGAAAAATATGCCCCGCCCACATTGTTCACGCGTTACCCTGCCTCAGTTCAGCAGGGGAGTTCAGCTGTGTCTCTAAACTGCTGCGAATCTGTCGTGTGAATGTTGTTTGGAGATTGATCTGATCATCCCAAATGCAGTTCTTATGATCAGCGACATCATGAAATACTCATGCGGTAATTTTACAAATGCAGATGAAAAAAAGTTTTGGTTTCCACATTTACATAACATCATAACATGCAATTATATGTTCTGTAATGCACTCAGTGTGTCAGCATTAAATAGTCTCTGTCACTCTCTTTATTTTGAAACATAATGTAATGCAAAAGAATGATGCCAATGATGATTGATTGTTAATACGTAAATAATTTATTTTTTATGTTTTTTTGTTTGTTTGTTTTTTAGATACAAACTGGAGCATCAACATAGTAAAAGGTAACTCTCTATATAAAATATTATCTGTGCCAAGTCTAAATTGTATTAATATCAATATACGTTTTGGTTTTTTTCAACCTCATATTCTGCTTCATGCATCCCCACTCTGCCCCCCTGTGACCTAATATTTACCAAAAGTGTGGGGTCAGTAATATTTTGTTCTTGAAAGAAACCAATACATTTATAAGGCTTTCAAACGAGTCAGTGTAAGGTTACAAAAATGTCCAATTAAAAATCTTAAAGGCAGTTTTTTTGAACAATCTATCCGTCGAAGAATCCATAAAAAAATTCTACATTAGAATGATTCGTGACAGATTTCCTGACCCTGAAAACTGGAGTAATGGCTGCTGATACAGCTTTGCCAACACAGAAATAAATGACATTTTAAAATATATTCAAATAGAAAACTGTTATTTTAAATCGTATCAATATTTCACATTCTTACTGTATTTATCATCAAATACTTTTAGCCTTGTGTACATGACAGATTTCTTTCAAAAACATTAAAATAATTGTATAGACATAAAATGTTTGAATGTTGTACGTAGTCCCATTTACTTTGACAATAGACAGGTACATTGAATATATATTGTGTCTAATCCTTTCTAAATATTAGTGTGTTTGTATGTGTGTGTATTGTCCTAAATCATAATAACAAAAGACGAGTACACTTATAAAACAAATCATTTATTCACTCAGCACCATTCAAATATGAAAAAGAAAAGGGAATTCACTGTTATTGTTTGACACTAGAAGATAACACTCTTACTTACTTTAAACTTTAGCTGTCGTTGTGGTCATCTTTTGAAATTAATGCCATTTAAAGTATGTACCTTTTTTAGTTTTATGTGCTGCTTTTACATTATAAATTAGACTTACTGCCTCTCTTAAATACTAGTTTAAATGCAAGTTCACAAAAAGGAGCTCTGTGAGTGTGAAAAAAAGAAAATAAAACAAGAAATTATTAATACAGTGCATTTAAACTTCCAAAACTCTCATACGAATACGGTACAGCCAAATAATGATGTCTAAACATTGGCATTTAATCTGATTACAAATGAGCATCTTTTATCTATCAATGTTTGTGGTTTATACATTAATACATTAATACATTAAACACACACACAAACCCTCTGTATTAGTCATTGTGAGCTGGGGCTAATGTCATCTGAGAAGGCACAGAGTAATGTGTCGAATTCATACAATAGATCTACAATTGTCTGGCTGAGGTATTCTTTGGTATTCTAATAGAAGTCGGTGGGTCGTTGATTGAACAGTATCAGTAGGTGATTTATACATATTTACATCATGCTCAGATTAGAAGAGAAACATGATTGCATTGCCATTTCCCCTGGCTTGTAACTTCTCATAGGAGCTCTCTCTCTAATAAAAGAGTAGATTGGATATTTCCCCCAGCAGTCCAGCTACCGCTGCTCCCTACATCTGAATTACTTTATGTTAAAATTGTCAGCTTTCTAGTTCCTTCCAGGGTTCTTGATGTAGCTGTTCTCAATGCAAAGCACAATGAAGTGGTTTGAGCAGCTACGTGCGTGCTGTCCCAGCAGTCTGCCGGTCTGCAGAAGAGACGCCTGTCCCGTCACCGCCATATCTCCTGCCCGCCAGGCCTCACAGTAGCTAGTTGTCATTCGGATGCCTGCTGTATTCGAGCCGTGCCACACCAGTTTCTGAGGCCTTGAGTCATAATAACATACCATTTATTAATTTATGTTTGTTTACAATATAAGAAAAAATATTAATGTAGATAACTTGAAAGATTAAAATAAATGTAGAAATGCAAAAATGTATATTTTTCTAAACATAAGTAAATGTTTTTGAGCCATAGTAACAATATTTGAGTAATTCATATTAATAATATAAGAAATAATATTAATTTAGATTATTTTTGTGTCAAAAAACACTGATTGGCAATGTTTTTGTTGTATTTACTAGTATTTTACACGATCTCTGAATAATAAAATGTGATTTAAATAAATGTTTATTTACCGCTATTTTACATAATTTCTGAATTTGACAATAAAATGTGACTTACACACCAATTTGCATTTAAAAAAAAAAAGCAATTTGGAAATAGTGCATTATTATTATAAAATAGTTTATCTATGACTTACTAATTCCATAACATATTTTTTCATTGTTCATTGTTATATACCTAATATATAAAATATTCTAGCAGCCAGACCCTTACTCGAGGTGTTAGCAGACAAATTAATTCAATAAACACATCTAAGAAAAAAGTAAAAAGCTGTTTACCAAGCTTGATCTGTCATGACATTTCGTCCATCAAAGGAATAAATTGGTGTAAGTGGATCAAAAACAGCCCCGTCGCCAGAGAACATAGCCATCCAGCTGCCGAAAAGCACATCTCCCTAGAGAGGAAACACAAGAAGCTAAATTTAGACTGCTAAACTTAGGCAAACTAAATGTAATGAGAGCACACTGATCAAAAACACTTTAAAATCTACTGTTGCAAGCCTGCTCCTTCACATACATTGAGGTTCACCACTGGCAGCCCGAAGTGGTCCCCTTTCTTGACAATGCTGGAAAGGTCTTGTAGGTGAGAGGAGAGGAAGGCTCTGTAAGTGGATGTCAGGCCCCTGGCACGGGCTTGCTGGTAACACTGATAATCTGCCCCTCGTATTCCATGCATGTCCCCTGAGAACGGGGCATTGAGTGCCACCAAGTGCAACTGAGAAGATCAAAGGTCAAAGATCACGTTAAAGCACTCACCTTTTCATATCAATAATTTAGGAAGCAACAAGGTTTAGCAACCCTTACCACTGGCGTTGAGTGCGCATTCTGTTGAAAAACATGGTAGTCTGGCAGGAAGGTCTTCAATTCCTGCAATTACCATTCGATATTCACATCAGACATTAAGATACCGCCCATCTTGTTTGTTGCCTTAGTGTTTCATTCCTGTCTCCGCCCCACAGTCTAATTATCAGGTGCATTTAAACCCCAGTCTGTCTCTGTCTTATCGCGGTTCATTGTACTGTCTTTGGAGTGCTGTTTGGAGTTTTCCCTGTTCACGTCTATTGTTTTCCCCGAGCTTCCCTGATCTGGATTATTGTTGTCGACCTCGCTTGTTCACGGACTCTTGCTCCTGTCTCGCCCTTTCTGGATACAGTTCTCTCCTTACGCCACAGAATCTGACCATTCTATTGCCTCGTCTCTGATGTGTATGATTGCCGGTGAACGACCCTGTCTTTCTGTACTCAGTGTTTGTCAATAAATCAGCTTGCTCATGAATCTGAATGCTTCCTCGTCTCCTTATCACAACAATAAGGCTAAACATTCTAAATTAACGGTCTCCTAAAAAAACTCATGCTGTGTCCGAAATCACATACTCCCCTACTATATAGTATGCGAAAAACAGTATGCTAGGCAAGTAGTATGTCCAAATTCATAGTATTCGAAATTCAGTAGGCGAGAAATACCCAGATGACCTACTGCTTCCGTCCAAATTCAGTAGTACACATACCATGGAAACTTTCCTATCCCATTAGGCTCCGGTAGAGGACGCGTCATTCTAAAAATAGCGGAAAGTGGAGACGTGGCTCACTTCAAGTGTAAGTCGAGATGTCGAAATTATGGCCATTCACGGCTAGTTTTCATCCCTCTGAATAAATTAATAGGAATGAATGAAAAAAAAAAACGGTTATAAGATGTTGCTATGAGTTGAGTAGACGCTCGTTTGCGAGCTATCCCTCTCTACGCTGTCTTTAAGGCCCTGTCCCAGCCCTCCAAGCCTTTAAGTATTACATCTAAAATGCTGGTGGGCAGGGGGTATTCAGCAGCAGGTCAGACTGGTGCGTGTCTGCACACCATGGGGGTGTTACAGGCGTACCAAGCCGACCTGCTGAAAAAGCTGGATAAAAGAACTAGGAGAACCACTGACCTCACATTGCGTGCCACAAAGGCAGCAATGATGGCAGCAGAGAGGCATCTTTTTCTGACTCTGTCAGACATGAAAGAGAGAGACAGAGTCTGCCTGATGGACGGCCCACTTGCACCTGGGGGTCTGTTCGGCGACGCCATAAACACGGTCATCGAAAGACACCAGGGCGTAAGCAAGCGGCAGTGTTTCAGCGGTTCCTCCCTCGCTTTTCCAGCTCAAGGGGCTGCTGGGCGGGAGCAGCCCCATCTGAGCACCAGTTCCTGGTTCCTTGGCGAGGCCTTCAAAATCTCATATAGACCTGAGGTTTTACCAAGAGAAAAATAAGGCCTCACAGGGTAAAGAGAGGAAGTCCTGATGCTTGTGGCTAAGGACTTCTGAGGGCAGACCCCTCTGGGGAAGAGTGGTACACTCCGCATTACACGGAGCCCATCTCTCTTCAGTGCCCTTGGGGGATCGTTTCACTAACCTTACCAGTGTTACGAGGCGTGAGCATCTCCTGCGAACATCGATCTCAGTTTTGTCCGCCCGGAAAATGTAGCGGCGCTGAGATGTTCACCACCGAGCTCTCACGAGGCACAGCTCCACTCGAGGGTGGGTTGTGTTAAAACAAAAAAACACTCACTGTCAAGCAGTTTAAAAAATTGCTAGGCCTTATGGCAGCTGCGTCCAATGTGATACCTATTGGCCGGCTGTACATGAGGCCCCTACAGTGGTGGCTCAGGAACAAAGGTGTATCCCTGAGGGGAAATCCTCTTCGCATGATCCAAGTGTCACACCGTGCTGTATGTGCCTTAGACATGCGTTTCTGGAACAGGGCCCAGTGCTGGGAGCACCGATTCGCCGCCTAGTGCTAGCGACGGATGCGTCCCTCACTGGTTGCGGAGCAATCACGAGTGGTCGCTTAGACCGAGGTCCTCTTCAAAAAGAAGAAACTGAACGCCAAGAAGAGTGTTCTTTCTCCAGCTCAGAGAACCACTTGTCTAGGCGTGGTGTGGGACTCGACCACGATGCGGGCTCGTATGACACCTGCTCGAGTAGTTTCGATCCTCACCGCAGTCGCAAGACTGTCTATAATTCTAGCAGCGTTTCAAACACTTCTTCACAGACGTAAGAGATCAATATGTGTTGGTGCCCACCGACCGTGGAGAGAGTGCGCCAGGACGTGGTCAATCTACTGCGTAGTAGCGCTGTTCTGGCCAGGCTGAGTATGGTTCTTGGACCTAATATCCCTCCTAGATGGCTCTCCATGGGAGATACTACCACGGACTACCACTCCTCTCTTGGTGAGCAGACACTGGGTTGAGAACCCCTGGTCATACGTTTCCTCCGCGGTGCACTGAGGTTGAGGCCTCCGGTATGTTCCCGGGTACCAACCTGGGACCTGGCTGTAGTGTTAAAGGTTCCGCGGAGCCGCCATTTGAGCCCATAGAGGAGATCTCAGATTGTTTACTAATGATAAAGACCAAACTTTTGCTTGCATTGTGTTCTCTGAGGAGAGTAGGTGACCTTCAGGCCCTCTCAGTGGCCCCTACACATCTGGACTTTGCGTCCGGCATGGCCAAAGCCTTTCTGTACCCGTGAGCAGGTTACAGCCCTAAGGTCCTTACGGTCATAACACAGCCAGTAGTATTGCAGGCCTTCATCCCTCCTCCCTTTAGGGAGCCCGGTCAGCAGAAACTAAACTGTATGTGTCCAGTGCGAGCACGCTGCGTTGGTTTGTCGGTTTTTATGGGTTGGACTTGCGAGCCACTCCGGGCTCTTCTGTTCTCGCCTAGCTGTGCACAAACACACACTGGGCAGGGAATTGGAAAGTCTGGAGGCGTGGGTATCTCATTCCCATAGCGTCTCGTCGACGCAGCTCGAGTTCCTGAAAAGAAACGTCTCTAGGTTATGCATATAACCCTAGTTCTTTGAAGGAACGAGACGCTGCGTCTCAAAACCACACTTTCGGCATCCCCTGCCGGCACTCCGCTGCATGACAGGAGCTCTTTGACGGCCGGCATTCCATGTGCTTTTATGCTTCCTGGCCGGTGACGTCACCCGCCGATGACGTTCCATTTCACGATTGGCTGATTCAACACACTATTCAGAGCCATCACGCTGAGGGCGTTCATATAGCGTCTCGTCGACACAGCTCGAGTTCCTTCAAGGAACTAGGGTTATATACATAACCCAGAGACATTAATTGTGACTAAATTACGCTTATTTAACCCAATCTAAATAAACTGATGACTTATTGAAAATGTACATTTTTTGCGCTGTTGTGACAATGCATGACACGTGACAATGTCAATATGGCGTCTGAATACGTCTGAATTCCATTCATACTACCCACATTCATACTATATAGAACATACTTTTCAACGGTCGGGTAGTACGTTCAATTTTAAATGTAGTACCTACTTAAGCACTATGTGATTTTTGGATGCAGCATTTCTCTGGAGGCTCAGCTAGAATATTTTAAACTTACGTGTAAAAGGGTTAATGTTAATTTCATCATTTATTAATGCATTATTAAAATCACAAGTTTTGTTTGTTCATATTTAGTTAGTGCTATGTGAACTAACATTAACTAAAAATGAACGACTGTATTTTTATTAACTAACCAAATGACTGCTTGTAAAATAGCAACAGCTGTGTATTGGCTATATATGCAATAATTAAAAGTTTATTGGTTTCTTTCAAAATTTGAATATAAATCCCCAGACTAGTATATATGTATGACATATAACGCACCTGGCTTTGGACTCTAGGTACACTGCGGTCGCTGGGTCTGCTCAGGCCTTGTGACAAAGCAGATGAGGAACTTTCTTCTTGATCTGGTATTAGCCCTCCTAGCTAACAACACAGTTACACATCAGAAAACATCTAACTAAGCAGACAACAAAGAGCAAAGTTGCTCTATTCACTTTTGGTTTTAAGGTAAATGTGAAGAGTAGATACCTCAACTTTCCTCCAGCCCCCTCGTACCCTGAAATACAGTTCACTCTTGTCTATAACATACGCCAGAGTACCTTCTGCAGCCCGATTGGGCTCTCTTATCAAGGACTGACTGTTCTCATATGTTATCACCTGGGAAGGCAAAGTAAGCATTCACAATCTAGACAAACATAGAAAAACTGCAAGGCGCATTTAAACTTTTATGAGCTTGCTGAGTTTCGTGCCATCTGTCTTACAAGGTTTCCATGAGCACCGGGTGGCCCTGGAGGACCTGGAGGTCCAGGAAGACTTGCAGCTGAGAAAGAGACAAGTAAAACAGAATTTTGGTGCATTGTTAAGTTGTTGTTGAAGTTTCAAGCCCTGATAAAGTCACTCAAAATGAGTCTGGAGAAAAAGAATGCGTTTGGGTTAGTCTTCTAAAGTTTTGAATGTTTCTGCAGTCATGATAAAGAAGGTATTTGATGTTACCAGAGCGATATGGGGATGGAGTGCCTGGTGGTCCAGGAGGTCCTGGTGGCCCCTGTGGTCCTGGAATTCCATAGCCAGGCAATCCTGGAGGGCCCAAGGGACCAGTGTCCCCAGGAGGACCAACAATAGAGTCACCTTTCGGGCCCTAAAACACAAAGCATCACATTAGGGCTGGAATGTGAGGGGACACAATTCCACTCAATCAAATGCGCTTTATTAAATAAAAGCTTATGTCTTTTTTCGATGACCTACCACAAGGCCTGTCCTCCCAGGCAGCCCTGGTGGGCCAGGCAAACCTGGATCCCCCTTTTCTCCTTTTTGCCCCTTGTAGCCATTATCACCTTTAGCACCCTTAGAGACACACACTCAACATTGTCAAGACCAGCAATGGCATACATAACTCGAAAAAAAAGAAAAGAACTTTTCTGATTATTACTCATTACTCAGTATGTCAAATTTGATCATCATTATATATTTAAACATTTTTTGTGCTATTTTCTGAGGGTCCCAAGACAACAGTTAAAAATTCCTGTAACATAAGAAGCATTCAGGCATTGTTGGAATATAACATACATAAGACTCTGACTAGTAAAAAGCATTTACATCCTCATAATTACAACATGTAAACTCTGAATTGAGTGCCTCCTGCATAACACTCAACCTGGCAACAGCTGCAGCAATAAAGAGTAGCTAAGTAATTATCTCATAATGTTTCTATTTAATATTTTCAATAAATTACACAGATTTATTTTGAAAGTACTAAAAATGTGTACATCATAAGATGACTAAGTCATCATGTATTAAATACTGAACAAGTGCTTACCTCATAACCATGAGGAAACAAAGACACTGTTAAGAAACAAAAACATAAAGATTGTTGAGGTCTAGTCACTGGATTGTCTATCAATGCCATATAGACACCTAATGCTATTTTTGGCCCCTCTTTTTATTAGATGGCATTAACTACTATGTACATACATTTAAATTAATCATTTTGTGTTTTGCAAAACAGTATGGCCACAATAAGTACATAGTAGTTAATGTAAATGTAAAGTGTGACTCTATTTCATTTTTGTGTAACATCCTTGGTTTATTAAGTTCTTTGTTCCGTGTCATGTGATGTATGTTTCTCCCCATGTGCTTCCCTGACCTAGTTTTGTTAATTATGTATTTAGTTCAGGTGTGTCGTGTTAATTATCTGTGATTGTCTACCCTATTTAGTTTCCCTTTGTATCTCAGTGTTTGTGCGTCAACCATTGCGTTAAGTCGGTGTTTCATGTATGTTAAAGATATTTGGATACTGCTCCACGTTTTGATTTCTTTATTAAAGTCTTTTGTTTATATTTTATACTCCTGCCTCCGATCTCCTTCATCTGCACTAGACTGCCATGTTACATTTTGTATATATTCATTAATTCATTCATTCATTCAGGGACAATTAAAATTAATAATACATTGCCATAAATGTGACCCATTTTAATTTGTAAGGGTAGGTTAATAAAAAAAATTAATATATTAGTAAAACGTTTTACAGCAAAACCATTAACAACCTTAAAAACCAACAGTAAACTCTGTAATTTAATAAATTATATACAAATGCAATGCATATGATTATTTCCTAAAATAAGGCATTTTTATTATACCTGCAGTTCCTGGCAACCCAGGATTTCCCATATCACCCTTTTCCCCTTTAACTCCTAATGATGCTCTTCCATTGCCTGTTTTAATGACAAAATATTAAATGTTACACATCATTTTTAAAAAAAATACCTGAATATACACTGCTCAAAAAAATAAAGGGAACACTTAAACATCACAATGTAACTCCAAATCAATCACACTTCTGTGAAATCAAACTGCCCTCTTAGGAAGCAACACTGAGGCGCTACCAGGAGACAGGGCAGTACATCAGGAGACGTGGAGGAGGCCATAGGAGGGCAACAACACAGCAGCAGGACCACTACCCCCGCCTTTGTGGAAGGAGGAACAGGAGGAGCACTGCCAGAGCCCTGCAAAATGACCTTCAGCAGGCCACAGATGAAAGCAGGTTTACACTGAGCACGTGACACCGGCCTGCAACATCCTCCAGCATGACCGATTTGGCAGTGGGTCAATAATGGTGTGCGGTGGCATTTCTTTGGAGGGCCGCACAGCCCTCTATGTGCTTGCCAGAGGTAGCCTGACTGCCATTAGGTACCGAGATGAGATCCTCAGACCCCTTGTGAGGCCATATGCCGGTGCGGTTGGCCTTAGGTTCCTCCTAATGCAAGACAATGCTAAACCTCATGTGGCTGGATTGTGTCAGCACTTCCTGCAAGACCCAGACCTGAATCCAATTGAGCACATCTGGGACATCATGTCTCGCTCCATCCACCAATGCCGCGTTGCACCACAGACTCCAGGAGTTGGCGGATGCTTTAGTCCGGGTCTGGGAAGAGATCCCTCAGGAGATAATTTGCCTCCTTATCAGGAGCATGCCCAGGCGTTGTAGAGAGGTCATACTGTATGGGCACATGGAGGCCACACACACTACTGAGCATCTTTTTGACTTGTTTTAAGGACATTACATCAAAGTTAGATCAGCTTGTAGTGTGTTTTTCCACTTCAATTTTGAGTTTAACTCCAAATCCAGACCTACATGGGTTAATAAATGTGATTTCCATCGATAATTTTTGTGTGATTTTGTTGTCAGCACATTCAACTTTACATTCATCCAATGTAAAGAACAACATATTTAATAGGAATATTTCATTCATTCAGATCTAGGATGTCATTTTAGTGTTCCCTTTATTTTTTTGAGCAGTGTATAAAAATATATTTAAGATCTGATGCATATACCTTGTTGTGAATTGTTGTTGTCGACCTGTAAGACAAACATTTTATATTAATCAAGTGATGATATTGTATGACATGAAATATTAAAAAGCATATGAACCCAGAATTTAAAATCCCATAATACCATGAATTCACTGCTGAGCCCAACAAATGTTAGAGCTCATGCAACATGCTTTAGTGAGCTTAGGAGAAAGCCTCAGACGAGATGAGATGAAATACTGGGTTAAAAAACCATGGAGAAAAACTCCTGAATTGGTAAATAACAGCATAAGACAGGCGTTATTCAGATGCCAAGCTTATATTTATATATATATATATATATATATATATATACATTCCATTTAGAAAAATGTAAATTAGATATGTTGTGAAATTAAACCTGTTCTATGCTGTTTTTAAGACCATGAACCCAGGAAAAATCCAGAAACACCTTAGGAAGCAAAGTAGGCAGGGCTAGTGTATTAGCGGAAGGAGCTGAGGCATAAGGACATGCACCACAACCAAACCACCAATCAGAGAATTTCGCTTATTAACTTACTGGTATTTTGCAATGTGGTCTAGGTGGAACTGGGAAAACTGTCTTTAGAGCAGAATCATTTCATGACTTTTGTGAAAATTACATTTTAGGTTAAAGCACACTTTGAAACTGCATACGTATTTAATTTCCATACCCTGCAAATCTGATAAGAAGATAAACTTACCCCATTGAGACCAATTACTCGCCCTGGTGGTCCTGGAGGTCCAGGTGGGCCCGGTGGACCCTTGAATGCATGTAAGTCATTTTATTTAATTAGATATGAAACATAATGGAAGCATCATGTCACAAAGAAAAAAAAAGTAGCTTACAGGGGGACCACTAGAATCTCCCTTGTCCCCTTTTCTTCCAGCTATTCCAGCCCTGCCCTGAAAAAAATTTGAGAGAGTTAGTGGAAATAAGTATTTATGAGATGCCGAGACTGTAAATAAACAGACATGAAAAAACATTACCTGTCGACCAGGAAATCCATATTCTCCTTTTTGTCCAGGTGGTCCAATTGGCCCCTAAAGATTGAAGAAAAACATACATATTCTTGTATTTATGCATGCATGCTAGTGCTGCACAACTATGACAAAAATCATAATTGTCAATGATTCCCTTGAAATTGTAATTGTAATTGTTTATTTGGCATATTTTGGTTTCAAATATACAAGCTAAAAACAACTGAAAAATAAAAAAAAATTAAATATGCATGGTATTATAATGTTATACTAAAATTAAAATGAAAACAATGCAAAAACCCTTAAGATAACATGTAGAAAAAAATAACACATCTTGAGCACGGAATAATACAAGTGGATTTTGAAAAACTGATTGCTGCTTTGAACAAGTATGTAATTGTGGCATCCGTAATTTTAATTGAAATTAGATATGCATGCTTCCATTTTAGTTTGAGAGATGCATCTTACCATAATCCCAGACTGTCCGGGGGGGCCGATGTCTCCCTACAAAGTACAAAAATGTCAATGTCAGACCATTGAGAAACAACAAAAAGTTTAAGCTCAAAAGTAGATAGTTGAACCTTCATTCCCTTCGGTCCTCTGGGTCCTCTCAGGCCAGGTATTACAGATCCATCAGCAGCTATAGATACACCTGGCTCCCCCTTTTCTCCCTATTGGACAGTACAACTAATTATATTCCATAAAACATTACTTTATGGCAAACCTGCCAAGTAGTTATAATCTAGTATGTCTTATATGAGTAATGGGTGAAACAATCTACTTCCATTATAAGTGCTGTAAGCTATTTCTGCTATTTTACATGGTTCAGCTAACCTGAATCCATAAGAGAGAGCGTGGGCCTCTCTTTGGCAGTGTTAAGCGTTTCAGGGCTGTCACAGAGTTAGTCCTCAGGAGACCTGTTTCTATGATCTCTGAGTTGGTAAGAACTTTTTATGTGTGGTATTCAAAGATAGCCTAGAGCACCTATACGGTAAGCAATCAGACGTGACAGCTAAATTATAGTGGAAAAGACAGCAGCTCAGATTTATGAATACTTAAAAATAAAATGAGACCTCATTAGGAAATTTGTCATGTCATTCGTGAGGAAATGATGGGAGAGTTTGTGCCGCATTATGTGCAACAGATTATTTCTGATCACGTTTTAAACCCATACCTTCAGTCCTGAAGGTCCTTGAATGCCAGGAAACCCAATTTCACCTTTTGGTCCTCTTGGGCCCTGAGCATTACAAAATTTTACAAAAAGTTATTTCCACAATTATAATGGTTTGTTTGCCAGATTATAACTCCAAAGATCAAACTTAACCCATTAAAAGCTGTACACAAAATCATATGAAATTTAAAATAATAAGTTCAGTTTAGCCAGAGGCAATTTAAACTCAAAGGTTACAGCAAGACACTTACATGAATGTGAGTGGGACTAATAAGCAAAGTGGAATTAAGCAAGGAGAAAAAAAATGTATCAACCGCCAAATTTTGGATTATTATTTCATGACACTGTAAGGTAGACTGGCTATTTCACACACAGATATATCCAATACACAACCAATTCATACGTATTGGTACGAGGTGGCAAATTCATGCTAGTTCGTTCGACCTCATGATTTTGTACTTTTTTAAACCCCAGTGAGGGGTAGGTTTAGGGGCGGGGTTAGGTGTAGGTCATTCGTACAACTTCATATGAATTGTCAACTCGTAAAATATGTACGATTTAGCAAAAAACGTATAAATTAGCCACCTCGTAAAATATGTAAAGATTGCCCTAAGACTGGGTGGATAGATCATTTGACAAGACTGAACACAGTAAAAGCACTATGAAGATGGGTCAAAAATTGTAAACTTAAAAAACATTTTAGATTGATTATATGCCAATTCCATGCATTTTGGGGCCGCAAAATGAGTAGTCAAGCAAACCACTCAGCAACTCACACCTTTAATGTCAGTGTAATATTTTGAAATAGTTTTATTGTATAAAGCAGACAGAAAAAGAATGGCATTCTTACAGGGAATCCTGCTCTGCCAGGCAAGCCTTCAGGGCCCTGCAACATGCACGACACACACACACAGAAGCAAGCGAAAAGTCATCAGCAGAGAGATGGATGCGATGCACGATCAAAGAACAAACCCATTCAAGATCACGTGGAAATGCCAGGCATTTAGCAGCATTGTGCTGTGAGGGGAGGGAAAGATCTTACAGATTTCTGTATACTTGGAGCTGTGAGTGCTCCTGGACACATTTCTTGCAAAATGTAGTATAAAAGCTGACGTTTGTACTATCCATGTTGAACATGCAACATCTTAAAAAGCTTTTGAGGGGAAAACAATGAGCTGCTTTACGTACCATAGGGCCTGGAGGTCCTCTGATCTTAGTGAGGTTCAATTGGGCTGCAGTATCATTAAGGAGCTGGAGGAAAAAAAATCATTATCTTTTTTGGCTCTCAAGCAAAATATAGCAGCAAAGCAGGTTACCAGACTTTTACTTACATCCTGGAAGTTAATGGTCGGTCCAGGTGGGCCAGGGGGACCGGCAGGCCCTGTGATGCTCATTCCATCACGACCTCTCTCACCCTGAATTATAATTAATACAACAATTTACAGCATGTTCTACACACAAAGTGAAATTTGTTTCAGACAGCAAAAATAATACATTGAGCTTTCGGCTCGGGATGAATAGCATTATGCATTATTCATCACTTGGTGTGAAGCGCATGGGTCATGATCACACATAACTGTTCAAAATATTCTTAGATACGTATAATATCATACCTTCTCTCCTGGACTGCCCTTGTCCCCCTTTGACCCCTTTTTACAGCATGGTATCAACAACAAAAACATTAAACATTAATTGTGTCACAGCTCTAAAGTAATGTTTTAACCATTTGCACATCATAAAAATTGACCCATCACTTGCTATAGTTATTTAGTATTCAGTATTTTAATAATTGTACCTTTTAAAACATACAGTAGTCTCTTTTTAGAGTATTTCAAAAATGCAAGAAACAGAAGACTGACCCTGGCACCTGGTAAACCAGCTAATCCTGGTATTCCATCCTGTCCTGGCGTTCCTGGTTCACCCTGGATAGAAATGAGACATGGATCAGGAAATTCATACACAGAAGTCCTTGTGTAAATCCTTTTTGACCACTGCCAAGCACAATAAAATGTGGGGCTTTGTACTGGACAACTTCATTAAAATGAAAATACTTTAAACCAAAAATTGATTAACACAGAAATGCGGGGAGTAAAATAAATAAATAACAAATTCTAGATTATTTTAATGGTATTTTCCATGTCTTTTTTTCACAATAAAAATTTATACGTACAAAATATAAACCAAGCAGCCAGGTCTTAAATTGCTAATAGGACGCATGAGCAATTTTTAAAAGACAGCTGTAATTGAAGTTTTACAGAAAGGGCTTAGCCCAAACCAAAATCAGGCCATAGTTCAATTAGGACATTTAAGAAATTTTTATAAACATGCCTTAGGAAAAAGCATTTTTGGTATGCATCTTAAGGCAAAACAAAGCCACTAACATGTTTTATCGGTCAGTGCAAGTTTCTTTCATTTAAAACAGCTCAGATTTACATTTCAGTCTAGAATTAGGCTTAAGCCTCATCTGTGAAACCGGGGGTTAAATAAGTAATACTTAAATTTGATGTTATTATCCTATTATTAAAGTAATGCTATTGTATTAAGTGTCCAAGCAACATGTGACTGCTTGTATGAAAATTTCTAGGTTTGTGGAATCACAAACTTAAACCTAGAACATAAAGTGTAGCATTTGAACCAATCAGGTACAAACTTTTTGTAACATGTAAAAAATGATCTTTACTTTTCTAATCTTTTTAAACAAATACTGCTTTCCAAGCCCAAAGGGCAACTCAACTTGGAACCATCCTCAGACTGACAACTAACACCCCAGGAAGGTGAACAGGCCTCCGATTAATAATGGACTTTTCCCTAAATTAATTCACAGGAAAACTTTATTTGAGTAAACACATATCCTTCAGGTCATACTGTATCGTTATTGTTATTGTATATCGCCTTGTGTATGCTATACTGTCTTATGCATGTTTATGATCACCAGCTGTCACCTCATCAGAGCAACACATTTCGTGTTTGGTATGTAAGGACTCATCTTCAGACTATATAATTGAGAGTGTATTTTATATGTTCATATCTTTGCAACATTCAGTGTTTTAAGAATCTCTTCTAATTTGTGTATCAGCCTCCAATCCTGTACATATGCAAATTAGCATCAGCACACCATTGGCCATTGAGACACAAGAGGCGTGACCTCAACAGGTTTTAAAAGCTACCACAGCAGAAACCTCACTCTCTTTTTCACTTGACTGGATGCTGGAGCCTACCATGTCTCTGGTCTCCTGAGCAGGCCCAATAGAGCTGCATTGGCTGAGCCTTGATGCAGCACAGTCGGCAGCCTTGTGAGACATTAGGATGAGGCCAATTCCAGGCAACACCTAAGTTTTACACCATGTCTAAGCCTTGACTTTTCATGTAACTCAAGATCCATGGATCGCAACAGATCCATCTCTCCATCTGTGTTCAGTTATGTGAGTTAATTTCGGATTCTGCCTTGCAAATGAATGTCCCTTTACGATTTCGGCCCTTGCTACATGCTCTAATGCTGTAAGAAGGTATTTTTCTGTGGCCAAGAAAATATCCCTTCTTAGAGTCTAGATGAAATTACACTATTTGTTTGCCGAATGAACAAATAAGTTGATGGTAATTCTGCTACAGTTTCTACTGGCAGCTAATATAAATAATTGCAATTAATCATAGTAATTATTTATATTTATTTCCCTTAATAAGCTAAATTATGTTACAGAAGTTACCTTTATCCAAATGAATTTGATCACTTACAGACATTAACGTGACAAACAATTAGTGTCTAAATAGGGCTATTGTGAAATAAAACTCATTTGAGTTTAGAAGTTATTTATATGTAGCTGTAACATGTGCTATGTTTGTTGTTTCTCCCCATGTGCTATCCTGTGACCTAGTTTTCTGTTAATTATGTATTCAGTTCA
>JAUMHP010000041.1:8338268-8392118 GCA_032361065.1 Enteromius trimaculatus
TACATATACACACAATGCGCAAATTAAGTAAAATCAAAGTATTGCAAAGTAAGCTGTTGCTGAGTAAACATTAATTAAACTTTTACTGGCCAAGCAAATTTTCTTTATTAAATTTATTTAACTTAGTTAAGTACTTTTAATTAATTATATATTTGAAATTATACCTGTATATAATTATGTAAAATTTACTTGATTTCTTTATGAATGTTAAGTTCAGTAGTAAGTAGATAGTACAGAGCAGTAGCATTAAAATTGACTTAAAACGTGTTTAAGATTTTTTTAAATAAATAATTTTTTTCAGTGTACTAACCCTAACTCTAACTTGAAAGTCTAACACAACACAACATAGAGTAACATAACATAACATAGCAAACAGTCTACTAATGAGTTACTTATAGTATAATGTTTTAATAAAGTGTATATTATGAAATCCACAAAGAAATATTAAACTGATCAAAAGTGATATTATTTACTTTTACACTATTAAAAAAATTAGTTGAACTTTCTGTACACCACAACTTCTTTCCACAGAAACATTCAGCATTACAATGGTTTTCAACACTGACTATGCCAAATCAGCATATTAAATAGATTTCTGAAGGATCATGTGACTCTCAAAACGTTGAAACTTTAAAAGTGTGGGGTCAGTAAGGCTGCATTTATTTAATCAGAAATACAGTAAAAACATTATTATTGTGAAATCTTGATCGAATTTAAACCAACTGTTTTCTTTTACAATGTATTATAAAATCAATTTATTCCTGCAATGCCAATTTTCTTCATCCACTACTTCAGCTACAAAACCTCCAGCTTTCCCACATCCCTCCTTCTCAGCGACACTCACCACTCTTCCACAGTCTGAGAGGTTTCTTAGCTCTGGTTTTGCTGGATCCCTCTGTGGGCTGAGGAGGGGAAGCTGAGAACACAGGCGCTGTGCTTTCCTCTGGCGCTGTAGTGGTGGGTGCATGTGTAGTGGCAGCAGGAGCAGGTAAGGTCCTCTCTGGGACCCACAGAAACCTCAACCACTGGATCTGAGAAGAGACACCGACCAGGCTCAGGAGCACCAGACAGATCATCGGCAGCACCGGGGCCGCCATGCTGCTTGGCTGAGCGAGGTAGATAAGCGTACGTGGTCCACTGTTGCAATACAGTCAGAGCACACTATGTCGCTCCTCCCGCATATCTCCTCTCTGTACACCATAGGACTCCCTCTGTACCCCACGCACCACGCAGACTTTGGTATTCAGCAGGGCAGCCAAATGTCCGATCTTCTACCCCATCATAATGGGATTGTCAAGCACACACAGAGGCAGAATGCACAGCCTTTGACCCCCATCTCGGCCCCCTCCTTAAATCCCCTCCACCAATTACCACCTCTGACAAAGATTCAGCCCATAGCAATGTGGTTTGTTTGCAAAAAGAATGGAAATTTTTACAATGGTGTGTAGCTATTAAGTTTTAAAGCTTGCTAAATGTTTTTCTTCAGCTTATAAGGACATACAGCGCAAGTAAAGACACACCGAGAAGCACATTTCCATAAGAAGGCATAAGGATGCTGGATGTATTTTCAGTGCAACTGGGATTTAGTTCTGGTACAAGTTTAGGCGGATAAGAAAAGCATTATAATAGAGCAGCGATGCAATGTTTGAGTTGAATTGAATTGATCAAAAGGGACAGTAAAGTCGTTCCAGATAAACTATATTTCAAATAAATGTTGTTCTTTAAAAAATAGCATCTCAGTTTCCACAAAAAAATGTAAGCAGCACAAGTGTTTTCTACATTCATAAAGAAATGCATTATGAATTTGGGCTCGGATTTTGTAATGTTTGTGAAAGATGTCTCTTATGCTCACGATGCTATTACAATATTTTCTAATGTAATTCATTGTTATGATGAAGAAGTCAAATGTTCAAAAGCCATTACGCCAGCTGTATGATCCTTAATAAATCATTTTAATATGATGATTTGGTCTTCAAGAAACATTCATACTTTCTTACTACTATCGAATTTAAAAAGGCTTCTGCTAAGTAATTTCTATGTAAACTATGATACATTTATCCAGCATAATTTCATGTAGAGAAAGTTTAACTGAGCAGGGTTTATTTAAAATAGAAATCTTTGTATTCAGTGTTAAGCAAAAATGGCTCAGGCTGAAGAAATTCAAAATGCTTAAATAAACCTTAAAGCTGTGCTGTCTGGAATGCTTGAGAAAAAAGATGCAAGTTAATAAAATTCATCACTTTCTTCTCAATTAGGTTTATTTAAAGTCATTTTTGCTCATTAGTGTGCTTGAATTAGATCATAAATGGTCAGCAGAAAAGACAGCAAATGGTAATTAAATAGTCACATTTAGTTTAGAACTACAGTAACAATGTTTATACCTTTGCACTGTGGCGAACAAGACGGAGGCGTGCAGGCAGGGTCAAATACCGGCAAACAGAGCAATAGAGACAAGACAGAATCAAGGTCAAATCACAGTACAGGGAGAAAGAGCAAGGTCGAGGCAGTCAATAAATAGTTACTAATTTGAAATAGTAGCTCAGATATTTACCACTTAATTACAATTAATGCATTACTTTAGTAGTTACTTAAAAATGGCATTATGTAACTTACATTACTTGTAATGCATTACCCCCAACACTGTGTGTAACACCACAAATGGCTTCAATGTCACTTTTGATCAATTTAATGCATCACTGCTGGAATCAACAGCAACAACATTTTCTTTTAAAACAAAATCATAAAACAAGTTATACATTTTACTAACCTCAAAGTTTTAAACAGTGATATACTCTCTATGCTGTCAAAACTTTAGCCGACACTATGGAGGTTTCGTAAAACTGGTTATAACCTGGATGGCCTCCGTGTAAAGGAACATGGGAAAACTAGGAGTTTGAGCTCTGAAAGCAGAGGGAAAAATCAGGGCATGGAAATATTGAGCCAAATTCATCAGCCAAGACTCCACAGCTCAGTGATCATCAATACACTGACAAAGAGAGTCTGTTCTGATCCATAAGTGGACCGTGTGTTCTTGTTGCAGATTGTTGAGGGTTTAATTTACAACAGGGTTATTGGGAGAAGAAAGGCTGTGCCTTCATATATGCTGGTTAGATATGTTTTGATACTGGTTTAAGCTGGTCCTTTGCTGGTTTATGCTGGTTTAAGTTGGTCCTTTCCTGATTTATCCTGGCATTTTGTCAGCACGTGACCAGCATAAACCAGCAAAAAGACCAGTATATACCAGCGAAGGACCAGCTTAAACCAGCATCCCAGCATCAAAACATACCTAACCAGCATATGCTGTTTTTTTTCACCAGAGCAGAAAGACCAAAAGGAATATTCCCAATAAAATATCTGTCCTGATAATACTGCATTTTATCTGTCAAAACAGAAAATGTTAAAAAAAAAAAACCTCATTCAGTACTCATTACTTAGTGTCCTTTAGCCTTTAAATCCACTGAATATATGCTGCTTCATTTACCATTTGGATGCCTCTATACATTCCTGTTCATCCCCATAAGTACTTTACTTCCTGCTGAGAGTAGGTGCTAGAATGTATAACCCTGGAACCCTAAAAATATGAGATACAGAGGAATACAGAGGGTCAACTTGCTATAGACTCTTGTGTAAACAAAAAGGAGCTCAAACTGTTAGCCTGTTATTTTAGGTTCAGGAGATGTTTGAGGCCCAAAGGTCAAACAGGAGAGATGATGTTCCCATCCAACCGACAACAATACTCCCTTTTCTGTACCCCAGCAACATTCATAATTGGTTTATTGTCAAAAACCATCAGTTGCTCAATACTGTGCATTTCTTGTCTATTGAAAAGTCTCAATTAGCAGCCATGGCTGCCACTCAAGTGCATTATGCCTAATAGAGCAATTAGACAGGACTGTCCTCTAAATGCCAGAGCCCGAATTAAAAAGGTAGACACAAAAGACTAGACACCTTATTTCCAATGCATTTCTCTTACTGAAAAAGCCAGTATTATACACAAAAAAATATATAGCCTAATAATTATTGCATTATTTAACCTCTCGGAGCACTTATTCTGGTATTTACAGTATTCTATTCATTACCTTTTGAATAATAAAACAATACAAAACAATTTTGAAAAAATAATAACCACTGATACTAAACAATTTGTGAGCATTCCCCAAATGGAATAAAATTTGAACCCCTTTCATCAGTCTAAACGACTGCATGCTTCAGGTTTTATGTGATTTTACAAACAGTGATCATCCTGCTCTCCCTAGTGGTGAGTTACAGAAACTATACCACAGTGAACAATCTACCACTTATTCAATCAAACACACTAACTGAAACTACAAATCAGTGTAAGCCTCACCAATGTGAATCCAGCAAAGACATGTAAACAAAGTGATTAGCCAACATGCTAACAATTTGTTAATCATTTGCAATGTAAACATATTTCTTTCTAAAGTGCTGAATTACTTTTATTTTGAGCTTGAACACTACACTGGCTCTAGTATGTGTATGGTAGTTGACTGATTGGTCGTGAGTTCGTGTGAGGGCTTTAGTACTGAGGGATTAGCATCAGCACTAGTGAGAGAACAGGAGCTGACAGTAGCCGGGCTTCAGTAATCAATTAGCAAAATGAAGGAGGCTTCGTGGGTGAACAAAAACAGTGCTTAGCCACATTAAATCAAAATCACACTATAAAGGCTTTTCAGTAAAGTTCGCACTTGTCAGCTTTTTCTTTTTTTAGTGACTCCATGGGCTTTTGCTTGAGGGCAGTAGCATACTTGATGTCAGGCAATATTTTGTAGCCTGTAGTCTGATTAGTTGTTTACATCTTCATCTCCAACCGCTTGAAAGCGGAAACACCACAGTTACAACTCAGCAAAGCAAACAGTGTGCGCTGACTGCTTGTGAGGTATTTAACGCAAAGAGAAGACGAGCCTTGCAAGACATCTTTATATGAATCTGGCTAAAGGATAATTAATACAGATTTTGTACAGTGACCCCAAATTTATTTAATGTTTATTAGGGTTTTAATGAACATAATTTTTCTGAAACATTTTTACAATGGCTTTTAAACAACAGGTAATTGTGATTTTTAATATGAAAATGGTTCTCCTTTACATAAATCATAGCTGTAATCATGACTTTAACTATGAACATGATCCACATCGCAAAATGCTTTTGTGTTTATAATTTCTTTAGACTAATCTACTTTTTTATATAATTGTCTTTAAATAGTTATTAATAGTCTTGAGTGACAAAGTGACAAATATATGTCACTGCATTATTTTACATTGGGGCCGGCCACTGTATATGGTAAATATACGTAAAAAAAAAAGAGCACAGGAGAATTCAAGCATGAAGTGGAAACAAGTAGCTAATGCATCCACCCACATATTACAGTTACATTAAATTCCTCCAAATACCCAGTTTGAGCACTGCCCCTTGCTTTGAGCGAACTACAGTACTTCACTTAAATTGTGTGGCATGAGAGGAACTCTTTATCATGTACACAGGTAACTAGACCCCAGCAACACGCTCACCTCCACACCAAAGCAAGTTCTTGCCAAATATCTTGGTTGCCTAGTTATCTGTGTCTTGCAGCCATATGTATTTGTGGATGTTTTCTTTGGTACCATGACATAATGGAGTGTATGACATCACAGAAAGTACATATTTTGAGCCAATCAGATTTAGCAGTTGGGTGGAAAGGAGGAGCTGTGTCCGAGCAGACAGTGGCCTAGTGTTCGCTCTAACTCAGGTCATTATAAGCTCCTCACACACCTATAAGAGCAGAGAGAAGCTCATGCTCAATGCTGCTTCTGTGTAACGCATATTTTCTTTATGGCATCAGCCCCCAGCCACTTCTTTTTCTTGTTATAGATATGCAAGTATGCACAGCTTTCTGCAGTTTGTTGAGAGCAGGAAAGATATATATTTCATGTAACTGCTTAATTCTCTCTATAAAACCATGAAATACATAACATAAATTAACTGCTATGGAACTGGTGGTGTAACATCAAAATATCACAGCTTTTATGAACAGTAGTTCAGCATGAATGTGGCAACAGCAGGACATATTATACATTATACATCCTTCTCATAAGCACTAATGAAGTCTGCAATGTTTTAGGGAGTTTACCATGCTCATTGTAATACAGAGTCCCTGAGGGTCTGTGATAGGCTGGACTCCTGGGCAGAGAATGATAGGAATGTCCAGAACCCCACGTTCTGTCCGGTCTCAATCATTCAGTCACCCACCTGGAGGTCACAGTTGACTGACAATGGAAGAGGAGGCTCCCCAAAATAATTACAAAACTGCAAGGCAAAGAATCTACCAGGTTAACCAGGTTTAATAATAGTCATATTGAATGATTAATCACTATTAATGACATCCATTTTGCTTAATATATGTCTGACAAAGGCTCAGAGTCGTGCGGATCCATTTGCATGGATTTATTCACGGTTATCAGCAGACAAAGGTAATCACCAGCAAACAGGAACAACTTAGATAATCCAAAATGACAGTTCAGTAAACAGACAACAGACAGCAAGAATCAAAGTCGAGATAAACAGTCCAGGATCATACACGGAAAAAAAAACATGGGAAAGAACGCTCAGAAATATCTCCATTGGACGTTAAGACTTCGCGGTGAGTTCACAAAAGTCCGCGCCTTATAAAAGGGGAGATAACAAGGCACAACTGGAACGAATCAGTTGAGGTGCATGGGGCAAAAGGGTCCAGGTAGGAACTAATGCTCGGGCAAAGGTTCCAGCTGCTGGCGGTGGCACCATTGGTGACAAAGCCCCTCCCCTGTGAGCGGCTCCCGAAGCAAGCTGCTCCACGACGTTGAGGCCTTCCACAAGGTCGAGGGGCCGGTTTGTCCGGGTGATCCTGGTGAAAGATCATGGTGAATGAGGGGTAAGTTGTCGTTGGCGTCCATTCAGGATCTTTCCTCCGGGTCGTACCCCTCCCAATTGAGCAGATACTGAAGGATCCTGCCTCGACGTCGGGAGTCCAGGATCGTGTTGACCTGGGGCATCTGGAGTGGTGTCCTCGTCCTGGTCCCTCTCTCCTCCCGGAGCAGCAGCGGGCTTGAATTATCTAGTGATTTGAAAAGGCCCCACGTACCTCGGACTGAGTTTCTTGCAGGGGAGGCGTAGACGGGCCCTCGGGAGGAGAGCCAGACCTATTGACCAACTTGATTTGAAGGACCCTCTCTTCGTCAGTGGTTGGCCTGGTGGGTTACCCTGCGTATGGCCCATTGCAGAAGTACATGAGCTGCCTCCCAAGTGGCCTCGCTCTGCTGGAGCCAGATATCTACAGTGGGCAGATGTGTGGGTTCACCAGACCAGGGGAAGAGAGGTGGTTGGAATCCCAGTACACATTGGAAGGGGGTTGTAGCAACCCAGCAGGTCACACAGTCCTTTATGAAGGTGGTAACGTCCAAAGTCAAAGACAGCCACCAGAACTTGCTGGTAAGTAGTTCCACCTTAGCCTGAATGCCAGGATGGCCCGCGCTTGGGTTATCATGAACCAGGTGAAGCAGGCATGAGCGAAGGACTTCGGCCAGATTAGGGATGGGAATCGAAAACCGGTTCTTGTTGAGAACCAGTGGGCACGAATGACGTCATCACGTGCGTTGCGTAGCTTACACTCAGTCAATAGTGAGCATGGCGCTAAGCGGAACAAACGCTCAAAAGTCTGGTTGTATTTCACCAAAAAATAAGAAAATAGGGCAACTTGCTATACTTGCAGCGTAGATATTCCCTCAAAGGGAGGAAATACCACTAACACGCTAAAACATTTGCACACACAGCGTGCAATAACAATAAAGGAATGTTGCGTTTTCGATCCGGAGCGGACTAACAGTTTTCAACCCAGCTGCGGCAGCAGCAACAACGTTAGCATGTCCTCGGCAAATAAACCTGATCAACTAAAAAACACTGCCATCAAATTAGCTGTATAAAACTTGCTGTTAGTAACGGTTAAGGTTAAATGAATGCCTTCTCATGCATTACATTTAAATGATGATCATGACAGACAGAGTCTGGCTGGCTCAGAGTCAGAGTAGAATTGCCACAAAATAATTTGTTGTATTTTGTTAATTTTACAGAAGAATATTTATTTTATTATTTAATAAATGTTTTTATTGGTGATGCTAATCAACAATTTGTTGTCCCTTTTCTTCCAAATGAGAATCGATAAGGGAATCGATAAAGAATTGAATCGTTAAGCAGAATCGAAAATGGAATTGGAATCGTAAAAAATATTATCAATTCCCATCCCTAGCCAAGATATGTTATATTAGCGGGGCAGTCCGCGGGTGCAGGGTCGTTCAATTGAGCGTCAGCGATCTCGGACATAATATCCCATTGGACCAGGGCCAAAATGAGGGATAGAGGGATGATCGAAGTGAATGGTCCAGTAGTACCCTGGTCTTCAAACTGGTGAGACAGAGCATTTGCCTTTCCATTCTTGGATCCAGGGCGGTATGTAATAGTGAAATCAAACATTGAGAAGAAGAGCGACCATCGGGTTTGGCGAGAGTTCAGGCATTTGACAGTTTGCAGAATGACGAATAGAGTAGATGCCCCCTCCAGCCAGTGTCTTCACTCCTCAAGTGCTGCCTTCATAGTTAAGAATTCTCTGTCACCCACATTATAATTACTTTCAGCAGGTTTCAGCTTCCTAGAGAAGTAGGCACAGGGGTACAGCTTGGCTGGTTGACCTCCACTAGGAACTGACAATCTGGGTCTGGGTGTCCCAAAATGGGAGCAGAGGTGAAACGTCCTTTAAGCTCCTGAAAAGCCTTTTCACTTTCTGGAGCACACTGAAGTCTTGAAGCTTCCTTGCGAGTGAGTGGCGTTAAGGAGGCGGCGACCTGACTGAAGCCTTGGATGAACCGTCAATAGAAGATGGCAAAAACTTGGAACCACTGGAGATCCTTCACTGTATGTCTTGGCCAGGTAACTACTGCGGTAACCTTAGTGTCATCCATTGTTGCTCCTTCGGCACTGAGTATATAGCCCAGGAAAGAAATGGTGAGGAGATGGAACTCACACTTGGGCAGTTTGGCATAGAGTCTGTGCTGAATGAGTCTCTGAAGAAATGCTCGAACATGCTGAATGTGAGTTTGTAGGTTCTCGGAATATATGAGGATGTCGTAGATGTAGACCATGATGAACTTGTTCAACATATCCCGGAATATGTCGTTCACCAGGGCTTGGAAGACGGAAGGTGGGTTGGAGAGTTCAAAGGGCATAACGAGATATTCATACTGGCCTGTGGTAGTGGAGAAGGCAGTCTTCCATTTGTTTCAGGCCTGGATGCGAATCAAGTTATAAGTGCTCCTTAAATCCAATTTAGTGAAGTTTCAGGCCGAGCGCAGTTGTTCCAAGGCTGAAAGAACTAGAGGCAGCGGGTATCTTTACTTGACAGTACTCTCATTAAGGGCATGATAGTCAGTGTAGGGCCTCAGGAAGCCGTCCTTCTTTTTCACTAAGAAAAAACCAGCAGATACGGGAAGGTGGATGGACGAATAAATCCCTTGACCAGTTCCTCCTTGATGTTCTGCCTCATGCTATCCGTTTCTGGTTGTGAGAGGGGATAGATCCTACCCCTGGGAGGAATGATTCCAGGAAGGAGGTTGATGGCAAAGTTGGTGTCCCGGTAAGGTGATAGTTGTGTGGCTTGTGTTTTATATGGTGCTGGCAGTGAGTCAAGATGTTTGACGTCCTCTGAGGAGACAGGTGGCGCTGATGAGTTCTTCAGAGGCAGGGACATTTGACATCCTCGGAGGTGACTGGTGGCGTTGGTGCGTTCTTTAGAGGTTATGATAGGCATTGGTGTTGGCAGGAGGGTGACCACTGAGTTACTTCTTGTTTTTTCCAGGGAATTATGGGGTTGTGTGTGGTTAGGTGTTCAAGAATAACTGGGTAATTTGGTGAGTGGATGACATGGAGCTGTATGGTTTCTGTGTGTAGTGCGACTGTGATGAGGGTGAGTTCTTCCTTGAGGTTGCAGATTTTTTCAGTTCCTAATGGTCAGCCGTCGAGGGCTGCCACAGCAACATGAGGTGTACATGGAACAAGAGAGATACGATAACGATTAGCAAAGGTCATATCTAAGTTCCCAGCTGCCCCAGAGTCAATGAAAGCCTCAGTCATAATGCGGTGTCCTCTCACCAACAGACAAACTCCAAGTAGAAAACATGAGGACAAAAAGTTCTTACTCACCCGGGGTACAAAAGTGTGTGGAGGTCTGGTTGGAAGTGTCCAGTAAACCACAATATAGACAGAGATGGTTCTTCATCCTCCTCTCGTGCTCCTCGTCAGTCAATCGTGTAAATACAACCTGCATGGGTTCCTCAGTGACGTGACTGGAGAGGGAAAATGGCAGAGTGGTGTAGCGGTGCCCTCTGCGGGAGCGGAGGAGTGTGCTGATCTTAATAGCCATGTCCATGTACTCCTCAAGCGACTTTCCTTCGTCACGGCAGGCCAGCTCTGCCTGGAGGTCCTCGCGCAGGCCGCGGTGATACATAGCCTTGAAAGGCTCTCCCTTCCACCCTGCTTGTGCTGCCAGCGTGGGAAAAGTCATAGTATAATGGCCGCCATGGAGGCGCCCTGTCGGAGAGTGAGGAGCTCATCACCCGCCTCCTTGCCATCAGCTGCGTGATCAAACACTTATTGGAACTGTTTGAGGAAATGCTGATACAAGGGAAAGACCATATTTCCTCCAGCGCAGTGACCCAGTTCAATGTTTTAACAGAGAGCACACCAGCAATACTTTGCTATCATCCGTTACATAACTTTGGGGTTGCTGTTTGATTCATTAGGAGCACTGAAGAAGGAATCCTTGACACTTGACTGGAGTTCCGTCATACTTCTCAGGAAGGGCCATGCGTGGTTGTATGAATGGAGAAGTCACCGGAGGAGGCGCGATGGCAGCGGTGGCCGCCAGTGGATCCGTTAGTGCCTGCATAGAGCGTACAAGATCCCCAGTCATGGCAGTTAACTTGTCCAACTGCTGGTGCAAAGGTAGAGGCTTGACGGGAGACCTAATTTACCACGCTGAATACAGCCGCTGGAGTCATGGGGATCTATTTGCATGGCTTTATTCACGGTTATCAGCAGACAAAAGTAATCACCAGCAAACAGGAACAACTTAGATCATCCAAAAATCACAAAGGCAGGCAACAAGAATCAAAGTTGAGATCATACACGGAAAAACAAACACGGGAAAGAACGATCAGAAATATCTGATGATACGGCTTTGCAGTGAGTTTGTAAAAGTCCGTGCCTTATAAAGGTGAGATAACAAGGCGCACTTGGCGCAAATCAGCCGAGGTGTGTGGGACAAAAGGGTCCGGGTAGGAACTGATACTAATACTAATAAAGCCACAGAGGCAACGTTAGTGACAATATGTGTTTATTATGTAAATACGCAGACACACACAAGTATATATTTTGAAAATATTTACATGTGTTTATATGACTGTGTTTATATTCATATATTGTATATTATAAATAAATATATTTAATATATAAAAATATCATATTTTTCCAAAATATCTAAATTCATATGTGTATTTTTATATACAAAATTATATACACATACATACATTATGTAAACAAAAACCTTTATTTTGGATGAAATTATTTGCGATTAATCATTTGACAGCACTAATAAATAAAAAACAATTCTTGGATCAGCAAAAAAATAATTATTAATAACAATAACATTAATCATATTATTATCAATACATTATAATTAGTATCATTAACATAATTAACATAAATACATACAAATAAATAAATAAATAATATTGGATATAATAATGTATTCTAGTAACGCATATTAATGTTACAAATTCTATTTAATTATTTTATTATTAATGTAACAAACAAACAAACTAATATTTGCAGCAATTCTGCTTTCTATTGTGACTTCACCTACAAACACACAATATCACATTCTTATAGACTCAGACACTAAAGAATATACCATAACCTACAATTATTTATTTACTTCCTTGAAGCTGCTATTTTACTCCCTATTACGACTTCATATGCAAACACAGCTTTATTTTCAGGGTGATTACAGTGTGTGCTATAAGACTGATTGTCTGTAGAAATAAGGTAATAAGCACACTGTTGTGTTGACAAGCCCTAGTTAGTAGTTAAGTGACACAAAACTCAGAGTGACCCTCACCCAGACTTTTCTGGGAAAGATGAGTGCTGGGGGGCTGGAGGGCTGATGTGTTTTTTCCATGCTGTAAATTTCCAATGTGTGTTATATATCACTGTAAGGGCTAAATGGATGTATTGTATATCAGAAAAACGGTGGAGCGGAACTTCCTTTACAACGATGATGTCACTTTTAGGGTCAGTGTGCTTTTTAGCATATTACAGACTTGATGAAGGAAACAAAGGATGGATGCAGCTAACTTATCTAAGGTGATCTGGTGTTATGCAGTGTTTTGTTGAGAAGAATCAAACCTGGGATTTTTTGAGGAAACAAACTGAGCCCACAAAGCAAAGCCTTCTGACATGCATAATACACAAACCACAACAATGATCACATATCAGTCAAAATGGTAGATAAACAATAATATAAAGATTATATTCCATATTTCACTTGCCACTTAGCTATCAACATCACATCTTTGTTAAATGTAGAGGGGTTTCCAGGCAGGTGTTCTCACAGCAGGGAAGAGTTTGAATGAACTAGACTAATGTGAGCATTTGATTAAAGCTGAGCAGTGCCGAAATCAAACATCAATAGTTTTGACTTCAAAAATGCCTCTAAGAGATGCCAATCTCATGCTGACAAGAATACAGTGATTAGTGGAAAAATGTCCAGAGACCTGTTTTTGTGTCTCCTCAGACAGTTCTGAAGTGAGCTTCAAAATCAAGACATAACACATACAAAGTCTCTTTTTTTGACTCAAATAACATAAAAACAGAATATGAAACAACTCAACTTATCTTTAAGGGATATGGGTGTTATTTTAAAGGTAAACAGAAAATAGTATTTGCCTATTGTGCAATATACTGTAGCTAAAATAGTGTGACAGCCAAAACTATTTGTATTTGCAAAATATTTTTCTAATGTTCTATTACTAGTACTTTACCCTTACCATAATTCTACAGTGAATGGGATTGTCCCCATTTTCTATTTATTTTTTTGTCTTATCCATTCGAGAGCCACATGCTGTCATACAATTGGTAATACTTCTGTAAACAGTAATTAACAATAATTTAACAATAATATAAATACAATAAATAATGTTAATGGTCTTGTTTAATGTTTAATTCTACACTACAGTTCTATCGTTCAAACATTTTTGGGTTAGGAAGATATTAGTAAGATGTAAGTGGGGTCAGTAAGTGTTTTTTAAAGAAAATAGAAAATACTATTTTTTATTCAGCAAAATACATTAAATTAATCAAATGTAAAAGAAATAAATGCTGTACATTTGAACTGTCTATTCATCAAAGAATTCCGGGAAAAAAGTATTACCATTTCGACAAAAATATTAAGCAGCACATCTGTTTTCAACATTGTTAATAATAATAATGTTTCTTGAACACCAAATCAGCATATTAAAGTAATTTCTGAAGGATCACGAACACTGGAGTAACGATGCTGAGTATTTAGCTTTGCATCACAGAAATTAATTACAATTTAAAATGGATTCTAATATAAAATTATTTAAAATAATATAACATATTTCACAGTAGTACTTTAAAAAAGCAATGTAAAATAATTATACTTTTTACATCAAAAACATTTCAGTCAGTTGATGTTATGAACTAATATCACCATACTATCAGTTATACCATACAAAGACTGGTGGAGCTCTTCAGGTCAGTGGAGAGCATCTCAAGTTACATGGCTGTCATGCTGTTTGGATGATTGCCTTTTGAAGACAGTGGACTCATTAACTAACCAGCACAGAGAGGATATGAAGGATTGACTTTATTCTAACAGTTTATCCCTTAGTTTTTGGCCACTCCAGACGTCTGAGCACATAATTGTGTTGAAAAATGCAGGTCGTAAAACTGTTCCCAGTTTTGGACAGCAATGGGAGCAGACACAATAATATTCCACCTGCCTGCTCCGACCTGTTCTATAGGTGTCTACAAACACTGAACGATGACACTGGGCTCACCACACAATATAATGTTTACTGCATGTCACCTTATTCTCTTATAGGCAGTCCCTACACCTACTCACAGCATAAAGCAAAAAACTTATAATACAAAGACAGTATTTAGATAATCATAATGTCTAGGCCTGGAGGAGAGAATATTAAAATTTCAGTACATCTCCTGTATCCATGTAGTTTTGTTTGAGTTAAACAAACCAAGACACAAACTTTCTATGGAAGATGAAAGAATAGAAACAGTTGCTTTAATAAAGACATCTATCTAAATTTGAAATCACATGCACATATGAGCTCAATAAAGTTATTCATCTCCAAGGTATTTTAAGATCTGATTAGAAGTTTGCCAAGTGACCATAAGCGATCATGAGATCTACAAGTAAAACTTAAGAATGGCTTATTTCATTTGATGCTCTCTGTTCTAAATCAGCATTAAAAGTCAATATGTATAATAAATATATCAGACACCTCTGTCATCATCTTACATCTCCTTTAAACATATAAAGGCCTACAGGTGTCAGATTTGCCATTTTTTCTGTAAAGAAAATCTATTATAATGGCATGACACTAATATTTCCCCATACACACACTAAAACTGTCAAATGACCGATGAACTTCATGTGGAGATATCTTAATGTTTAGATTTAAGTTGAAAATGATATGTAATGTGACTAAATGAACCAAAATGCATACTGTACAGGAACAGTTCAAGTTATTTTATGGGTCACATCATAGAAATAGCTACTCATTTTTTGCATACTTGTGAAAAATTCGTTTTGCATTTGAGTGCAACCCAGTGGTGAACATCATGCCAATACACTAATAATAGTTGACTTAAAAGTGTTATAAATATTTAAAAGCATTCACTTACCTTCCATCACATGAAGCGCAGATGAGCGATAACTCAAGGCAAGATGCGCACCGATGAGCCACGACAGGAGCCTAAACGAATGCAGTGATGTCAAAACGCAAATATACCACAACATGCGCCACTGTTTGCATGTTCATCACATTCACTTACCAAAGATTCATTTTCCTCAGCAGTTTGAGCATAAGAATAGTGCCAAAACGTGGATATTAACACTTCCAGAGTGTCGTCACCTACTCGCTCCCTGTGTCCTCTCTCACTTCTCTCCTCCTGACTGACTCTCCAGTCTCTCACTTCAGACTGACTGAACAAAGACTGCCTCAGTCTTAGCACTAAACAGCGCCGCGGACTGCTGAAATCCGACCCCGAAAAATCTCTGAGAAGCGACGGTCTCTACTCTTTCAAATCCGTTTTAGTGCAGTGACCCCATAAACAGCTCGGCTGTTCAATCCCTCAACAAATATGTTTTTTAATCATCCTTGGCTGTGAGTTACAGCGCGAGCCGGGGTGGCCCACGAGTTCTCTCATGTTGCACCGTTATCGAGAAGAAATGTGAAATACAGTATGTATATATGAAACAAAACACGCAAGTGCATGCACCTTGTAAGCCTAGTGGAAAGCTAGTTTTTGTTGCTATCTATCTATTTCTAGCAATTCACTTCCAGGTAAATCTGAGGACTAAAAACTGGTATTAATATAATATTCAAAAAAAAAAAAAAAACTATTGGGGCACCATGATCAGATTTAGCAGGCTTAATTTTTGAGTTTATCTTTTATATTACCCATTTTAAGTTATACAAGTTAATATTACTATATTTTCCATCAGCATGCAAGTAAAAAAGCCAAGTATCTGTCAACAGTCCCGTCAATCTAATAGCCTTTCCACCATTTTTACTGTAAATTAAAATTATTTCATTTTTATTCCCTGGTGCTTTTAAGACAAGAGTACAAGTTTATAGGGACAAAAGACTGTCAAGATGAAGAATCCACGTTCCACACTGAATAAACTCCTGAGAGAGCTACTTAAAGCACTGAAGAATAATGTCCACGAAGGACCACCCGGGAGGCAAAGGCCTTGTTTGACTTTTACCAGGGGGCTTTTAAACCCCATACTGTCCCTTCAGAGACTTGCAGAGCTGCCTCGAGGCACTCATACCCTTCTCTGAAACAATGCAACAAATCAGGGGCATATATCCTGTGTCAGACAAAACAGCTTTGGAAGTCTTTGGTCCCGAACAAAGGATCCTGCTCCACAAGAGTTCTTCTTATTCTTTAACAGCACTCTCTCCCTGTTATCATCATGAGAGTCCTCATCCCAGTCCATTTAAGCTCTCATGTTCCAGCCCACAAAAGTCTACATGATGAAGCGTTTTGTTAAGGTGAGAAATTCATAGATGATTCTTGTCAACAACCTGCAATTAGCCAGTCTTGAAATGATAATGGTTTTGTGGGAAAGCTTCTGAAATGCTGGAGAATGCAGGTGACCTGACATGCCCCAGTGCTAATTGGAAAACTCATGCTCAGAGAATTGAGTTAAGTAAAAAAAACTTTCCATTAACAGCACTTTAAAAAGCCATTTTGTGTAAAGAACATTTCAAACAACCCTTTTATGAATGAATAATCTGTAGTGCAGTTAAAAGGTTCTATGTATGATAAAGGTCATAAAAAAACAGTTTTGGTGGGTTGTAAAATTGTAATTTAAACAGACATTAACATAAATAACTATGTGTAAAACAACCATTTCTATTTAGTCATTTATAATAATTAATAAAATTAAGATCTTACATTTAATGGTTATATCTAAGAAGAAATATACACTATGTGACATATGTGACCCTCCTAATGTTTGTGAACTTCTTTCCATCCAGGTTAAGCACTGTGGCTAGAGCTCAAACATAATGTGTTGCTGACAAGATCAGATGTCAGCTGAGCTCAGCAGATTAAGTACACAGATGCCAAAGTTTAAAAGGGCTCACTCAATTTAAGTCTTGCAGCATATTCCAGTAGTGTTCCCAGAAGAAGCTTAAAGGTAAACCAAAACACTGACACAAAAGCTATAGGTGTGGTAGGAGTTAGGTATGCATCATTACATTATTATTATTATTTTTATTATTGATATTACTGTTGCTGTGATCACAAAATATTTAATTATTAAAACTTAATTATTATTATTATGCATAATAGTACTACTTAAATAATACCATTATTCAGATTGTCATTGCTGTTATTTCCATTGCTGTTTTTCTGTTTTGAGTTTACTGAATGTTGTAGGTTATGCACTCTTTTTACAGGTAATGAGCAACACCAAAACAGTAAATACTGGAATACTGGAATACTGGAAGGCAACTAGTATAAACTCTTCCTGTAAATCGGAGTAACTGAGATTTTACCACTGATCAGATTATTATTGTGGGGAAGAGTAAATTCGTAAACAACACTGAATTTGTATTTACTTAAGTCCTTAACATAAACATTATATATGTTAGTGGAGCAACATGTGAGAGTGTGGTCTCAAAGGAGCAGTCAGTTCCTGGATTTGTTATAGAAAACTCTTGTTTTCATTAGATATACAAACAAATACTGACGGATGTGTTTCCCAGCCTCCTGATGGCTCAATAGACTAACATGAGATTGTTTAAACATTTTTGATGTTGTTGAAATTTCTATGATCAACTTCCACATCTTTTAAAGTCAGTGTCTTTCATCAAAACATGGGAAACAGCTGCCTTTCTCATTCTCATAAGTCTTTACTGACTAACTTGACTGAGTTGCTATTGAAAGCTTTGACAGTCTATTTTGGAGTTATGTTTATCACCTTCAGGAACTAATCGAAATTTAAATCTCATTAAGTCTTGTAAGTTGACGCCAGGGAGGTATTATACTTTTATACTCCTAACAGATGCACACAAACACACATGTTGGGTTTGAATTTCCTGTATTTTAAGTCAGTAGACATGTACAGTCTCAGAAGTGATGTTGATAAACAAATTTCGAGAGGAGCGCGTACGCATGATTAGCCACGGCTGGATCCGCTTTTCCTAATCAATCTAATTCCATTCCGTCCAATCAAATCCTTACACCTTTCCCTCAAATAAACTGGCTTCCTTCCCTTCCATATGTCGTTACGCATCCCGCCTCTATCGCCATTTCGCGTCTTCCTACTAGGGCAAGCAGAGTTCGAGCCGGACGCCGAGCTCAGCCTTCACTAGGGCTCAAACGTTTAGGGCTCAGCGTTCGCCGATCTCCAGGCTCGCCCTCTGGACAGCACGCCAAATATGCCTAATTAGTCATCATAAGGAAGTGCGAACTCTCGAAATATACGTACAAAAGCTGGCATTGGGACGGTACCTTTTCAAAAAGTATATTTTTGTACAAAAGGGTCCATACTGGTATTTTAAAGGTACATTAATACCTAAAGTGTACATATTTAGTACCTTATATGTACAAAAGTGTACCATTTAAAAAAGGTCCGCCCCAGTAACAGCTTTGGTAGGCCTACCTTTATTTCTGAGAGTGTACCTATTGCTTAGTCAATTTTTGCATACCACACATTCATGAGATCGAGTAGGTTTAATAAGCTGTTTTATTTTCATGGAGACTCAGCTTTGCTGAGCGTAGACTTTTTGAAAAAATGAAAAACATGAAACATGAAAATATCTTACCATAAACTTTTAAATGGTAAAGTCATATATATTCAGAGTTAAACAACTTGCCATGAGCTAATTGGTTCATGCTGCATATGCAGTCAGTGAGCTTACTGGCTAGGATTCACTCGAGACTCTTGCAGTCCCTCCACCTTCTCCAGCTCCACCTATATAGATCTGCTAGGGGTTATTTTATAAGCTGTTTTTGCAGAATGTCCTAAATACTCAAGGAACTGTATCACCATATGCATAAGCATATGGCAGTAGCAAGTACTTATTTGCGGCAGCAGCAATAATTTACAACTACAGCAATAACCAACAGCAGTGAAGCAGATCTATTCCACCTAGACCAAATACAATAACACTGTCATATTCATCACCATGCTAAAATGTTCTGAAAGTTGTCACGATTAAAATGTCTTTTAACACTTGTATGTATTTTAATGGACTCTAATGGAAACATTATGTAATTTCCTTTTTTTATTTCTATTTTTTTTATTCTCCAGAGCCTCTCCGATGGTGTGCAACCTAAACTGCACATATAGTTTGTGCTGATTTCTCTATGTCGTACCAGGCTGCTAAAAAAACAGAACTACATGGTCAAATAGCTTTACTGTTAAACTGAATCTAGTTACTGTATCATCCATAGCACCAAACCTTCACAATATTACCCGAACCTCTAAGCTGACTTTTTCAGCATGGCCACTGAACGTTAAGACATGTTATGTACTGTACCTCCAAATTGTTTATTGCTATAGTAACCAAAATAATATCATAAGTTCAGGAGAGGGAACAGACTCTGCATTCAGAGGACTGGAAGCACTGACACAGTGTGACCCGAGAGGAATTTCATTTCGTGGGATGTGATTGTATTAGCTGCATGAAGGCTGCGTAGGCAATGCCAGTGCTGGTAAGGATGTCAATTACACAAAATACTGACCTCACGCTTTTCAGCACGCACCATTTATTACAGTAGTCAAGCCCAGAATGCAGTCTATAATCACAGACAAGACCTTGTGTCTTACCCACTGTGGATAAATCTGAAAGAGCGGTCTTGATTAACAATCCAAAGTGGAAATTAAGTCAAGACATCCTGGTGAATGCAGTTCACTGATTGAATCAGAGCAATTGAGGAACATGACATGACACTATTACCAAAGAATGTTCATTTTTCTCCCTGAGGTCCATTTATAATGTGAGTAGCATATGTGTGCCAAAAAACATTCAATATTTAGTTTTACAGGAAAATTTTCCACCCTCTTTCTGACCTTTTAAAGAGCTGCTTTTTTTGTGTTCCTTTAAAACGTTTACATAAACTTCCACTTTACATGAGAAATAAGATTGGCCCTTGCTTCTCAATGACATGAAATGGTGGCTCCAGAATTATTAGTCACATGCTCTTTACAGCTCTGGTGATTGGCCATGTGACTAATAGATTCCCTAGATTTTAAATATATATACATATATATATATATATATATATATGATATAATTTAATTTAGACATTATTTTAATTATGTGGTCTTCTATAATACCACTTTGTAAGTATTAATAACTCTTGACTACTCTTTGGAGATTAAAATGCTATTGTTGCTACATTTATAGATTCAAAAATGCAGGTTCTTCAGTGAATTTGTATCTGGGTTGTTTAAATCACTAGCATATTTTTCATATAAAAAGTTCTTTATGGGACATAGGTCATCCATTTGTGCTAGGCTGTAAAATGCTATTTAGTTCTATTTGTGACTTTTATTTTTAGGACTGTATCCCACCTACATTTTTTCCCATGAAAGAGATGGATTGTGATGATGTTCAGACTAGGAGGAAAAGTCATTGATGCCAGAGCTAGTGTGTTGGCCCTGGTTAAAGCTTTAGGATCTCTCAGTGTGACATTGACTTGACACCTACACAATACTATTGCTCTTTCTCAAGAAGATCAAAGAGGAAAAAGGCGAAGGGAATGCAGGCAAAGGTCCTCACTTTTCCCCCCTTACTTTCATGCTCTCTCTTTTTTTCTTTCTCTTTAAATCTATAAGAAACGAAATGGCATATAATATTTTGGCACTTATATGGACCTACTAATTATTATTTTTTATTAGCAAATCACTTATTATTTAAATGATAATATTCTGAAGTAGCACAAATACAGTGATTCTGCGAGTCTAATTTTGCAAAGTATATGTGACATGATCATTAAATCATTTCAAGTTTCCAGGGTGAAGAGCTACAGAGACTTTGGCAAGGAACCATCACAAAACATTTGTATCCTACAGTGCTGGGAACAAAAGAACCCATTATGTTAAGAGCACATCTCCGGTCTATGGAAAAAGACAGAAAGAGTGCATGTGGAATCCTCAATGTATATTTTTAATCTTTACAAAATAACTAAAGAGCTAAAAATCACTGTATTACTTTGTAACTCTGTCACAAGCCACGCCTCCGTGGCTCTAACTGGAAGTCAGCAGAGGGAACCTTCGCACGAGTTCTGATGTTCCTACCCCGAACTTTATTCCCCACGTCCCTTGGCTGTTTCCGCCGCCAGGTGTCGGCCATTTTACGACCTATATAAACAATGACTGGACACTTAATTGCTCTTCGCGAAGTTTTGATTTGCCCCACAGTCATCTCTGAGCGTTTATTCCTGTTGTTTCTATGGTTTCATTTGGATTGTTTATTGGACTCTCGGTGCCTGCCCTGACCTTTCTGCCAGAATTACCGATTGTCTCTGCTGATTCTGTTTGCCTGTGATTTGACCATTGCCTGCCTGACTACAATTTAATAAAACGCTGCGCATGGATCCAAACGACCCGAGTGTTGCATTACAGAAAATCCAGCGGCACTGTTTCAAGTGAGGCATCTGTTCTAACTTCTCATCAGACCCAGCTAGAGAAGCTAACCACTCTCACCAAGGAGCTAGTGTGCTCCATCTAGGCATTATCTACTGCAACCGGACTTCCTGAGCCAATTCAGAGAGGTGTTTGACATATCAGTAGACTGTAGAGATGCTAAGGATGAGGGCACTTATGATGCTAAAGCAGGGCACATCATCAGCTGCGGAGTATACAATGACTTTCAAAACCCTCGTTGCACAGATGGGTTGGGATGCTAACCCGTTCCTCACTATCTACCGTCACGGTATGATGGAAGACCTTCAAGCGGAATTGGCCAGTCTTGATCAAGACAAAACACTTGACCAATACATGGACCTGGCTATTAGAACGGACCACATTCTCTGCTCACGCAAGGCCCGACGCACTTCCACAATCCAAACACCAGCAAGGCCCAGTCTGCCCACCGCTGAACCTATGCAGATCGGCTCAACTCACATTACATTGGAGGAGCGTGAGAGACATTTGCAGAACAACCTCTGCCTTTATTGCAGTCTCGCTGGACACGTCAGGGTTAACTGACAGAAAGTATGGCTCAATACATCCAGGAGGAACTGACTAAAGGCTTCATCCGACCCTCCACCTCACCAGCCTCAGCAGGCTTTTTCTTCGTTAAGAAAAAGGATGGAGAACTGTGCATTGACTACCGAGCCTTGAATGAGATTTCTGTCAAGTACCGTTATCCCCTTCGTCTTGTGCCAGCTGCCCTGGAACAGTTAAGATCGAGTTGCTACTTTACCAAACTGGATCTCCGAAGTGCTTACAATCTTGTGCACATCAGAGAGGGTGAAGAATGGAAGACTGCTTTTTCCACCACCAATGGGCATTATGAATACTTGGTTATGCCCTTCAGACTGTCCAATAGCCCAGCCGTGCTCCAGTCATTGGTCAACGAGATTTTCAGAGACATGCTCAACAAATTTGTGATCGTCTTTGATGATATCCTGGTGTACTCAGAGGACAATACTACCCACGTTCAAAATCATCGAAAACCAGTTCTATGCAAAGATGTCTAATTGTGAGTTCCACCAAACTCAGATTTCATTCCTCGGGTACATTATCAGTTCTGATGGAGTCGCTTTGGATAAGGAAAAGATTTCATAAGTCATGAACTGGCCTCAACCACAGACCTTAAAGAAGTTGCAGAGGATTCTTGGCTTCGCAAACTTTTATCGGAGATTCATCCGAAATTTCAGCAAAGTAGCAGCTCCACTAACCTCCAAGACCAAGAAGGGATACTGGCGCCTACCCTGGAGTGAGGAAAGCAAAGACGTCTTTTATGAATTGAAAACCCGATTCACAACCGCTCCCATCCTGAGGCACCCCGACCCTGAGAGGCAATTTATTGTTGAAGTGGATGTGTCTAACACTGACATTGGAGCCATACTCTCCCAACGACAGGGTAATCCAGCCAAATGTTTCCCCTGTGCATTCTACTCCCTTAAATTGAACCAGGACGAGCGTAATTATGATGTTGGAGATCGCGAACTGCTAGCTCTGAAAGCAACCCTCAAAGAATGGTGGCATTGGTTGGAGGGGGCCAAGGAACCCTTCCTCATCCTAACTGATCACCGGCACCTTGAATATCTCAGACAGCTAAAAGACTCAACGCTCGCCAGGCACGCTGGTCGCTATTCTTCGCCAGATTCAGATTCCAGATCACCTACAGGACCGGCTCAAAAAATGTCAAAGCTGACGCCCTTTTGAGACAATTTGACGCTGAATCTACCAACGCTGGTCACCCCGGAATCCTGGCCACCACTGAACTTGCCACAAACCGCTTCTGGTGGGCCACCCTGTCCCAAGACATCTCTGTCTTTGTAAAAGCCTGCGCTGTCTGTCAAGTATCTAAGTCCTCTAGCCAGCTTCCTGCTGGACTTCTCTATCCTCTACCCATACCTCAAAGACCATGGTCTTACCTCGCAGTAGATTTTGTAAAGGACCTGCCTCCCTCCAATCATTTCACCACCATCCTTACAGTCATCGGCTGCTTTTCTAAAGCCTGTCACTTGGTTCCATTTCTGAAACTACCCACTGCCTGGGAAACCACCCAAGTCCTGATCAATCAGGTGTTCCGTTATTGCGGACTTGTGTCTGACTGAGGGCCTCAGTTTACCTCCCGAGTTTGGAGGGCTTTCTGCACACACCGAGTCATCAATGTGATCTTGACATCAGGTTATCACCCCGAGTCTAATGGACAGGCAGAACGCATGAACCAAGAGCTCAGATCTTCCTCAGATCTTACTGTCACTCTAACCAAAATGACAGTCAGTACATCATGTGGGTGGAGTATGCTCAAAACTCCTTGAGGAAACCTTCCACCAACATGACGCCATTTCAATGCTTACTAGGCTATCAACCTTACTTGTTCCCCTGGTCTGGCAAACCCTCAGACCTTCCTGCTGTGGATCACTGGCTCCAGAGGAGCAAACACACCTGGGATTCTGCCCACGTTCACCTGCAAAGTGTCATACGGAGACTCGCTGACCAAGCCAATCATCATCGCTGACCTAATCCACCCTATGAACCAGGACAATGGGTGTGGCTCTCCTTCCGGGACTTCCGTCTTCATCTACCATGCCGTAAACTAAGTCCAAGGTATGTGGGTCCTTTCAAAATTCTCTGTCAAATTAAACCAGTATCATACCGTTTAGAGTTGCCACCAGAATATCGTATCTCACCTACCTTCCATGTCTCTTTGCTTAAGCCTGCTGCTGCACCTGAAGGAGAGAGGGACCAGGACGAGGTTGCGGCTCCAGATGTCCCTCCCCTGGCTCAAACCAGGAAGACATCTACCAGGTCCAGGAGATTTTGGACTCTCGACGCCAAGGCAGGATGCTCCAGTACTTGGGGAGGGGCTCTGTCATAAGCCGCACCTCCGTGGCTCTCTCTGGAAGTCAGCAGTGGGAACCTTCGACCAAGTTTTATGTTCCTAACCGTACCTTGGCTGTTTCCGCCTCCAGTTGTGTCTGCCATTTTATGGCCTATATAAATAATGACTGGACGCTTGCTCTTCGCAAAGTTTTGATTTGCCCCGCAGTCACGATTTAATAGAATGCTGCACATGGATCCAAACGACCCAAGTGATGCATTACAGTAACCACTAACTTGTGTAATTTAATTTTATTATATTGTGCAGTTTCACCATACCCAACAAATCTTTTGACATTTTTAACTGTTTGTATTTTCCTGCAGAATTTTTAAATAAGAAAAAACTACTGCTAATGCTCATGTTAAAGAGACTACTATAATTGTTTACCCTTATGTGAGGGCAGGTGAGATAAAAATGGCTGGAGAAACAGTGTGTTTTATACTGGTGTGCACTGGGACAAGCGCTTTAACTTTGAGCTATTAAAATTAGTAATTCCAAATCACATGAAAACTTGCCATGGGAATAAACTCAAAATAGAGCCTCATGTGAAACACCAGAGGCATATTAAGCTTGTAGTTAGGGTGTTACAAGGTAAAGGGAATAGTTATTCCCCAAATTCATATTCTTTCATGGGGATTATTTTTGGTATATATGAACAATAATTTGTGGTTACAAATATAATGTTAAAAACATCATATAATGTCTAGAATTGTTCAGTGTAAATGATAGCACCTACCAAAAAATAAATATAAACCATTTTAAGTCCTGTCTGGTCCTGTCTTTTTTCCAGGTGCTCATTTTGTGATGACTGTGTTCACTGTGACTGTGAAACTGTTTTTCACCCCTTTTAGAACACTCAGTTTACAAAGAAAATGTTTTAGGTTTTATTAGAAATTAAAATAGTGACTGTGTACTGTTTTGGAAGGATGTAGTGCTGGGCTTTATTGATTAGGAGCAGTCTAAAAAATGCATGCAGTGAATCTGATTTTTCTGCTTGCAAAATGTTACTTTCACAGATGCAAATTTTAAAACTCCCGACCTCTCTACAATTTTTTATAAAATAAGACTAATACGTTTCATTGATCCAGCTGTCTAAGAACAAAATTTATACTGTACAAACTGTATGTGCTATTGCCCTACACAAACCTTACACTTAACAGAAAACTTCATTACTACTGGAAGTTTCCTCAAAAACCATTTTGTAACCAAATAAACCAAATACCTCTGTCATAGCCATGCCAACAAACACATTTTGGTCCCAGTAAATAACCAAAAGTAGCACACACTTTTGTTTACCTTTATTTGTGAGGACTTTGAAATACTTCTGTTTTTATACTGACCTAACAATATTTTAATCACCCTACACCAACCCTACCCCTAAACCTAGCCTTTTCCATTTTAAAACAATTTATTTCCCTTATGAGGACAGACCAAATGTCCTCATAAAGTCAAAAATGTAACGTTTTACAATCCTAGTGGGGATATTTGGTCCTCACAACTATAGCAAAACAAACAAACAAACAAACAAAAAACCACACGTACAGTACAAGTAATTAATGGTTTGTGTTCATCTCCCTCTACTGGAGAGGAGAGAGTGCATTGTTCAACAGGCCTGTCTGCAGTTTTATGCAAGACAAGGTCCATGTTTGTAGATTTAAAACATTTTCAGATAATAATAAGCAATAAACAATTCAGTCACAATACTTTATTTACACATTTTCCAATTAGGAGTGTATTCATATAAAAGATCTCTATAAACACTGAATCTACCTTCATGATGAAAACATTTATTGACATCTATGGTTCCATGAAGAACCATTCACATCCATGGAACCTCTTCACAGGTGTTTATACTGGAAAAGAGTTCTTTGGATCATCAACGTTATTTTCAGAACGGTTCACTCAAAGGCTCCTTGGGGAATCTAAAATGGTTCTAATATAGCATCATTGCAAAAAACAAACAAACAAAAAAACACTTTCTCACAAATTTGTCATCATGACAATTGCTACATATTAAGATTTAGGGGGGAGAAAAGGTATTAAAACAAACAGAAATACTAACATGCTTCAACCATATGATTTGGCTGATGATATAATCATGATTTTACACATAACGCGAAGTGAGCAATACTGATATCAAAACAAAAATCTTATGAATCGGACTGACATCACACAGTGCACAAACCTCAGCAGAAGAATGTAATGAGATACAAAAAAAATAAATTTAATACATATAAATTGCAAGCACTTTAATGATTCAAACTCTATCCCTTGTTGTCATATGATTCAGCAATACAGCAGCTGACTGTTCAAGTCTTTCAAGTCTTATGAGATAAATCTAAGCCTGTCTTTATTTCAATTATTATAAAGGACCACATCCAAGGACCCTGTTTACACTTGGTATTAAAATCTGTTTGGCGATCCAGTTCACTCTAAATGAAAGGAAAATGAAAAGAATTCTCTTGAATCCTCAAATGTTTTGTGCTGGCCTGCAGCTGAAGTGCTATTGGCTGTCCTCAGTCCATCTGTGCAGCTTTGGACAGTCTCTCCTCACACAAATACTCAGCATCTGCTACGAGTAAATGGTTATGACCTCCCTGCCGCTACCTCGAACCAGCAGCACCCGGTCAAGTCTCTCTGTGAGGACCTCCAGAAACTCCATGTCTGATCTCAGAGTGAAGGAGAAGTGTGGAGAACTGCTGAACGTGAAGGTGACATTTAAACTGTAACTCACTACGAATTAAGCACTGAGTCTGAAAGAAAATGACAGACCGTGTTATCAATCATTCTTTCCATTACGTATCACAGCCCTTTTTTAAGCAGAAGTGCAACTGTCTGCATTCAGCTGATGAAAGGATACAATTCTCATCTCCGCCCTTGTTTTTGGGTGGTCCTGGCATATTCAGCAGCACTAGTTGGGCTCCCTGGGATTTTCTGACTACAACCTCATTCAGTTTGACTGCAGTGTGCATTCTTCTCACATTAGTCTGGTCCCTGTGAAAAATTCAGCCATTCACATTTAGCATTAAGATGTTAGAGCTTTGGGAAACATGAACAACTGTACCAGTTTTACATCACATATGAAAGAACAGTAACAATTGAACATGCGCATAAATCATCACTGTCAGTTATTGCTTGGTTGGTTGTTTCATCCTAACTTTGGGTCAAATATGGACTAACCCGGTTGTTTTAGTCCATATTTGATCCAAAGCTGGGTTGAAAAAACTTTGTTTCAATGCATACTTTTTTTTAATAACATAAACATTTTTACTATGCGTTTTGATCAGTTTAATGCTTCTTGCTGAATAACAGTATTCATTTATTTAAAAAAAACATTCAAAATCTCATATATTTCGATATAAGTATATGTTTGTAGTTAGTACTGACTGTCAATAATTTACTATGCATTTGCTATTCATACTTGATGAACCACATTATGAAATTTTATAGTATTTTTAAAAAAAATGCTTTGAAATATGACGGGGATCCATTGCTCAAAGGCTGATATCTTAGAGACTTACTGTATATTGTTACGTTTTTTAAAGACTCAATGGTAAGTGACAAAGATGTGATTAAAAAAACTTTTTTTTTTTTTACTTTCTCTGAGTTTTCTTAAATCCCCCTCCCAAAGGATTACAAAAAAGAACCATCTACTTCGAAAACCCTAGATAAGTGAAATGTAAAAATTAATGTACAATACATTCACATCAAGAAGCACATGCGTTAATAACCAGAAAAAAATCTGTATCAATAAAAAAACACAACATACAAACGTGTGACACTTTTTAAAAAATACAACTAACGCCCAACATTGTGCAGTTTAACATGAAATATAATACCAACATACTAGCTGACTAACTGTACAGGTGTTATCTCAAGCAAGCACAAAGTTAGAGTTAAAACACATGCAAACAGAAACATCTATGTCACAATGCTTCATGCTGACACATGCTGTGACTGTGACTCAAACTCACTCAAGCAGGCCACACACAGACACACACCAATTCATGCCGCATGTTTAGTGTGACACACATGCAACACATCCTGTTTATATCTACTACTATAACACAGACCAGACTCTTAAGCACACAAACTGCTTAAACAAGAGTCAAAGAAACTTACAGATTCTCCCACTCTCTGGAAGGACAAAACAAAATGTCTTAGCAATGGAAAAAAGTCAACTTTTAAATTCTCAAACATGATAAAACACATTCAGATGAACCTCAAAATTGACTTTATTGATTTATGGTCGTTATTGAACTTACGGTCTCATATTGAAGATGTCCCGCACAGTCATTTGAGCCTCCCGGTGGCGGTTTCTCTCACTAATTAGCTTCTCTTTAGTCCAGGTCATATGGACCCGGTCAGAAGTTGGCGTCGCCTTTTCGTTCAGAATGGCATGCGACTTAGTGTTCCTGTCATGAATCAGCTGAGCCTGAAAGAGCAAGACACACTCTGTTTACAACAACCTACTCTATTGATGTTCACTAAAAATGCTGCAGGAGATTTGCAGGACCTAGATAGACAAACTTTGTTAAAAGACCCACTGAAAAGATCAGCTTGGGCCAAGGACATTTCCTTGGAGATCAGGGCTGGTTTATGCTGGTCTAGTCAAGGTGGATGCTGATCAAGGTGCTTGACCAAGAAGCCTTACTGGAAAAGTTACCTCCAGCACATCAGTTATGCTGATCTTTTCAGCAGGGAATGAAGGTTGTGGGAATGTTGCGACACAGAAACAAACTATGGATTAGTAACTAGACTGACTACTGAGTAAACAACCAAAAACTTTTCAATGCATAAAACAAAAAAGTAAACAAACAAATGCACTACTGTTCAAATGTTTGGTGTCAGTTTAAAATTTATACTAATCAGAAACAATGCACTAAATACAACAAAACTGGTAATAATTATAATGTTTGTCTTCTCTTTTGAATATATTCATTTAAGAATTACAAATAAATAAATTAAATTAAATTATTTCCACAAAAACTGAATCACATATATATATAAGAAATGTATACTGTAGTTAAATAGAAAGCATTATTTTTATATATATAAAATGTATATGTTTTCTTATTTATGCATTAGAAAAATATATATTTTAATCTAACCAACCCCAAACTTTAGAATTGTAGTTTAGTTAAAATAAACAATCTTAAAACAAAGAATAATTAGTGTAGTTGCAAGCTCTCGCTCAAAACTAGTCGAGACACTCTCATGCTCCATAATGACATGCAGACATGCTGTAAACAAATGAAACTATGACATTTTCAGGGCCACAGTCATTTCATCGCCACGTCATGCTTATTGCTAAATAATACGGAGTTTTCAAATTTATGAGGTTAAATCCATAGCAGAATCAGAGTTGCGAAAGCTGTGGCTCTGTCATGTCTCACGATGTGAAGGGATTACTGCTTTTCCTCTAGGGCTGGTGTCAGAGACTGCACCCAATCTGGAATTAAGCTGTGCTTTCACACACACACAAATTCTGGTGATGTCAGTGACCTACAGCTCCAGCTCAGGCACCAGCCACAGTGAAAGAGCTAGTTTGAATGGAACAGTTCAAGAAAGGTGAACAGATGTTGTGCTAGTAGCATTGACAGAGAGTAAACAAAAAAAAAAAATCGGTAACCCCCTGAGCTACCTCCTCGTCCAGAATTATAGCTGGCACTTGAAACTTGTTGCTTTTAGTTGGTTTCTCTCTGCAGGGCTTCCTCCTGATGGAACTCCGGGATTCATCTGAGATGCTTTGAATCTGGCAGTCGCCACATAGCAAATAATCCAAAATTGTTAAGTAGGAGGAAAAGGCCTCACTTAAAACAGAACTCTAACCGGATCTGAAACGTATGACTGCAAGTGTATTGACTGCAAACACATTGATTTATACCCCATACTGTCTCATAATAACTACACAGCAATAACAAACAGAAGAGAAAGATTACCTCTCTCTCCCGCTCTGTCTTAGAAAGCTGCATCTGCTTCAGCATCTGAGAGCGTTGCTCCATCACAAGGGTCTTCTCATAGGTGAAGGCCGAAATATCGCCTGCATTCTACAGAAGTATCAACATATTGAAAACTTCAGTTTCAGTATCTTGCAGAAGTTTCACCATATTTACTATAATCTAATCTAATCTAATATATATTTCTTACCATAAAATGTTTAATTAGTTTATTAATAATTTAATAAGTATGTGTTATTAAAACAAATAGGTTTTAAGTCAATGCAGATAAAAATCTCACCATTTCCACAACTTCCACCTTTGCATCAAGACGCAGATGGTACAAGAACATCTGTAGGTCTTTCTTCATCTGGATGCTGTTGTCATCCACGTGAGCTACTGTGAAGATCCTCATCTTACACCTTCTCCAAACCTATTTGATTTTAAGGAGAAAAAAGCACCATTTCATAACTATTGGTTATGAAAAAGAGAGCAGACTTCCATATCTGACCTTGTGTTACCTTGTGCTGTCGGAGCAGGAATGGAAGAAGCATGAGTAGACCACCATCATGGACAATCCACCAGACATCAATGGTACCCTCAGCTAACCGGTCCTGGTTTGTGGGAAATGTATCTATGTTTTTTGCCACTAACAAGGCCTGGTGGGCAGCTGTTGTCTCTCTGACGGTTTCTTTGGGACAAAACATTTACATTACTATTTTATCAAACTGATTGATATTAACTGCAGCTTTTTCTCATTTCACAAACTGATTTAAAATGACATGGAATTACTGTTACATTGCAGCATTTTTGGTACTTTGAGACCTAAAGCCTATAAAAAGTTCACTCAAAATAAAGCTCAACTACAGTCTTAAACCTTATAATCTTCGTTAATAATCCCTGACCACATTGCCTTAAGCTGATTATCTGACTTTATGGCAGCTTAGTATCAGAAAATGACATGTGCGCACCGATGAAGTTCTTCCAGGAGAGGGAGCTCTCGGCTTGCTTCCAGTTGGCGGGCCAGGCCATCAGCACTGAATTATGTTTCATGCCGCCGAGGCCGGCAGACTGAATCAGGTGAGAGAAACCATCCCGCTGGTTAGAGGACACCACCACATGACAGAAACCCTTTGTTTTCTCCCTTGCCATGGCCGCTTTGATATTCTGTACACAAAGAAAAAAAACAAGGTAAAGTTAACATGTTGAATAATTTTTAGTTTTGACATAAATATTGTAAACGCACTATGTACTGGTGCTGAAATAAGCTGAGATATGTACAAATGCTGTTAGAAAGGCAACATATGTATATAACTCATTCTATAAACGCGGGTTAAATTCTCAGTTAAATTCTATAACTGTTACCAGTGTAGACTAACAATGCTGACAATAGTGTAACAGAACTGACATTTTTATTTTATTCAAAAACTCCACTTGCTGGCATACATGCTAAGAAAACATGATAATATGATTAAAAGAGCTTTAAATAACCCAATGTGAGATGTAATGTAAATGTAAAAGTGAGATAATTTCTTGTAACTTACACAATTCTGAGAGATAATTCCACCAATTTAAAGGCAAAATATGGTATGGTAACAGAGCTGATGCAAGATTTGGGGAAACAAAAAAAATTAATTTATGTTGTAGAATTAAGTAACTAACTATTTAGGGCTTTTATAAATAAAATTAATAAACCAAAAGAAAAGTACTAGAAAATATTTTAAACAAATTATTATATTGTTATTATATTGCTATGGGCTGTAACATCTTGTAATGACAATTAGTAAATATTAATAATAAATAAACTAAAATAATAAAAAATTTAACCATTAAAAAAAAAAAAAAAGTAGAAAAAAGTAGAAAAAAATAATTACTTTACTTTTGTGTGGACACAAAATGTACCCCCAATTATAGAATCACCCATATATTTAATCCATTATTTGCTGGTTAGGTATGTTTTGAAGCATGGCTGCTGGTTTGCGGTGGTTTAAGCTGGTTCTGAGCAGGAACAACAGTAGGACCTGCTTAAACCAGCTCATGAATAACAAGGACCAGACCAGCAAAACATGCCCAACCGACATGCTGGATATTTCAACAGGTTAGATAAAAAGTTATAGTAAGGTGAGAAATCTAAAAGATAACTTATTTTGTGAGTGTCATACAATGTTACCGTAAGCCATAAAATGATTACATGGACTTTCACTTTTGCGCAATCTGCAGTTAAATGTCTTTCTCAAAGGCACAATGATCATGGCTTGTTTTTTGCAAGGTTTGAGCCAGAAATGTTCTGTTAACCAAACCAGAGTAACTACACAAATTAACGCCATAAACTGTAATAGATTTCTATGTGAATTCTACACTATACTATACTGTAATGTAAGCCCTAAATGGACTAATTTGAAAACATAAAATATTGGCAGCATTTTCATACAGGGCTATTTTATGTATGTAGAAAATACTTTTTTTTTTTACTTTAAAAACATTATTTTTCTCTAACTTGCCCTTCAGAACATCAGATAAAAGACCTCAGCATTTGGTGGTACATTTACTCACTCATTCATTCATTTATCTATTCTTTTTTTTCTCATAGTTGTAAGCTGTTATGAAGGTAGAAAAAAAACTGCAAAAATGATTTTACATTTTTACTTAACATTTGCTGACAGCAATTAGTGGTGCACCCTTAAAGGGGTCACATGATGCAATTTCAGATTTTCCTTTCTCTTTGGACTGTTCTAAGCTGTAAGTAGATTTGCAAAAAAGCTAAAACGATGAGCTTTGTACAAATTGAGCGTTTTCAGGAGTACAGTATGTACTGGAGCTGACATAAGCTGAGATGACAAATGCTGTTAAAAAGGCAACATACAGTGCCCTCCACTAATATTGGCACCCTTGGTAAATCTGAGCAAAGGTGGCTGTGAAAATAAATCTGCATTGTTTATCCTTTTGATCTTTAATTCAAAAAATTTACAAAATTCTAACCTTGAATTAAAACAATTGAAACGGGGAGAAAATCTTGTTGGCCACAATTTTTGGCACCCCTAGAATGTTTTATGAGTAAAATATCTCTGAAGTGTATTCCCATTCTTATTCATAATTTTGAGCACTCCTAGGTGATTATGAACATGAAAATATTCAGCCATGGTTTCTTGGGTCTTCCACTGGAACAATAATCCAAAACAAACATCAAAATTTAAACAAGAATTAGTCACTGAGCACAAGATGAAGCTTTTGCCAGGAGTGTCCCAGTCCTCTGACCTGACCCTTGCAGAAAATGAGAGAGGTGAAATGGAGCTGGTATTCTGTAGGATCTGGAAAGATTCTGGTCTCTTTTCTCTTATCAGGTGTTCTTCAAACTCTTCAGGCATTACAGGAGAAAACTCAGATCTTTTATCTTGGGAGAGGGACATAGCAATAATTGGGTGCCAATAATTGTGGCCAACATGTATTGGAGAAAAACATTGCATAATGAGTTTTTCTCCCCATTTTCAATTGTTTTACTTCAATGGTAGGTTAGAATTTTGTGAATTGTTTTGATAAAAGATCAAAAGGATAAACAATGCAGATTTATTTTCAGTTAACTTTTCTCTGATTTACCAAGGGTGCCAATATTAGTGGAGGCGCTTTATGAATATGACTCATTCTATAATTTGTACATTTGGTGTCCCCCTCTGCTACCGCCAACTCTGTTATCAAGGCAGACTAACTATGTTTAGACATTTTTATTTTTTCCAAACACTCTACTTGCTGGCATACATACTAAGAACACATGACACTAATGAAAACATGATTAAAAGAGCTGTAAATAACCCAATGTGAGAACAGTAATAAACTCGGTTTTCCTTTTGATATTGTAGTAACAGAGTTGACATTCTAAAAATAACTCTTGGTGTAAGACAAAATTTCTCAGAGAGAGCACAGATACTTGAGTGCTTCAGATCTTATCAGTGAGTGAGACTGACATCATTTCCTATAAATTACACAATTTTGAGAGATAATTCAACCAATTTAAAAGGCAAAATATGGTATGGAAACAGAGCTAATTCTAGATTTGGGGACATACATTTTTTCTAAGAATAAAAATCATCATTTTAAATCATTTAATATTGTAGAATTAAGTAACTAAATATTTAGGGCTTTTGAAAATAAAATGAATAAACAGTTGCCAAAAGAAAAGTACCATAAAAAGTATGATAAAATGTTCTGTTTTCAGGAGGCGGGGCTTAGAGGTGATACAAAAACGCATCGTATAAAAAAAGTTTGTTTTTTGAACCTTAAACCGCATAAACATTAAGATTTTAAGTTCTATTTCAAAACCTTTAAAAAACACATTGAACTGTTCATTGTAATGATTAGCTGTAGCAGTATAATTAACTCTAATTATAACAGTCAAGACATAGATATATTACTGTTGTAAATAACAATTATACAGTAAAATAATGCATTTTTAAAATCATTTTAATAATGCACCCTGTGCTTCATTTATAAACAATTGTTTCAAAAATTCAAAATCAAATTGGCTTTGCTATGAAAGACAAAGAAGCTTGGCTTTAACTGTATGCCTTTACCTTTTCAGAGTGCTTTGCATCTGCCTCACGAGCCATGTAGGTGCCATCCAGCACTGAGCAGACAATGGTCAGGCCTTTCCCAGCCTTCAGCTGCGAGGTAAAGGAGAGCAAACGTGGATGTTTTACCTCCAAGTCAGAGTCCAACTTTAGGAGCACCAGCAGCTGAGGTCTGGAGAATGAGTTAAATTTGTAAATATGTTCCTTAGATTCTTTCTTGTATAAAGAAGCTTTTTCAGCACTGGATATTTCTAGACACTCACCTCCAGTTTTTGGTATGAGGTGGTGCCTCCTCCAATTTAATTAGGGCATATTGAGCTGCATTAAGGGATATTCCTCGAATCCCGTCTCCCCATTCTTTCTCTGCCCTGAGGGGAAATAAAATGGGTGTTAATATAGAACATTTTGCTTTAAAACACTATTTATCAGACACTTGCTTACCCTCTGTATTCAATGTACTTGTAGATGCATCCAGAAAACAGTATGACAAACAAAGCATAGTACCAAGATGAGACAAACATGAGGGACAGACTCAGGCTCATCCCAAGAAAAGAGAGGGACCTGAAGAAACAAATCCAATGGTGCATTTAATTGTAGCTCACACGATCAAACATTAACTCAGACTGCTCTATTCTCCCTCAGTTTACATGCAGATGAAACTAATAGGTTTTACATTATACTTGTTTGGTTAATGAAAAACCAATGTTCATGTAAAAGCATCAATTTGATAGCATGTAGGACAAACGCTTTCCACAAAGCTGTTGCTTGTAAATGAAAACTGACTGCTTGAATGCCTCCCTTTTTTTAAATTATGAGTTTGGGTTCCTTTCCACAATTGCTTTTATTATTGAATTGGACATACCGACATTGTTGGATGCGAACTGGGACTGGTTTCATAGAATTTTTAGTCTTCATTTTTTCAGTAGGTCACACTAGTTTTAACATTGTGGCCAAAACCATTGTGAACCAAAATGATGACATCACTGTTCTCTGCAGGACTGCTTTAAAGCGGACTTGATCTTCTTTCATGACTGATGATCTTTATACAGTTAGTGAATAGAACTGAATCAACACTGAATTGATCTCCGCTGAACAAAGACACTATTGTTTTTCTTAGAGCTGCTTTGCAACAGAATTGATCTCGGTTGGCACTTTTGAATAATTTGTTCTCCTGTTTATCCTTATAAAGCTGCTTTGAAGCAATCAAAGAGCTGCGTTAATAAAGGTGACTTGACTTTTTGCTCTAATAATCATAAAGTGCTACTTACCAGTGGTAGAACTTGAATCTTGGCCTCCAATTTGGGGTGCGTAGAAGTGTTTGGACAGCACAGGCCAAGTTTACAAAGAGGTAACACATCAAGAAAAACCTGCAGAGTAGAAATTGAAAGCAGGGTTATTATAATTAACTACAACTAAAACCATAAAAAACATTTTGTTCATTGAAATAAATGATTAACTTGTTTTTGTATTTAGTTTATTTATACAAAGATTTATACTTTAGGTAACTTATTCAAAAATGTACCAAAATACCTAAATCTAAAATAAAAATGGAAAAATGGAAAACAAAACTGCCAGCCAAAAGTTTTTGAACAGGAATCTTAAATGTTAATAAACTCACCAAACTTGCATTTATTTGATTTAATATGATTTATAGTGATTATAAAGACATTTATAAGGTCACAAATGATTCCTATTTCAGATAAATGCTGTTCTTATGAACTTCTTTTCATCCAAGAAACCTAAAAAGATTATACTCAACATAAAAATAATAATAAATGCTTTTGAGCAGCAAATCAGAATAATATAATTATTTCTGTAGGAGCATCAGTAATGATATATTCAAATAGAACAGTAATTGTTTTTTAATAATAATAGTACTTAAAAAACGTACTGTTCCTCTTCAGGAACTCGAGCCACGTCAACGAAGCACTATGGGGAATGCCAGCATGATGGCTCTGAATCGTATGTGAAATCAGTCCAATGAAATGGTGGGACGTCATAGGTGGGTGACGTCACTGGCCAGGAAGTATAAAAGCACATGGAAAGCAACCGGCTTCAGCTTTCTGTCAATCAGCAAAATGCTCTGTGTCTGTGTGTGTGGGGCGGAGGCGGCTCACGCTATCGTATGTGTGTTCATCCGTGCAAACGCTTCATCTTGCAGGATGACACATGTAGTGTGTGTGTGTAGTTGGCCTGGGGGCAAAGCACGCGGAGGCAGCTCTCGAGGGATGTCGTGGGGACGAAAGAGCGCGGTTACAGGATAATGCCGCAGGTTGAGCAGACGCTTGCGAACTACTTCTCGCACAACTCAGCATCTTCCTTACAGTCTCTGTCCCTGCCCAACAAGCCGCTGCGAACTATATCATCGCTGGTGGGCAGGGGGTACTTGTGGCAGGTCAGGCTGGTGCATGTCTGCACACCATAGCCGTGTTGCAGGCTTACAAGGCAGACCTGTTTAAAGAGCTGGATGAAGGTGAGCAGGTGAGCTCTGATGACATCAAAGAGCTCAGAAGGACCGCTGACCTCTCACTGCGTGCCGCTAAAGAGATCGCCCGTGCCATCGGCAGATCTATGGCAGCCTTGGTGGCCGCTGAGAGGCATCCGTGGCTGACTCTGTCTGACATTAAAGAAAAAGACAGGGTCTGCCTGATGCGCCCCAGGTTTGTTTTGAAATATCAAAAGATGTAATTTCACATGTTTTACCCCTGAAAACAGTACAAAATAAAATAAAAAAACTGACCCACTGTCTGGGTCTAGTTATGTCACAAAGTAAAGCTGTGAATACAAGCAGAACACACTCACATTGAGAGGATTGGAGCAACATGATCCAGTGAACCAAAGAGGATCCCAATCTCACAGATCACTGCAGTTAATAGTAAGGCCCAGGTTGGCTCACCATTAGATTTACTATGACCAAACACCTACGAGTAAGAAGTAGGACATGTTAGTCTTCATAATTTTGTCATGTGCTTTACAAACTCTCATTTCTTTCTTTCTATAAACATTTTTTGAAAGTATCAATTCAAATACTGCCTCAGGGGCATGTAAATGAGGTTTGACATTATGAGATCACTAAAGGAAGCCAGGGAGTGTTGTTACCTGTAAGAAAGGCATGATGTCATCTCGAGCTATAGCCTGAAGGATCCTGGGAGCACCGGTGAGGCTCTGTAGCCCCGCTCCACAGCAGGAGAAAAATGAGCCAATCACAATCACCCATGAAGATGGCCAAGCCAGTGTTGCAACAACTAGAGTCCCCTTAACTGACTCGCCATACCTATTATGAAAGCAAGCATGCAAAAACAGGAAGCATATATTAAAACTGTGACTGTAGGTCTTATCTGAACTGATTTAGCAAGCATTTTTGTAAACCGCTGTTATTGCCAAACTGCACTTACTTGTCACGCAGCACCACACCTTCAATACAAGCTCCGAATAACACCACACAGGAAAGGTCTGTGTGTCACAATTAAGGTATTCATCTGACTTGCCAAATAAATCATTATAACATTCTTTACAAGACAATAAGCTTTATATATTTTCCCTAAAGGCTTTGTGGGGGTTTTCTTGCAGAAAAAGATACAGATGATGGAGGTAGTTGCAACCGCCATAATGGTACCAGTGGGAATGGACCTCTGAGGGTCTCTAAGGTCTCCAGACCTGTTCGACCCAGCCATGATTCCTGTGAAAATCAGAGAAAAACATTTGATAACACTTTATTTAATGAGTGCACCATATTAGTTGCTTATTAGCATGCATGTTAATAGAATATTAGCCATTTATTAATGCTAATTAGGCACACATTAATGGCTTCTTCTACATCACCTTATTCTACATCCACTAATCCTAACCAGCAACTAATTTACTAGCTATCAATAAGCAGCAAATTAAGAATTTATTGAGAGAAAAGTTTAGTTAATAGTTAACAGGTGTTACCGAACATTTGCTTCTTTTAAAATACTTTAACAATGTTATATATATTTTATATAGTTTTTAAACCACAGTTTTTTTTAGTATTAGGCACAATGTCTTTAAATACTTCAACAGTATTTTACAAAGTGTTACACAGAATCTCTCTTTTGACTTGGGTAAATAATGGTCTTCACATAGTTTCATTTGCACATATAGCAGTCCACTGAAGCCAAACCTACAGATGAATCCTAACATTTGTAAGCGGAGAAGGTGAAAAATATTCGTTTTAAGTCATTTGCAGTTTAACGCCCTTTAAACTGCTTTACTAACTGCATTATTTTTTCAGTAACGAATTGCTGTTTCCCCCCTTACAATGCCGTTACTGTAACTGACAACAAAATGTGGCGTTACTATAATTTATTATATCTTTAGCATTTATTTTTCAGTCCATCCCAATTGATGTGCAGTGTAGCTGAACAGGTATATGACGTACCATAAACGGGTTGCCATCACTTTGTCTCACACACGCAAAGAAAGATAAAGAGCAAGAGAGTCTTTCATAACATGCAGACTTGACGTGACACACATAAATGATATTCTTTGTTGTTTTCCCATTAAAAATAACAAACTTCCTTGGGAATTTTTTTTTTAAGTGAAACACTAAATGATAAACAAGAACCACCACCAGTTAGTTTAATTAATTTAACATTTAATTTTGCCGGCATCCAAGTTTGCCATTTGATGTTTTTAAAGTAATGCAATAATTACTTTCCCTGGTAATTAGTTACTTTTATAATGCTGTAACTCAGTCACAATTTGTGAATAGTAACTAGTAACTATAACTAGTTACCTTTTTAAAGTAACATGCCCAACATTTGTAATTTGTAGCCAAAACACAAAAACTAAAAATACATGATAGCACAACTAATATTGTGAAGATTTTTGCTACTTTTGGCTTTCATAAACATTATTGTTTTTACATAAACAAATGAAAAAGACAATGTAACTATAACCTAAATTCTCTGTTTCAGACACTGTCACACCCTACAACCTTATTATCTGCACAGAGAAACTGCCACTCAAAATACCCACATGGACTGTAAAGAGGATTATAAAGATATTTCACTGAAACTTCAATACATCCATTTTCGGTTTCTGTTTTAAGTTTGACTCCTTCATGCATAGAGTTGTTGAACCAGGTCAACTGAACTGATGCATAGAAAAGTCCTGCAATGTATCCACGACTAATATGGGGATTTTAGTCTTTTTAGAGCTTGAAAATCCAACACAGTCTCACAACCAATTCGTACATATTCGTACGAGGTGCCAAATTTTGGCAGGTTGGAAAATCCCACATACATTTTAATAATACTAAAATTTACCAGTACTGCAAAAATTCTACTTTTTGCTGAAAAAAGAATGCCATAAAGGTTTGAAATACCAGTAACTGAAGGAAAGTAGATTCCAACCAGAAGTGTGAAGAAGGTAGTCATCTCATTGAGGACATAATATGAAGGTTCAACGTTTTTATCTGAATCTGGTTCTGAAATCAGACCATCCTTCTCCATTATCCTCCCGCTTTCTCCATAGTGTTCCCACATGTTATCTAGGAGAAACATTAACACTCAGTAAAAAGGAGCAACCTAAAGTAAAGATTTTGGGAAAATCAGGTTATAAAAGAAACAGTTTAATTTCGTTATTATCATTAAATCTTGTGGTGTTCAAATATATTTAATTTAAATAGCTTGGTTTGTCATTTTATTCGAGTATTTACCTGATATGACTCCGCTGAGCAACCCAGGAACAGCTTGAAGCTCTGTTAAGCTGTTATTGTTGAAGTATTTATCACATGTATTTTCAGTGTCATTACAAAAAAGTTTCCATAGTTTGGTGGGGGTTGTTTCGTTGTTGATGAGCTCTGTCTTTAGACACTTGTCAAACTTGGATGTTTGCAAGGTGCGGTTACCTATCAGGCAAATTCTGTTGACGTATAAAAGAGACCAGAAATGTAATTATGTTTTAATAAGTCGAATCTTACGCTTTTCTAGACCCATTTAGACAAATAAATTAATAAAATCCCAAAAAAATAAGTGTCCAAAGTGTCCTGAAACTTGCAGATGGAGTTATATTATAGTGTCACACCAAGTAGCCCATACCAAAATTCTATAAAATGTAATTGTACAGTATATTTGTATATACCATCATGTGCATCATGTGAATTTTTTATATTGTTTCCAGTTATTTTGCCTGACACTGTGTTGCTTTTTAATTATTTTTCATAACTACTCACTGAGAATTGGGAGGCTTGATGGCAGATTGGATGACCCCTGCATAAATGGCCATAATTGACAGCATTACGCAGGACAGGAAGACCAAAGCCATCTTGTTGACATATTTCACTCCAACAAACACTACCAGACTCATGGTAACTAAACAGATTGTCCCATAAAGGCGCATGTTATTTTGCATTTCAATTCGCAGAGCAGCTTCAGGCATTATGTATATCTGTAACAAGGAGAGAAAGGATTACTTTTACATCATACTGAGAATAAGTTAATGTGATTTTTGAGGCCATGTCTAGGGCAATGAAAAGCTAAGTTGTGGATAGAATCTGCTGACTCGAGTGCTGACACAAATTCTTCTGTAGTGCTGAATGAGTACTTTTTTTGTTGCAAGAAGTTGGTCTGTAAGATTTGACTCACCAAAAAAATTTCCATGGTTCCTAATATGTACATAGAACCTGCAAATGTGGTGCCCAGGTAAAAACACAATCCCACCGCTCCTCCAAACTCTGGGCCTAATGCTCGGGAGATCATGTAGTATGAACCACCAGCTAAAGCGGGATAAGAAGACAATCAAGTTGACTTAAAAACAATTATGGAATATATATGAAAGAGTTATATAACAAAATAAAATCCTACCAGGCACTACACCATTAGTCGCAATGGCACTCATTGAAATTGCAGTCAGCATGGTCTAGAGATAAGTAAAGGGCAGATTGCAAAACAGATTTATTTTTATTAGCAAAATACTAAATATTTTTGACAGCTCTAAAATATAAAGTGTGTATTTAGGTTTTAAGGCAGGTTTTGGAAAATTGATTTTTTACACACTGGAAGATTTGAAAGTTTTATAATATACTGCTTTTAAAAGAAAAAAAAAATACTAAAAGTATAATTAAAATATTTTATTAAACTAATAATTATTCTATAAAAAAACAGCACCAGACTTTGAGCAGGCTAGTGAAGATTTTCACACCTCACATCAAAATGGTTACATTTTAGCATTGTCACGAACTGTTGGCACAAGGTTTGAAGCGCATAGCTGTGTATAATGTCATCCATAATGTGTATGGAATCAAGATGTCACTGGAATCCAATGCTTATTCAAGCCAAATCCGATAATTGCAATTGTCGATTTGACATACTTTTGGCCTTGTCAAGCTTTTCATTTCTTTGCATGACAAAACTGTCAGAACTGACAAAAAGCCATTTTTATTTAATTGAGGAAATGGCTTCATGTATTTTCACACCTTGATACACTAGGTTAGCGAGTACACAAAAAAATGTTTTTCAGTTGAAAATGAAAAAAAAAAAAAAAACTCACGCAAGAACAGCACATGAAGACGATAGCAAGGGCCTCCACGATCCCCGCGGTACCTACTATCCATGTGAGCCGCAGGAAAAGAATCACACCCAGAATGTTTTGCATGCAGGGCAGGAACACACCTATAAATGTACCCATCTGAGGGCCCTTTAAACAGATTGACAAATGAAATGAAAACATTTGAGTTATGTGAGGCAAACTGAGATGCCAGCAAAATGCCTGCATAAGATGTGAATTCAATGCGTGTTTGAGAGTCTTTTAACCATCTTGGAGACACACATTTACAGTGACCCTCTGAATCCCATCCTCACTCTCAGCCTCCTCGTGCTCGAGGGCCCCCTGGGTTATGTTGGTGTAGTTGGCCAGTTTGTTGAGGAGAGATGACACCATCGGTGTGCTGTCCATCTCATCCTGTGGGTAAAGATATAGAGGAGCCACATGATTTAATAGATACAGCACTAAGTTGTTATTTAAATATGCTGTAGAAATAAGGAGAAGTATTTTATGGGAATATAAAGTTCTTAAACTGTGATAGCTGATGTACGGAGATCAAAAGGGTTGGTTTTTTAAGCAGTTTGTTACCTCATAGAGAGCCATATTCTGGCCATATGTGCTGTCGTCATGATCTGTACTAATTAAGGAGCTGGTTTCTCTGGGTGTCTCATCACCTGGAAAATAAAAGAACACAAATATGGTTTAAATCAGAGAAAACTGGGCACTATACACTGAATTAGCCAAACAGACTTTTAAGTCACCCCAAGCACAACAAATTCACGCAGAAACATGTACCTTATTGTTAGAACACGCATAACAAATGAAAACAAAGCATGCTAAAATCTGCTCAAAATATCAGGCACGTTTGATATCCTGTGAGCGGGACATTCTCTAACTTTCAGCAACTTTTCTAAACTGCAAATTAGGTTGAAAATTCAGTCTATTGTATTCAATCTAAATTAGAACTTCATCTGTTGCTGTTTTTTTTCTTTCAGTGTTGTTAGTTTTGGACCCGACATAAGGTGAACAAGTACAAAATTAATAATAAAACTTAAAGTGTTAACTCAATTGGACAACACATTTGTTTTTGAAACATTACAAAACTCCTTGACTTCTCATTTAGTCAAGAAATGCAATTGAACCCTTTCATTTACTAGATGCTTAATGCCAGTATATTGTTTAATATGCCATGATTATTTGCATTTCCCAAGCTAATATTTGCAGCCAACAAGCATGAGATATTTTTCTAAAAGACATCTGAGAAAGTGTAAGGCAAATAGATTATCCATTTTTTTTTGTCTGTCCAGCAGACACTCAACCTGTGTTCCCTCAAACTATGACCTATGGTTTTTGATGTTTTAATCTGTGTATATCTTCTTAAATCCTCACAACAGTAGACCTGTGAGCGGTCTACTGCACAGCTCTGCCTTAATGTAAAAAACATACATAGACAGTAAAAATGAAAGTGAAACACTACCAATGCCATATACACACACGTATATATGCATTACATATGTGGAAGCATTAATTGTGCATTAGTTGTGGCCTAATGAATTAGTCTCAGGTCCAGCAGGGATTGTGGGTGGAGCGCTCTCTCCACCTTCAACACCATGACTGAGGTGAGACCCTTGAGCAAAGCACTGTTCCCCCAACTGCTCCCCGGGCAACAGTTCACAGGGTGTATGGCTGTTCACTTATCATTGCTGTGTGTGTGTGTGCACATTTCACGTGCTTTCCTTCCTTAAAAAACATACGTTGACAGGTAAAAAAAAAAAAGCGAAACATTACTTATATATGTCACATACAGTATACTGTACATACACACACATATATATACATTACCAAGTCAAACAAGCATTTTTTCCAGTGTGTAAAACTTCAAATTCGATATTAATTATAAGTTGATTTAAAATCAGCTTACTCTTGCCATTGCAATGATCTTTTGAGGATCCATATCAATGACTTTCTAACTCACCGAATGTCTCAACAACATTCAAACCTTCTTCACAGTCTGTGCTGAGAGGTAGATCTGAATGTCTCTGATGGTCTGAGCACGTCTCTGATGGTCCTTCTTCACACTCCATGCTGAGAGGGTGACTAAGGTGTGAACATCTCTGAGCAGTAAGAACCTTTTTACCTTGTTTGATTAAAGGGGGAGACGCCATGCCTCAGCAAATAGCTGTACAGTTTGCTCTAATGCCAGTATGGGTTGAACAACAGGACTGCAGCTGATTTCTGTTTTATTCCAGTTCAGTAGTCTTGCAAGCAATGCTAGACAAACTCCTTCAGTTTGTCAAGAAGGATGGTGGTCCGTGTGAAAGAGAGCATCCTGTCTGAGCTCCAGCAGTTGACCAAGTCTCCTATCTCTCATAAATGATTGTCTCTTTCACTCTGTTCCTCACTCGAGTTTTATTCCATTGCAAGCTTTATGTAGGTGACGTCACACTCTCCGGTTGGTTGGAGGTTCAAAAACAGCATCAGCCAGGCTCTGTACTGGATTTCTTACTGGATCACTGACTGAGCAGGAGTCTTGAATGACTACTTATCAGCTCAAGGAGGGGAGGGGGGATTACAGTAAAGGCTTTTTCAAAACCAGTTTGTCGGCTGAATGAGAATATGCGCAGAAAGAAAAAACTGAAATCCAGTTCATCTGCATGCTACAGCTCCTTTGTATTAATTTAGAAACGTTTCAAACTAAAAACCTAAGTGGGGATAATATGATTATGATAAATATTTTAAGATTTATATTTAACTAAATCTTAGATTTGTATGAAAGCGATTTATACTTTGTAGTTTTTAAGCAGTGGTAATCAAACTATTGAACAGATTGAAGACTGAACTCATTGTTGCACTGACGTACAGGTTTATTACTGATGTTTGACAAACTGAGAAAGTGGATATAGTTGTAGTAAACTGGGAAATATCTATTTCTCTGGTCTGTGCTGCCATTGGATCTTATTCCGCGTTTCTTTCCACAGTGAAAACAAGAACAATAACTGAGGAGGTTCATAAAAAGCTTTCAAGGTTTCCGAAACATCCTTTTCCTGAGAAGTCCTTCCGTGTGGTTTGTAAGTTGTGTTTATCATCCTGTACACAGCTAAGTTTGTATATAAATGAAGAAATCCCAAAGAGACTAATTTGTGATGTTTTGGGAAAACGCAGTTGGCATGCACTTACTGTTTAAAGATCTGATTTCAAAAGTACAACAAATTTGGCCAAACATAACTATACATAATAACTTAATAATGTATATACAGTATATATAGTGTAATTTATTCCATTGATATATTTATGATACATAAAGAGGGTGAGGCGTTTTATTCAGAGGCCAAAACTTATGTGACAGCTTGCCATGTAAATTTGTTTTAGTTCTAGATCTCCAAAAACACAACATGATATTAAAATGACTTAGTAATATGATATTTAAATGTTTAGTTTTATGATCAATACAATGATGATTAGACATAGCTATAAATGATCCCAAATGCCTTATGTATCATATATAATAAAATATATAATTTAGATTTTTTTAAATATAAAATTATGTATGGATAATAAAGTAAACCTAAGTTGTTTCAGTTTGTGAAATTAAAAAAAACGACACACAATGTATTCTTATGTTTACTTTATAAAAAGCATTATCATTTTTTCACAAGTTTTCACATTATAAAGATGACCGCCTGAACAGTTCATTTTAATGTATGAACTATCAATTGCATAGTTGCATAAACTTAGCCTCCATGTTAAGACAACGTCTTAAGAGCTAGTCTGACCAACTAGCAGTCAGCCAAGAGTAACCCGTTTTATTTTTTGGCTTCAACTCAGACTAATATACATTTATATGTATATTGAATTTAGATGACTAACTTTTAAGACTAGCCTTAACCTTTTATGCAACCGGTCCCTGAACTTGTTAATTTATAGGTAAATCATGAATTGTACCGAGTAGGGCTTTATAGGGTTAATGAGGTTGAAATGTTCATCTGATGCAGCCTATGCAAAATGCCTTTACAGCCACAAGCTGCATTTAAACAGCACAATTAAACTTATCTTTGTCATGGAAAGTTTTGAATAGGCCAGTTAAAAGAAATAGGACAAATTCCATAATGATGAGCAACAAGCTCTGCTACACACCCCTTTCTACACACATAAAAGAAAACTATGGATTAAGCAATTCTTGTATGAATAGACAACTATAAAATTTAAGATGATTATTCCTGTTTAAATCATTTGTCAAGTCAAAAAAAGAAGGGAAACCGACAAGCAAGCTGTTGGCACCAAAATACAACTTCCTCATTTGATGTGAACAAAGATACGAGTGACAAGAATCCTGATGCAACTTACAATGTCTGATAAATGAACTGAAATCTGCTTAGTTCTTATTCAGATTCTGTCATTTAATCACTCCCATGTTGTTCCAGACCTACGAATTAGTATCTTCTGCTAAACACAGAAGATATTTTGAACAATGTTGGTAACCAAACAGTTGTGGGTAGCTACTGAACTCTAAAATACTACGGAGATCAGAAACTGTTTGCTTACTAACATGCTTCGAAATGCCCTTTTCTGTTCAGGTTCACACAGGTTTGAAACTTGAGGGTGAGTAAATAATGACAGAATTTTTCTTTTTGGGTGAACAGTCCCTTTAAATCTGAATGGAATCCACAAAAGAAAGTTCTGAACATCCAGAGTAGAAGAAGGCATTGTGCAACTTGACTTTAAGGTTTGTTTTTTACCCGCAGAAAAGTGAAGCAACAGATTAAGTAATTAATCTAATGAGAAACGGTGAAGGACGTCAGAGTAAAAGAGAAACAGGAAAACAAAGGGGGAAAAAAGGCAACAGGAAACCACCACTTGTTTACACTCCATGGAAAATAATTTCACAAACACATGGCAGTAAACATGGCACACATTTGCTTCTGATGATGCGCTTACTGTAAACACCAATGCTTTTAAGAAAACCTGAGCCTTGCACAATAAGCCTTTAAAAGTTCTCTTGCACCTTTAAAAGTATTTGCACATGTCCAGACAGGATTCCCCTCCACCAGAATGCTCTCACCTGAGTTTGGTCCCGTTGCCGTGTATGGCTCCTCCTTGTCCTCTTCTTTCATTATCTCTCCATCATAGTCTGGATTTGATGTAAGTGTGTCCTCCACCGGCACCACTGTGAAGTTAGTGGGCATTTTCTCTCACACCATTTGCTTTGTGTTATATTCCTTCAGTCTTTTTTTCTCTCTCACCCCAAGTCTCCTGGGCTCGCCAGAGTTCGAAGTTCTCTGACTTCTTCACAACTGTTGTGCAGCCCATGTGATCACTCTCAACCAAATAAGGAGCTGTACACAACTCCTCCCTCTGGGCGACGGGCTGTTCTGTCCTGCCACAGAGCTCTGAGCTGGTGCTTCCTGTTTTGGGCTGACTGCTCTTCTTATTGTACCTGAGAAGGCTGGGAAGGAGGTGATTGTTTGCCTTCTTAGAGTCATCTAAGATTGCCTAAAGTGATGGGAACAAAAGGCTAAACACAATGTGGCATTCCTTAACCCCAGCCCAATTCCCTGCCCCACCCCCTCCTGACGTTACTAGCCTCAAAGGAAACGTGTGCTACAATCCTTCCATTCAGGAACCATTAGGACTGGAGAGGAATTAAAGCTTAAAATAACTGCGTTGCTTCTGTTTCTCTAGAAAGGCTGTCATTAAAACTGTGTGAATGTTTGGTGGACACCATCCTTTTGCAGCGAACTCTGAGTGTTGATCAGTCAAATGCTTATAATGTGTGCTTTTGTTTAAAAAACAAGCCTAGACAAAGAGTTTCTCTGTTTTCTGCTTCAAGGGTGTGTGCACAAACGTACCCTAGATAGATGCCCAATGACAAGACACTCGTTGGCCATGTGAAAGTGACTGATAAGGGTCCCAACAGTGGAACTTTGCTGAGTTTACAGGAACAACCTGCATAGCAGATATTCAGTGGTGGAGAAACTTGCTGTTGTGGCAACAAAATAGAGTCTTATAAAAGTCTTCTGTTCTGTGGGGTCTAAGCGAATACATTAATTCTCACAAAACTGGTAACAGTAGCATTTTGAAAGTATGGTTTTCACAACGGACTGTCTATGTAGTTTTTTTAGTGAAAAAATAAAAAAAGTTTGTTTTTTTAATGACTTATTAGGTTGCCCTCTATGGGTGGAAAGAACACAGTACCCTTTTTTTGTGCCACATGTGATTGACTGTCTGTCTTTAAAAGTCCAGCAGGTGGCAGCCTATACAGCTTTGGAACAGACTGCATTTGGGCTCTTGTTGAATTTTCCAACTGAAGCACGCAATAAATCTACTGAACTTAAGAAAGGTATAGAAAAATTATGTTTGGTAAAAAATAATAAAATATCGATATTGTTTAGAGAAATACAATTGTAGTTTATCTAAAAAGCTGTACCTAATATAAACTGGAGATTCTTTATTTAATGCATACTAACAACACTGTTCAGTCTGTCACTGTCCTATAGTATTCATGCAACTTTACCTACACTGTGATAATATTCTTTAATAGCTTTTGCTGTGTTTGAACTTATATTTCTGAAATTAATCGCGTGCATGTACTTGGTCTTGGTGCATGTATTTGAATGGCGCGCGCTGCAAGCACAGTACCGTTCGCCTGGCGCTGAAGTGACGTGGAACGCGCGTCTGAAATGTCTCCCATTTGATGTGGTAGTTCAGTTCTGCGACTGAATACATGCACTTCTTGCATTGGCATTCATACAGGTTACGGCGGAAGTTGTTTTACACAACTATTTATAGCTTCCGTTTTTCGAACGCGGAGCGTGAGGAATTCCGGCCGCATCTGCAAAAAATAATCGCACGCTTTTAATTTATTTTGACGCCACTAGTTTGAACTTTTGTTTGAAGTTTCCTAATCTAAAAGTGAAAGTTTTTAAGTCTTTTTAATTAATTATTTATTTATTTATTTATTTATATCACGGACCCAACCTAAATCTAGTATCAAAATTATATATTTTCTTGGCAACTAGGTCTGTAATGGAAAAAAGAAAAAAATCCCTAGATTCTCAAATCTGACATAAAAGAAGATTGAGGATTTGTTCCTCATTTGCTCATTTCACACAGGCTGTCAGTGCGGTTCCAATTTCAAGGAAGTGTCTTGTAAAAATGCGTCATTTATGAATGAAACACAATGTGGAAGATAATTTAACATTGAGTGCCACTTTACAAGGCTTAATGGCAATCAAAGTACGTTGTGTACTGCTATTTTACCACCCCAAAAGTGGCAGCTATGGCAAAGAATCACTTTGCATTTTCATTTCAAGTGGGCGGGCAGTAGACTGTAGTGTATATGCTAATGTTTCATGTTAACATGAAACAGCTTGGGATTTGTTTTAAAACTGACTTGTTTCAGTGATTTAGTCTAGTCTTTCTTTTGAGAGACAATGGGCCGGTTTCCCGGCTAGGGATTTGATTAATCCAGGACTAGACCTTTGCTAATTTTGGATATTTAAGGATTTTTAGACACATGTCTTACAAAAACGCATTATCTGTGAGCATTTTAAGACCAAACAATGGCAATTATGTATTTTAAGATATCTCAGTGCAAGCCTTTTCCAGTTTAGACAGCTCTTAACATTTATTTTAATCTAGGACTAGTCTAAACCCTGTACGGGAAACCGGCCCAATAACTTTATAACTTTTAAGTAAGCAAAGGAAAGGAAAGATAAGGAAAGGAAAGGACGTAACATGTGGCCAGGTATGGTTTCCCATACTAGGAATTTGTGCAATATTTTGTAACAATAACTCTGGTTCAGGGGACTTACTGCTATACACGTTTAATGTCCATTTTATCTGACACACTCGGTTTAGTTTGTGAAGCTGATGATCTGAATCAGGTGCCCAGGACTGAAGTTGTCACCCTTAAAATGTTCAATATCCACATACAGTAGGTGTATCGCCTACATTTGTACATTTAAAACAATTTGTAGTACCCTCTTGGACCCCCAGTATAGATCCAAACAAAGAATCCACTTATATGATAACATATTTATATTTAATTTTTACATACTTGTTTTAAGTTTAAAGTAAGAAGGTCATTTGCAAATACATGGAAATTATCTGGAGGTTACTCTATCCACGTTATCCAAATATAGTACTAGTTTTACCATTCTCTTAACTTTTCTTCTACCACTGTATTATAGTTTGCGCTCGACCTGGTCTAATTTACCACTCGAAATCGGATTTGTGCTCGCTGGAGAGTGGCACATTGAGAGGTAACATCAGGATGAGTGAATCATGCGGTCCTCCACACCCTTGACTCCTTCCCCTCCCCAACCATCCTCTCCAATCTATACTCTACTACTCAATCTTATTTTTAAGCGCTCCCAAACAAGGAGAGGGGCTGTTTCACAGCGTGTAGGAGCAGGTGATTGAGTGGACTGGGACAGAAAGTTGATTTGCATCCATTTGCAAAAAAAGGAAGCAGGTGACGTGAGGTAATTGGACATACAGATGATTTACTGAGCGCGAGGATGCGCGCATTGACAGATAATTACTGCGAGACTTTAAAGAGGCGCGCGCTCGTGTTGCTTTTACGTCGATGAGGTGTAAATGTAAAGCCGGTGTGCATGCGTGAGTCCTGGCGTCGCAGCCAATATATCTCTCTTCTTGAAAATATACACAAGCTCAGGCGGAACTTGCAGAACTTTTTGCCCCACTAAAGTAGGACATAATGCCTGTTCGACGGGGACACGTTGCGCCTCAGAACACCTTCCTGGACACCATCATTCGGAAATTCGAGGGTCAAAGTAAGTGAATGACTTGTTTGTTTTCTTAAATGAACAGTGAAAATGTTGTTAAAATCATGGTAAATGATTACAATTTTAAGAATTTCATTATCATTATTCGTTTTTTAGACTTCTATGAGGATGATGATTGATGATGATTAAATATTTATGGATCATTTGAATATGTAATAACTGGGAGAAACTGCCCATTAGTAGTAACTAAAATTCACAGCATCAATATAGGAGATTGACGTTATTTAACAAACAAAAAAAAATCTAAATAAACAGAAGTTTGGTGTATATGTATTCACACTCACGCAACTATATAATATATCAATGTGTGATGTTTATTGGAAGTGTCTTAACTGTGACCAGTAATTACTCAATTAAAATTTTAATAATTCATTTCTATAACACATTACATATTTGCTTTTAACAAAGGGTAAATCAGACTCCCATTGCTTTCAATCACAATGGGAGCTTGTTTTATTAATTTGTTAATATCTTACCTCAACAGATCGCAAATTCATCATCGCCAATGCTCGAGTTGAAAACTGTGCCATTATCTTCTGCAATGATGGTTTTTGCGGCATGTGTGGCTACACACGTGCAGAGGTCATGCAGAAGCCGTGTACCTGCAGTTTTCTGTATGGACCGCATACTGGACGCCCAGCGGTGGCCCAGATGGCCAAAGCCTTATTGGGCTCTGAGGAAAGGAAAGTGGAGATCTCCCTATATAGGAAAGATGGTAAGATTCTAGGAGTGTTTCATTGTGGTGATGTCATTACAGTTACACTTGCCTAATGCAACCACAAGCAATTTCATGCACTTACATTCATTTGATAAATGTTTGTCGGTGATTAGCCACCTTGCACTCATTGTACTTCTTTGGACCCACTGATACTTACTCCCTAAACATTGCGTTATTCCTTTTCTGCTGAATCTTTCTATGACATTTGATGTGTCCCTTGATGAAAGATCTTGGAGTTTAGCCTCTCTTGTAGCGGTCTACCTTACCCATGCCATCCTTTATTACGGATACTCAGCTGAAAGATGAGGATTACAGTACAAGCGCTATTCTAATAATTTCTATTTCTGTCCTCTTCTATTTAAAGATAGCATTTCTGGATGATGTATTGATTTCCAGGACAGCTGGGAGTTTGAGAATAGGAACAATAGTCATAGAAGACATAATTGCAAAGGACAATTTCTCACTATCCTGGTCAATTCCCAGTGCTATATGCTAGTAATCCAAACGATTGCATAAGGGCGTTATAACATTGTGTCCTCCAGTGGTGCTCCGGACAGAGGACAATGCATACAGTGCGGATTTGAGTCTATGATACTAACAAGTCAGCAACTTATAAAATCCACAAGAAACCAAAAATGCTCCTGTATGACTATTTCAAAAGGAAGAATATGCTAACATGTTAACAGAGCGGATAAACATACACATAATCCATCCTGGGGTTTAGGCAGAGTATTTTTCCACTGATCTGGATGTTAGGAATACTTCTCAATGTGACCCTTTGTAACCTAACCACCCTAAATTTCTCAGGTGTGCTCAGGCTACATTTAGTCATTACGAAATTTAAGACCTCTCTGTTTTCTTACTTCCTTGCGCTGTCGTCTACGTTTCAATACAGTATGTCATTGGTGACAAAGTTTTTGATACATACGTGTCCAATCGTGGTTATTCTGTGGGTTTTGTGTCACTGTAACCTACATGTCAAATCCATCACCTTATGCCTATCAGGATTGTCATTGGATGGCATGTTCAGTATGTGTATCAGAATACAATAGCAATATAAAAATAATCTATTGTTGGTGTTCAGATGCCATGTTTGAAAGTTTAAACGTGTTTTATGAAGGTGTAAAATGCATCATGTGAAATCCTTGTACATTTCCAGCACAGACAAGGTTGACGATGGTTACCAGAGCTTTGTAGCTATTTTTCAGTCAGTTTGTTTGTTTGGATTTATTCAGAGGTGTATGGATGTATTGACAGTGTATAAAACGTATGCTACAGAAGGCAGACGAGTGCAGAATAAATAATTTTAGTTACATACAGTACTGTTCAAAAATATTGGGTTTTAAGTGGGTTCTATCTTTTGCGGTAGCGTGTCAGTTGAAAATATCAGTTTACATTTTCAAACATTATTTTTGTCATTAATTGTAATAGTGCAGTGAGATTATTGTCTGCACGAGGAGTCTGATCTGATCTGATCTGATCATTATTTGAAGTAACAGAACAAACTGAGACACACTAAATCCAGAAGAACTGTGGCAACGTCTCCAAGATGAAGAAAAAAACCTACCTGGAAAGCTCCCTGAAAAACTCTGGGCAAGTGTACCTCAGAACAGAAGCCGTTTTACCAAAAGCTGTAATACCAAATATTTATTTGATTTAGTTAATAGAAGTTAATTGATCAATTAAATCTAGATACAGTGGGGCAAAAAAGTATTTTTTAATTGAGCAAGTTCTCCTACTTAAAAAGATGAGAGAGGCCTGTCATTTTCATCATTGGTAAACCTCAACTATGAAAGACAAAATGAGGAAAATTGTAGGATTTTTAAAGAATTTATTTGCAAATTATGGTGGAAAATAAGTATTTGGTCAATAACAAAATGTCATCTC
>JAUMHP010000041.1:8392218-8404151 GCA_032361065.1 Enteromius trimaculatus
CCATTCTTTTATATTTTTAACACATTCTGTTAACTTCGATAATTTAGACGTTTCATCTGGTCTTGTTGAGATATATACAGTAGTTGAGTATCATCAGCATAACAATGAAAATTAATTAGTTTGACGGAGTGGTCAAACGTTTTCTGTAAGTCCTCACAAGGTTTTCACACACTGTTGCTGGTATTTTGGCCCATTCCTCCATGTAGATGTAAACCTACCGCAAAAGATAGATATAACCCACTTAAAACCATTTTTTGTTGCTGAATATACTAGTGGCCTAAGATTTTTGCACATGACTGTATATAATAAAGATTTTTTTCTAAATTAAATCTCAAACACAGCTAACTAATTATATAATTGACATATGAAGACCTGACGGCCTGGAATATAACCCACTAATATAATGAATTGATTTTATTATTATTTTAGGGTGAATGTGTCAATAATTTTGTAGCCACAGTAAGTAAAATAAAAATCTAATGATTAAATGCTGAAAGAATTTGACCTGCATAAAGTGCATTCAGTGTAAGTCATTTAACAATGTTAAATGTGATGCCATTTAGGATGTTTAATTAATTTCATAGATTTAAACACAGTGATATCAGATTATTTCCACAAATGAAATCTCTGTGAACTGAAATTTGTAGATTTGTAAACATTTGTACTTCTCTAAAGTTGTTTATACGTAAGATATTTACATTTTATGAAAATGTACATTCAATGTCTATGCAAATGTGTGTCAGTAGCACACTTTACATATAAATACATGTGATTAACAATGAAATCATTTTGCATTTTCCAGTGTGTTTATTAGCCTCTCCTATGTGTCACCCATAAAAATACAATCATAAATTTAATTATAATTGACCTCAATAAAATACTCCAAAAGATATTTCACACAAATTATACACAAAGAAAAAATGGGAACAGCCTTCAACATTCAGGGTAAATGATATTGTAAGAGATGTGCTTTCTTTGTATCAATCCCAAAACAACGCTTAAAAAAATGACTGAGTATTAATCCGTAGCAGGACTTTGCACCAAGATTTTTTAGTTATTCTAAACACCTATATGTGTTATAAGTGTGTAGATGGCTATAGTCCAGAGGGTCATTTATTACTGAAAACAAATGTGAGGTAATGAAGGTGTCATGGTCAGTAATAACGTCCTGCAGTCTGGAGAGGACTGCTGGAAGTTTCTGCACAAATTACCTGCTGGAAGGACACACAGAAAGCTCCTCTGAGGGAACTTTGAAGGATAATGATGCTTCAGCGAAATATTGCAATACACAGTAAGGCCATGGGGTGTATTTAAAACCTTCTAGGGATGTAGAAAAATCTATTTCTGATTAGAAAAGTAGTATAATCAGCATAAATAATTTTTTCTTATGAACCTAAAGAAATAGTACCTTCTTGTTATGTTACCTAGTTCACCAATGCCCATTTTCCTGTAAAGGACGAAGATACTTGACTCTTAAGAGAGACCTTGGGAAGGATTTTGAAAGCAAAGCGTGGAACTAATGGTGGTTGCAGAAGTAATCCTCCAACACAAAAGAGCAATTCCAATTAGTGAATGTCCAACCCTCTTTAAAGCCTGTTGGTCCTCTGAGATTTATCTACCAGAAAATGATTGTGAATTCTATAAAGCATAGCAGATGATCACTTAATGATGACTCCTGAGGCAGATTATGCTCTTGCAGTAAATGATCTGGGGATGACTTTTAATAGGAACTCCCCGTTTCAAAACTCGTTACATTTTTTTTCTTTACCTTAATGAGATAAAACGAAGCCTCATTAGCTTGAGCTTTATACTTGATGAAAATAATGGTATTATTCTAAACTGCAAGGTCTGCAATCTGTTGCAACTCATGTTATTTAAAGTAGAATAACCAAGCTGCTCTTTCCCTTAATACAACTTGTTCATCACATAATCTGTTGTATGACTTCAGAATGATGTCCCTTTGAAGCTTGATAGTCTAAAGTGATAGTTGATAGTCTTATTTATTTTCATTAAAGGAATGTTTACCCCAAAATTAAAGCTTGCTGATACTCAAACTCACCTTTATCTTGGGATGGCCAGAGGGTGTTTCTTCATGTTTCTTCAGCACAGATTCGTAGGAATTTAGCATTACATGTGCTAAACAGCTGACAAAAACATTACAAGTAACCCAATCTAAGTAGTGTTTTGTAAAACAGTTGTGTTTCTGTGAAACAAGGTTTAGAGTCCATAATATTGCTTTTTCCAGTAACAATTTGTCTCGTCTGTATCAGTAAGCACAAATCAAGCACCATCTACATGCGAGCACAGAGCAACTGATATAATGCAAAATTTCTCCAAATCAGTTCTGTCTTTGGGTGACATTAGCAGCAAATGTAAACTATTCCTTTAGAAAAGAAAAATAAACATGAACAAAAGCTGTTCCTTTAAGAGGTGAACAAAGCATTTTTCACCCGTCTTATAAGTATGAATTATCTTTTAATTAGTATTTTTTTGTGTAACAATACAGCAATTATACTGTATGTAGGCACTGAATAATCAAACATTCTAAAACATGACTCAGTTATGAGCATAACAAGTAAAGATCCAATGGAAAACCTCTGATCAACATATAAGACAGAGGATGACCCTGATCATCAGTCTTCATATTCTGGTAATGGCCTCCTCAGCTATAATTAGACAGAGTAATGACTGAAACCATCTCTGGGAGTTAATTATTTAAATGTCCGTTTTTCATCCCTGAAGAGTGAGTAGTCAGAAAGCCCTCCTCAGCATTCCTTACTTTTCAGATGCTGATAGATCTTTATTCATTTGTATGTTGTTAAGCTGGTTTTGGAGACGGTATCATCACAGGATCAAAGTTAGAGTCAATGTTGTGTTTATTTCAAAATGTGTTTCACTGCTCAAATTGTGAGGTATTTTCGGAGTGTAACATGAACCCCGGCAGGCTTGTAGTTGGTGTTTTCCTTAGAGGAGTCACAAATACACCAGCAGTTCAGCACAAACCTCAGGCTATTATCTAAATTTGCATGCTATTTGTTTTATGATATTCAAATCCTATACGAGTAAATCGAGAGGATAGCAGCACAAGGACGTACTGGTGATACATGTACAAAGCTGCCTGCTACACCTTGATTTTTTTTTTGTTATTGTATCAGATATCAAGAATAAAAACTTGGCAACCATGCAAACAGCAACGTTAAAATTCCCTGGGTGTAGTAGTAGAATGCTGCAAATAAGAATGCAGTATCATATTGAATCCATTCTGTAGAATTTCTTTATTTACATTTAGTTTATTTTTGCTGATTTGATAGTGCTTTCGGAAACAAATACTAGATGACCTATGTTAGAGTAACACTAAGTAATATTTTTCTGCATTATTGTTACATTATTTATTTTTTTGATAAACCGTTTGCATATTCTGTGAAATTTGTATTGCATATGTGACATTTAGGTCAATGAATTTCATACAAAATTTCATAAATTAAGCAACCATTAATAGAAAATATAGTAAATGTAGTTTAATAGTGTAAATATTTCTTGAGTTCTGACAAAAGGAAAGTAAGCTGTTACTCTGCAAATTTTTGGTTTTACGTGAAAACGCCAGAGAACGGGAGGGAATAGTTCATCACTACAACCCACTTTGGAAATGTAAAAATATGATATTATAAAATTATTTTGGATGTAGACGTGTTTATCAGTTTGATTTAACATAATGGTTATGGTATACTCTTAAAAATAAAGGTTCAGTGAGGAGCTGTTAAACCATATTGAACTTCTCCACTGCAAAATGTTTGAGATAGTGAAGAAAGGTTGATCAGAATGTTCTTTACCCAAAGATAAAAAAAGTTATTTTAATAACTTTTGGGATTTTGGGGATCCCAAAAAGATTCTAGCAAGGCGCTGTTAAGATCCCTTTTTGTATTTTTTTATAGTATGAAAAAGAATAAATGATCTGAAAACAAATGTGTACAGATAAAAAGGGAACATGTTTTTTGGATGTACTGAAGCAACTTACATGACTCATTAGTTGATTCAGTAGCAGTAATGATTCGTTGACATGAAACTCACAAAGTATCGAAAGATATCAAAAGGTCCACTCACCTAAAGGATTATTAGGAACCGTACTAATATGGTGTTTGACCCCCTTTCACTTTCAGAACTGCCTTAATTCTATGTGACATTGATTCAACAAGGTGCTGAAAGCATTCTTTAGAAATGTTGGCCCATATTGATAGGATAGCATCTTGCAGTTGATGGAGATTTGTTGGATGCACATCCATTGCACAAAGCTCCCATTCCACCACATCCCAAAGATGCTCTATTGGGTTGAGATCTGGTGACTGTCGGGGCCATTTTAGTACAGTGAACTTATTGTCATGTTCAAGAAACCAATTTAAAATAATTTGAGCTTTGTGACATGGTGCTTTATCCTGCTGGAAGTAGCCATCAGAGGATTGGTACACGGTGGTCATATAGGGATGGACATGGTCAGAAACAATGCTCAGGTAGTCCGTGGCATTTAAACGATGCCCAATTGGCACTAAGGGGCCTAAAGTGTGCCAAGAAAACATCCCCCCACAGCATTACACCACCACCACGACCAGCCTGCACAGTGGTAACAAGGCATGATGGATCCATGTTCTCATTCTTTTCACGCCAAATTCTGACTCTAGCATTTGAATGGTTGTAACGAGTGGTAATTTCAGTTAAAGTTGCTCTTCTATCAGCTTGAATCAGTTGGCCCATTCTCCTCTGACCTCTAAGGTATTTTCGCCCACAAGACTGCCGCATACTGAATGTTTTTCCCTTTTCACAGCATTCTTTGTAAACCCTTGAAATGGTTGTGCGTGAAATTCTAGTAACTGAGCCGATTGTGAAATACTCAGACCGGCCCGTCTGGAATCAACAAACATGGCACGCTCAAAATTGCTTAAATTGCCTTTATTTTCCATTCTGACATTCAGTTTGGAGTTCAGTGCTGCGACAGAAATTGCTTACTCCCAACTATATAGTACACGAAAAACGCAATATGCAAGGTGAGTAGTATGTCATTCATAGCAGTTCATAGCATTTGAAATTCAGTATGCGAGAAGTACCCGGATGACCTACTGCTTCCGCCCGAATTCTATAGTAGGCATACCATGGACACCCTCCTATCCCATAATGCTCCGGGAGAGGAGACGTCATATTCGAAAAATGGCGGAAAGTGGGGACGTGGCTCATTTTAAGTGTAAGCACCTCAGGAAAAAAACTTTGTTGATTGTGATTAAATTACACTTGTTTAACACAATCCAAATAAATGGATGACTTATTGAAAGCTTACAGTTTCGTTGACACGTGACGACATCAATATGGCGGATGTAGTACGTCCGAATTCCATTCATACTACCCCCATTCATACCATATAGAACGTACTTTTTAACGGTCGGGTAGTACGTTCAATTTTAAATGTAGTACCTACGTAAGCAGTATGCTATTTCGGACGCAGCACAGGAGATTGTCTTGACCAGGACCACACCCCTAAATGCATTGAAGCAACTGCCATGTGATTGGTTGATTAGATAATTGCATTAATGAGAAATTGAACAGGTGTTCCTAATAATCCTTTAGCTGTATGTTGTTTCAGTAGTCGCTCTGACAGAATTAGTGAGTTCAGTCACTAGATTCCTCAGACTGAGTCAAACAGCTCCTGACTTTTCTGGGTTTTAGTGCTGCATTTAGCTCATTTTGCCATATTTAAATTTATTCTGTTAGTTCTAGGAATAAAAAAAACACTGAAAATCCCCAACATAGTTTACATCAGGACTCTAAGAACCTTGCTAATCTGCAAATGAGAAAACCTTAGTAATTAAGGTCACAAAAAGATTTTTAAACTGATTGATTAGTATTTTTGTACTATAACCACCACTTCCAGGAAAAGCAACTTCTTGTTTTCTCATTGCACTCGTTGGTTTTCTTTAATATTTAGCTGAAACCACAAGAAAGATACAGTGTACCTAAACCTAACAAGAGGATGTGGTGAGAGATAAGGGGGTGTGTCAGGCTTTAGAGCCACTAAATCCCATTATTAATTTCAGTTTTCCATGGTGCTTATGTTCTTATGAAAACAATACAATTTCCTCTGGTGGCATTAACCTCCCTCGCCTTAATAGCTGCCTCTGTCCTTGGTACTGAAAAAGTCCAAATCCGATTTAGTTTGTAAGGTTAGCAAATGAAAACTTGCCTTTTTCATGGATGTAAACAGACATACCTTGACATTTGCAAATAAGGGTGTGAGGTTCATGTCTGCGAATGTCTGCGGGCATCTGCAAAAGGCTGGGTTTTACAAATTAGATTGTCAGTGACCAAGCAACAACCTTTTGTTTTTAACTAGCAGTGTTATATTTAATGGAGCAATTAACATGTATAACAAAACATCAGCATTTCTGCTCACCTGTATTGGTCTGATACCTTATACCCTCTGAAGATTATGACGCAGAAGATGCCGATGTTTTGCAGCAGATGGTTATGTTCTTCGTGACTGTGTTTTACAGAAGCAGATGCTGCTGGTATGAATGAAATGATTTACAGAGCAATAGAGGAGTGTGTTTCACTCTATAATCCCTGAGAGATGGAATCATGTTCCCGGTTCCATTGTTGTCCTGTCTGCCCTTGAGTTCATCTCACTGTGAAGCACTCCTGGCCATCAATACTGGCCCATCAGACTGGCACAGAGAGGGGCTGATTGGTTTGGCATTGTGAGAGAGCAGGAACCGCAGTGCCAATGTGGGACGGCTATCAGTTGCCACAGTGAACAGTCGGGGCTCAGGACATCTGCCAAGCTGGTTATCGCAGGCCTTAACACAGACCTGTGCCGCGCTCATTGATTGTAGTAGCATTTGAGGTAGACTTGTAGCTTGTAGGTTGTGAATAATAATAAATCCACTTAAATACTTAAATCCTGTCAACATCAAGTATGTGTTTGCAGTGTAATGGGGATCTTTTGTTGTAGGCTGCCCTCTAGTGGTGACAGAAATGAATCAAGAGATGTTAAGTGACCGTTATTGGTAAAGTTCGAATTTTCACCTTTTCGCAGGTTTGTGTTTGCCGTGCTTTGTGGATGTGGTTCCAGTTAAGAATGAGGATGGTTTAGTCATCATGTTCATTCTGAATTTCGAGCTGGCCGATCAACCGGAGAGACCCCTCGACAACTCACCGGGCAGAGAGATCAATCACAAACACACCATCCCATGGCTCTCTAAAGGTACAAATTATGAGCTTTAAAAAGATATTTTTGCTTTAAAACATCTACAAATGTTAAATCTTAAAATAAAATGTTAAGGTTACCACTGCACTCTGAAAATAAATAAATAAATAAATGCAGCGATTGATATATTGTTTATTTATATCGGCATCGGCTAAAATGAATGAAAAAATATCAGATATTGGCAAACATCCAATATTGTATATCCCCACTTACCACATTTTATTTCTGTCGTTCTGTTTATCGTTGTCTGTTTATTTATTTTTTGTAATAGTTCAGAATGACTGGCTCTTACTTAAAAGTTGAGTAAGTTATGTAAACAATGGGATAGTTAGTTGGTCGTTAAAACCATTGTTTCCTGTTGCACACATTTTTGCGTAATGTCATTGTTAAATGATTTTTAACTTAATGCTTGTATTTATTGGTAGACTTGGTTTTAAAGATCTGATTAGTGTGATGTATGTTTAAAAATAACAATAATTTTATGGTTTTAGAGTCAGTCCTTCACTAGCAAAGTGTCTATAATGGAACATTTACATGCTGTTTGTTAAACATTTTATGTTGCCAGATTACAAACCTATTTTTAAATGACTGTCAATGAAGATGCTTTCAGGCTGCCGTATAGTTATGGCATTTATGGGACTCCAATTCATGAGCTACAATAACTGTTTAAATCATATAATGTAGCAGTGATTTGACAAAGACCTAACTTCCTTACTCTTTGATATTTCCTCAGCAAGACGACGGCGTCTTAGGCTGCCTTTGCCTTTGCTTCGCTCCTTGAGTGGCAGTAAACAGTCTGTGAATGACGATTCTGAAAGAGGCTACATACAGCCGATGCCCCATATGGGCCATGAGTCAGTAGCCTTGGACAAACTGCTCTCCCTGCATGAGCGCTCTGCACTGGAAGGATCTCAGCTGTTTTTGTGGGAAGACAAGGCACAGAATGAACCTGAAAGTGAGCCAAGGCCATCAGAAGCATCCCGTCCTCTGCCTCAGGGTTTCTCTCAGTCCTCCCCTCGTCTGCACAACCTCACCTCAGTGGCATCTCCGTCCAGCTGCAGCATGGCACACAGCCGCTCCTGCGAGAGCCTTTGTGGCATGCGGCCCTCACCCTCCACCAATGACTTCAACTGGGACAAGAAGCTACCCGTCAGACCCAGCAGCACAGGTAATGGCACAACCAGTTCTGTTCAAACTTGTGTTGCGACGTAAAGAGTGATAAGAAAAAAGCCCCAACCTGGATGAATGGTCACTTTACAAAAAAATGTGACCACTGAACAGTTGCAACTGACCAATCAGAATGAAGTATTCCAGACAGATATTTGAAAACAAAGTCATGCAAAGTAAAAGATGATCAGATTAATTAGATCTTTGTTTTTTATCTTCCAGGTGCCATGCACCGCAAAGTCAGCTTGCAGAATGCTACTTCTGACTCGGATCTCATTCGGCTCCGGACCGCAGCTCAGGGCCCCCGAATATCACACACCTTGATAGATATAAAGCCAGACCACTTAATTGCTGTTCCACCGGGTGAAATCGACATCATCGCCCCCTGCAAACTGATAGACCGGACCCATAATGTAACAGAGAAAGTCACTCAGGTGAGGCAGAAAAAAAAGTGTTGTGACTTATTAAAAATGTGTGTGTGTGTTTAATTGAGAAAATGAAAAATAAAATGAAAAATACCCAATAAATGTCAGACTCCACTATATACAGTATATATATATATATTCACATACACAGTGGGTACAGAAATTACTTAAACCCACTTAAATTTTTTCACTCTTTGTTACATTGCAGCCATTTGCTAAAATCATCTGTTCATTTTTTTTCCTCATTAATGTACACACAGCACCCCATATTGACAGAAAAACACAGAATTGTTGACATTTCTGCTGATTTTAAAAAAAAGAAAAACTGAAATATATCACATGGTCCTAAGTATTCAGACCCTTTGCTCAGTATTTAGTAGAAGCACCCTTTTGATCTAATACAGCCATGAGTCTTCTTGGGAAAGATGCAACACGTTTTTAACACCTGGATTTTGGGATTTTCTGCCATTCAGGTTGGATGGTAAAAGTTGGTGGACAGCCATTATTAGTTCTCTCCAGAGATGCTCAATTGGGTTTAAGTCAGGGCTTTGGATGGTCCATTCAAGAACAATCACAGAGTTGTTGTGAAGCCACTCCTTCGTTTTTTTTAGCTGTGGGCTTAGGGTCATTGTCTCGGCCCAGTCTGAGGTCCTGAGCACTCCGGAGAAGTGATTTTCTATAGAAAATGCTATAGAAATGCCTTCAGCGTGACCACGCTCTGAATCTGCTGTATAATCCGTCAAACAAAGAAGCAAGATGTCAGCCGTGAGTGACGTCATTGACCAGGAAGCAAAGACGGCCATCGAGGTGCGCCTTTGGTAAGAAAGTCCAACTTTTACAGCCGGTACTTCGTAATTCCAGGGATGGATGGAGGGCTGAGGCCCGTTTTAGATCTCAGGCAACTGAACTGTTCAGTCAGTCAGCTGGAGTTCAGAATGCTCATACTAAACGAGTCATGTTCCAAATTAGGTCCAAGGACTGGTTTGTCATGATAAATCTAAGATGAGTACTTCACGTAAAGACCCATCCTTCTTACAGGAAGTGCCTGGGGTCTGCTTCCTGGACAAAACTTACCAATTATCAGTCCTTCCCTTCGGTCTCACCTGTTTTTTTATGAATGTAGTAGATGTAGTAGTAGCAGCCCTAGCTCTGTTGCAGCTTCAGGGTTTCCGTGTCCTCGGCTACAGCGACGACTGGCTAAATTCTAGCCCAATCGCAGAGCGAGGTTTACAGGCATTGAGATGCCGTCCTCACTCACATGGAACGTTTGGGGCTAAGACTAAATGCCAAGAAAAGTGTGCTTTCTCCGGTTCAAAGGACCACTTATCTGGCCGTGATCTGAAATTCAGTCACGGGGCGGGAACGATTGTCTTTTGCTTGAGTTGACTCGATTTTCACTGCAGTCAGAAGAGTGGGGAAGGCTATTCACTGACTTTCAAGTTCTCTCAAAGACTGAGAGGTCTGATGACAGCAGCATCTAGCATGATTTCGCTAGGCTTGCTGTACACTGAACATTTGCAGTGAAAATGGAATGGAAACAAGGGTTTTCTCAGAGGGGAATTTGCCTCATATGAACAAGGTCTCCCGGCGGTGTGTGCGAGTCTTGGTAATGTGGAGGAACCCCCGAGTTCCTAAAATCGGGCCTGGTCTTCACACTGACGGCCGACGCATACCTCACCAGTTAGGGCGGTCATGAGTGGCTGCCCGGCCCATGGAGTGGTTACCCTCTTTCTTACTCATAAACAGCTTGGAGATGCTGGCTGTGTTTCATGTAATGAAACACTTTCTCCCAGACCTAAGAGGCCGACACGTGTTGGCCTGGGGAATGGAGACTGCATCCAGATGTCGTGCAGCGAATCTGGACAGTCTTCTATCAGGCAGAGGTAGACCTCTTTGCGACTTTGGAGAACGCGCAATGTCCCCCCAGGTTCTCATTAGCTCATCCAGCTCCACTGGGGCTCGATGCTATAGTACAGACGTGGCTGAGGCTTCGTCTGTATGCTTTTCCCCCGATCGCTCCGCTCCGGGGAGTTCTGGAGAAAGTCCGTCAGGACACGGTTAACTGCCCGATTGGCACAGTTTTGGAGTTCCTCCAGGCTAGGCTGTCATCGGGTCTATCTCACTCCACCCTGGATGTGTATGTGGCAGCTATTTCGGCTTTCCACTCCCCTCTGGATGGTCATTCATTGGGTAGAGACCCGTTGGTTGTTCGTTTCCTCTGTTGTGTACTAAGGCTGAGGCCTCTAGTTCGGTCCCGAGTTCCGACATGAGACTTGGCGGCGGGGGTACTCGAGTCTCTCTGGCGAATGCCGTTCAAGCAGTTGGCTCTCACGTTGCTCAAGGACTTGCAGGCCTTGTCTGTGGCCAGGAGAGACTGGACACTTACATTCGCAGGTCTGCTTATTGATGGAGGTCGGACCAGCTGCTTGTCTGCTTCAACCCCCTCGCAGAGGTATGCCCGTGTTCAGGCAAACCATGAGCAGGTGGATTGTGGATGCTATCTCTATGACTTATGAGTCTGCTGGTCTCCCCTCACCGATGGGAGTCAGTTCTCATTCGACTACAGGTGTGGTGGCCTCTAAGGCCTTCTTAGCAGGTGTCCCAGTTCTGGACATCTGCAAAGCAGCGGGTTGGTCTTCCCCTCTGACCTTTGTCAGGTTCTATGGCCTTGACCTTCCAGTTACTCCAGGCTGACTGGTTCTTGTGCCTTAGTTGTGCTGCTTCCACACTAGACAGGGACTTGTGGGTCTGGGGGCGTGGGTATTGCCTTCCCATAGTGTTTTGATGCAGTGTTAGTTCCTGAAAAGGAACGTCTCTGGGTTACGTAGGTAACCCTAGTTCCTTGAAGGAACGAGACACTGCTTCAAAACGCTATGGGACACACCCACGGCACACCCACGGCATCCCTACCAGTGCTTGCTTCATTCATGGGGCTGGCGTTGTGTGTTTGCACGTGCCTTTTAGGCTTCCTGGTCGATGACGTCACTCACGGTTGACATCTTGCTTCTTTGTTGGACGGATTATACAGCAGATTCAGAGCGTGGTCACGCTGAGGGCATTTCTATAGCATTTTGACGCAGTGTGAGTTCCTTCAA
>JAUMHP010000041.1:8404251-8415118 GCA_032361065.1 Enteromius trimaculatus
TATATATACACACATGAATAGAAATATTTCAGAACCACTTGTCGTTTTGCCAAGCTGACTCAAGCTACCTTTATCAGTAAGAATGCAAATGCCGATTCATTAGCCTGACTGATATATAGGCCTGTTACTGCATAGGTCATTGTTATTTCACCCTCCCTTATTTGATGGAGTAGATTATGCTGTGGTTTAAGCAGTTTTTTTATCACGTTGGTGGCAGTAAAAATCATCTTTTTTGATTTTTTTTTTTTATGCGGATGTAGCACTGGTCTTTTATGTGGGTTTTTTAAACTGTTGTCTGAGGGCACAGCAATGTAAAAAAAACTGTAAGTAAACGCACATGTAGATCATTTATGCAGTTTTTATAACCATCTCACAGGAAAATCTCATACCTGGGGTTACTGCAGCAGGGTCGTATAGGTGACAGCTGTGAATGGCTGGCTGAACAGACACTTGCCCTCCATGAAGGGCGTTCTGACAGAGCGCAGAGGGAATGAGGTCATGACAAAGGTCACATGGCACATGCCGCGAGGTGTCCTTCCATTTTCAGCTGAGTTATCTGAATGCCCCATGACAGAAAGATCTATATCTCCACAACTGAGTAGCCATTAGCACTCATGTGGATGTGTGTTCAGAGATGCTTAGTCATTTGTCACTGTTTAGAGTAGTGCCCTGTTGACATAATCAGTAGTTTCACACTTTTTGGTTTCAGTTTACCTTAATTGAAGTTTATACATCCATGACATATCTAAATGTCATTCAAAATGATTTTTATTTTTAATTGTAGTATTTAGTGTGTATTAATAATAATACTTATATATAATGTTGTTGTTTTTTTCAACAATGTTTTATGGTTTTCTACTTTGATAATTATAATACTAATAATAATAAATATTTAATGATGACCAAAATCAGCTAACTCTTCAAACATTAATGTGACACTGAAGACAGGAGTAATGGCTTTTTATAATTGTATAAATATTCACAATATTTTCACAATTTCACAATATTGCTGTTTTTAATTTTATTTTTGACCAATAAATGCAGTCATGGTGACTCCTTTTTAAAAAATCCCAACCTTTTGAACAGCAGTGTATCTTTATTTATTTATTTATTTATTTATTTACTTGCAATTGCAATTTTTTCAGTCCAGACAGTATTTTTGTTTCTTGTAAAGAAAGTGATTTCACTTAGTTGTATTTTGCACAGGTAGTTGTGAATTGCTTATATCTGTTCCAGAGGCACTTCTGACTCTTCTTAACAGGGATTGATGTGCTATTTTTGTCAATATAATACTGTAGGAAAATAGAGGGATACCTTGTCCCCTTCCTCTACCTCTGTCTGTCCCCTCACAGAAGTGGCGTCTCTCTGGTGTTTCTCTCCAGAGCCCAAACCCACTTAAAGTGCCATTAGTTCATTAATCACATCGGCACACTCAGGGGGCCTGAGCTCATGCCTGACCTGCCTGAGCAACCACCCCAAGCAATAAGCTCTTTCCATCAGAAGCTCTTCATTATTTCTCTGTTGTGTTTGCGAGTGGGTGGTGAGTCCTAGAATTATTGAATAGGACAACAAAAATGTTTTGTTTAGTTAATGAATTATGCAGTATGGAAATCCACAGACAGAAGTTGTATTTGATTGTAGACAAAACTCAGGTTGGCCTGCAGTCTTTTGCGTGCACGCATTTCTCTGCCCCTTCCACCCACTGACAATGTGATGACGTTTTTACAGTTTCTAGCTTATGTAAAATGCTTTAATACTACTAGGTCAATAGCTAAGCCATATGGCTGATCCTTAATTGATGTTGAAAGACATTTATTCTGAGATCATACAAATGGAGAATGGTTAATTAAGCTGATAAGCCAAATCAGGTGAAGTTGCAAATACATGGGCTTCTCATGGAGCAGCTGTGGTCTAGATCCCAGGATGCGTTTTTGAGTTGAGTATTGTGGATTTCAATTTCAGCCAACGGGTTGAAGGTCCAAATTGCATTTTCATTGCAGACTCAAAGGGCTCTACACGATCCCAGCTGAGGAATAAGGGACTTACAATAAAATAAACTCTATAAAAATAAACATTTCCATTAACCAATTTTATGCAACTTAAAATGTAACTTTTTCCTTTCCCTAAGTCAACGGATCATTGTGGATTTTGATGGATTTTGCTTATATTTATTCAAAAGAAGCATTTGCGTGTATCTATACAGAAGCAGTCTGAAGATCTGCTTCAGAAAGCCATTTAAACTTGAGAGCAGCCATGTAAGAAGTATTTTTTGGACATTATATTAGATTAAAGAATAATTATATGACTTTTTTAATATGCCCTGTGACCTGTAAATGCAAAAAAAAAAGTTTCCATTTCAGTTTTGCAAAATACCCTTTTTTGCAATTGCCTGAAAAACCACTTCATGTGAATGGAAAAATGTTTTTGTGATAGATGTTTTTTTTTTTTTTTGCTAAATTGATTTGAAGGGTAATGGAAATGCAGATATAGCTGTTCTAAAAAGTTTTTTTTTTTTTTTTTAAAGAAATTAATACTTTTTTCAGTAATTAAGTTTATAAAAGTGGCATTTTTAAGCATATTTACTATTTCCAAACAAATATATATAAAAATACAAAAATATAATGCCACACAACTGTTTCAACATAGATAACAAAAATGTATCTTGAGCAACAAATCAGCATTTTAGAATGACTTTCAGTAGAATCATGTGACACTGAAAATTCAGCTTTGCCATCAAAGAAATAGATTTGGAATATCTTTATATATCTTAAAGTTATATGGTATATATTTAAAGTATATTGCAAAACATTTCTTTTAAATTGCAAGTTGCAACCCCACATCAGATGTATGTCAAATGCATTTCTATAGATGCAGAAATGCAGCATATTAAAAGTACATTTTATTTTTATCTCAGGCTCTTGACATATTCCCTGTATCCTAACCAGGTGGACAATGGCAGATGATTACATGCTGCATTGATCAGCTTGTGTGGGATGCACAGTGAGTTTGCGCAGTGATCAGTAACTATTAGCTCTGAGATGTTCTAAGAGAGGATTTTGCTTTTATAACTCTCCCACCTTGATACTCAGAAAAGGCAGTGTATAATTTTTCAGTTACTCATACGTGTTAGTTAGTACATTCTGCTGTGAAATCCAGACAAATAAAAGCACTTCCTGTGAGAAATGCATCACTGAGCTTATTTATTTTTTGACTGAATCAGTTTTAATGGTGAAATGGTGTCCCAGATGTGTTTAAACACTTGGCTGCTCTCCAGACTATTTTTTTCATTATTTTTGAGGCCTATTACACCTAAACAACAGCTGGGGCCAAGCTGCGTGCAGAAAATACAAATGCTTATGTTGATGGTAGACAAAAATCTGAAATTTATGCTGAGCTCAAGGGACATAATACATATTTTATCAATTTTTTTCAATGTATTTAAGTGGATTAACACTTTAATAGCAGTTTTGTTAATTTATTTAATTAGCAACTGTTAATATTCAAATGAGGTTATATAAATGATTAAAACAAAGGCTGTAATCATTTGCTTATTTTCTAATGAAGCATTGGTTAAAATAACCTTTAGTATTGATGCAATATTTGTAATATTTTCACATACATGCATATGTTACCCAAAAATATTTTTTTTTTATAATTTGGCTATGTCTTAAAATGAGCTCTTTAGAGAGTTGGCCTGTGTGGAGTTAAAACAGAACAGAGGACCTGCTGTACTTCTGTTTTGACTCTAAAATGTATTACTCGAGCCAAATAGTTTCTATTTGTGAATACCTAGTTGATACAAATGGCCTCATTACATATTAACCTGAAGTATTTAAAAAATATATATTGTGACTTTATGGAACTGATCCAATGATTTTCCCTATTGTTTCTGACTTCCTGTACTGGCTGTACGCTTGAACACACCATCACTGAGCACACTGTTAATAAATGAGTGAGCAAATATAGCCTATGGGGCATATGATTAAAAACATAGCAAACTTCTATTATGTAAGCCTTATCTTACTTGATAAACATTCCAGTGTCAGAGTGTAGACTGCAGAGACATAAATGCTTTTGTTAGTACTACTATCATCTTTTCACCACTGCAAGTTCAATTTGCATGAATGTACTAATGCATCTAATTTTTAATTAATGCATAAATACATTTCTTAGCAATAATTAGCATAGATGGCACAGATAAAGGCTGCAAAGTAAAAGGATTATATCAAATGATGAAATCAAAAGCATTAGACTTTGAGTGTTTTTGCCCTCTGGGTGCTGTAATGTTAACATCCTTTTGTGGTAACATACTTATTTTGCGGTCTTGCTGAATGGCATTGGACTGGATCCAGAAACTCCATTAGTTTGCAAAACTACATTAGAAGACTGTTGGCAATGGCGAATTATAATCGTGATATAAAAGCGTCATAAAATGAAGTCAAATACTAAACGTCGGATAGATACATTCCAAATAACCATCACTTCCAGACTGAGCTGCAGGGACTTGTTTGTCATTGCAGTTTTGTAAGATTTTTGCCAGGAAAGAATGCTACGAGAGCCAATTATTTCATTGTTTCACTAAAATTATCTGAAAAGTGCCTCATTTCTATATTAATACATAATGATGGATGTGCAAGGTTTGCCATTAGTCATCATGAAATGTGCCTTTAGCTATCAGCATCTCGAGCAAGGTCAGCTGAAATTTGTGTTTGTAACTGAGCAGGTTTAGAACAATGACTATTCAGTGCCTTTAGACATGCTGTTCATGTAAATTCTGTTCATCTCCCAACAGGCTGCAGAGTGTTTTTAGCATTATAACAGTAAACATGCAGTTAAAACTGTATGAGTGTTTAATTATTATGTGATTGTCAGCAGTGAACATTTGTGCAGTCCTGGTTAGCTTGTTAAAAACATTAAAGAAAGAGTTTACCCCAAAATGAAGATTTGCTGAAAATGGACTCATACTCGGGTCATCCAAGACACAGATGAATTTGTTTCTTCGTATGCAATTTAGCATTGCATAATTGGCACTTGCTCACAAATGGGTCCTCTGTAGTGGATGTGCCACCAGAAATAGATTCAAAACTGATAAAAACATCACAATAATTGACAGTTAATAAACATTACTTAAATGCAAGTGACGAAATGCTTTGTTTAATCAAATATATTCTGATGAAGAAAAAAATGTATGGCAAGAGGGTGAGTACATTTTAGGCAAATCGAGATTTTTGAATCCTTTGGATCCTTTACAGTATTAATTAAATGACATACTTTTAAATAGAGTTCGACAGTTTAAAGAAGGCAATGATGGTTTGAGAGCAGGTATGACACAAAAGTCTGACATTGAAACAGAATTTAAAATTCTGAAATAAATCCAAATAATATAAACTGAAAACAATGCCTAATGTCCCATGAGAATAAATCAGCAGAAGGTAAATTCACATAGACTGTGACATAATAAACAATATTTCTTTCTAAAGAACTGTTTGTGGGTGACTTGAAGCATGAATAATTTATCCATCAGAATTATGTATAATGCATTTTAACATTCTGTTTATCTTCACAACAGCCTGCTCTTCTTTTCTGTCTTCCTCATAAACCCAAGCATGATATGTTTAGGCATTACTCTGGAAGCATGGTATTAATTATTGTTTAATTATTATTATTATAATTATTAATTAATTATTGTTGTAGTGGCATCAGCTCTGTGAACTTAGTGCCTGCCGCACATATCATGAAAGGTCTTTGGAGAACAAAACATCTGGAATCACATTAAAAAGCAGCCTAAAGTAGTAGTGTATTCAAAGAAAACTTATTATCTTTGCCAAGTGTTTTTTGACTTTAATGTTAATGACAAGAGTTAGTCATTATGATTCAGAAAAAAGACTTTCTTTTGATTGCTTTGTGTCAAGTAAATAGCCATGTTACACTGTGTCTCATATATACATACAGTATGTCATTATTGGTTAAACTAGATAGCTACAGTAGATAGCTCTCGGTGTGTTGATGTGAAATGTGACTTAACATGCATGATGTCAGTGATGGGCGAGAAATGATGTTGTCAGCGGTCATTTAGAGTAAACACATGACCTACAGATCAATTCTTTTCATAGTGAATGCTAAACAGAACATAACAAAAAAAATAAACGAATGGTTAGAGATGAAATGGTTAGAAGTTGAAAAAGATTTGTATTTTAAACACATTCTGTTGTTTGGAGCTTTCTATTCGTCTAAAAAAATAAATGTTGTCAAACAGTAGCTAAAAATACATTGTATGGATCAAAATTAGTTCTTTTTTATGCCAAAACTCATTAGGATATTAAGTGAAGATCACGTTCCATGAAGATATTTTGTAAATTCCCTACCATACATATATTAAAACGTAATTGTTGATTAGTAAGATGCATTGCTGTAAACCTAATCTGGACAGCTTTAAAGTGATTTTCTCAGTGTTTAGATTTTCAACTGGTTGTATCTCAGACAAATATTGTCCTATCATAACAAACCATACCATAAACCATAAAACCAATGGAAAGCATATTAGAATAGAATCAGCTCAATGAGATCTCAATGTATCTCATAAATCTCAATTTTGAAACATGTACACTTTATAATTGGTTTTGTGGTCCATTATGTTTGTATTTTAAATATATTTATAAATAACATAAACTATTTCAAATGAAATATATACATGCAAAATACATTTAGATAGTAGACATGTGAATAGTTTGACAGCACAATGCAAAATATCATACTATTTTAAAATAGTTGTGTATATTTATACATTTTAGCACTTCAAGCTGTATGAATTCATGTATTATTACTTTATTACTGTTAGCCTAGATTTAGTAAATGCTGCAAAAATGTTATTCATTGTTAGTTCATGATACTTGATGTTACCAAACTGAGCTTATTGTAAAATGCTCCATATCTATTCATGGTGAATAAGTATACGGATATATGAGAGCAATTGTCAAAATGTGGTAAAAAAAAAGATTATTACACATTTAGATGTGTAACTTTTAGTATGATTAAACCTAATGTTGGTGAAAATTATCATTAGAGAATTGAGTTAGAGGTGAGGGTCTGTAACACGCCTGGAAGCTGGGCACATAGAATATGTTTTACATTTTTTGTTTGTTTTTTTGAGCGTGTTTGTGCTTATCAGGGGAACAGAGGATATCCATCAAGCCCTGCAGCTGGGCTACTGAGAGCGAGGAGGTGGATCAGACAGCCAGCTGCAATTACATCTCTTCCCGAGTGGGACTTCCACAGAGAGGAGAGAGAGAGAAAGAGCGAGAGGAACACACACAAACACAGTGTTTCTGAAAGCGAGGGAGGGAGGGAGAGGGAAACCACAGGCACTTTACTCTCTTTAAAAGGCAAAGCGTGCAAAAAGTGGAACAGCTGCCCTGACAGTGTGACGATGGATCCATGCTGCTGCCGTTGAGCCTCATATTCTCTTTTCTGATTTTTGAATGTGAAGATGGACAGTTTATTCACGTTGTACTGATTTACTTGGAGGGACTGTCAAAGGTGCTGAGCAGCATTAGGACTTGAAAGACTGCATGATTGGCTTTCCAACTTTGAAGGATGGAAAAAGTGAGAGGAATGTGAAGACCAGTCAGGCTTTTATTGGAAGTCGCTAAAGAGATCCGCTCTGAAAGTGAAGCCTTCAGACGGAAGCGAAGCGGTCCACCTCAGAGGATGAGAGTGTTGGCTGCTCCTGCGAGCAGTAGGTGAGATGAACAGTGGTGTTTAGGCAGCTGTCTGTATCTGCATGGGGCAGAACTATGTCTTTTAGTGCCAGAGGCAGCATTCCTCAGGAGGGGGCACAAGGGAGCAATGAGTGGAAAAACACACGGGTCAAGAGGGCTGTTCGCATCTCTAGTATTGTCGCACAAGAGGTGAGTTACCAAGGAAGGTACTGTTTGTTATTGGATATTGTTTTGGATATACACTGCTGTGCAAAGGTTTGGGGTCAGTAAGATTTTTTTTTTTTGGTTTTCATACTTTCATTCAGCAAGAACACATTAAACTGATCAAAAGTTATAGTAAAAATACCTATAATGTTACAGAGGTTTTCTATTTCAAATAAATGCTGTTGTTTGAAATATTTTATTCCTTTTAAAAAATCCTGAAAATAAAATCAAGCATTAAGCAGCACATCTGTTTTAATGTATTATAATAAGAAATGTTCCTGAGCACCCAATCAGCATATTAGAATGATTTCTGAAGGATCATTAGACACTGAAGGCTAAGGGAAATTTGACTGTTGCATGACAGGAATAAGGAAGGAATACATTAGAACTGAATAAAGTCTGTGTAAAGTTGATATTAAATGCATGTTCTGTGTTTGTCACACAACAGACAAATGTGTTATTAACCACCCGGCCAAATTTGAATGCTAATAAATAAACGCGAAGTAAATAAAATAAGGTATCAAAATCTTGAAAAAATAAGCCGTCCTCTCTGCTTTCAAACCTTGGGGGCGTGTTGGCTCGTGGCGCTGAAACCACGCCCACTCGTGGCAAAGCTGCCGTCTCTCTCAGCTGTCTTTCATCAAGCAGCTTGATTTAAATAAATAGACCAGTTCAGAGATCAGTTGGTTTGTAAATTATAGCAACCATGTAACGTGAAGAAGGCTAGATAGCAGACTGTAAGCTGTGGTATAATGACAGTAACTCATTATTTAACAGAAGATGCATTATTATGTGTATGTTTGACTAGAAGAAGCACTGTGCAGAATGATCAGTGTTTGACATCAAAGTACCACGAGAGTAATTCAAAGCGTAATGAGCGTCTGATCTCTATAGCTCTCACTATACTGATGTCACACAGTGACAATTCTGTGCAGTCATTGCTGCTTAAAGTCCAAAACAGTTCTTATAGTTTCGCCAGAGGCGCAGTGATTGGTGGCTCCATTACATTACCAACATTCAGTTAAATGCAGTCTTGCTGAAAATAAAAACCTTTCAACATTTTTTTTAAATTTTATGATTCCAAATATTTAAACGGTAGTGTATTTCAGTATAGGTTAACGCAGACAATAACTAGTAAAATTGGCTACTTTAGAATTCTGTAATGTTCTGCATATTTTAAGTAAAGGAAACATTGATTTTAAAATCAATTGAAATCTAATGGTAGACTGTGTGTGATTTGTCTCCAGTATTGAGATACTGGAGTGAATTATTACAGGAATTGCTGCACTATTTTGGACAGCATATTGAATGTCAGCAAAATGTGAATGTTAACTTTTTCACATTATTATTATTTACTTGAGTGTCACCCAAAAATAATAGTCAACAAGAGGTTAATAAATGATTCCAGAATTTCATTTTTAGGTGAACTATCCCTTGTAAATGGTTACAGTAGGATGTGCCTGTTCCTGTATTTAATGTGATGAAAACACAGAGCATGAACACTGGCACAGGACAGAACACTGGCATTTGTCTCTGCCCAGATACGTGTGTTGGTGGCGTGTAAGATTGGTGTTGTGGTGTCAGAACTGGGCTCTGCTCACCACAGTCACAGCAGTCAGGTCAAGCACCCTACATTCATCTCAACACAAGGATGCCCTTGACTGCCACACCACCGTCTGTGAGGCACTGAGACAATCGCTCACAGCAAATGGTAGTGCCCTATGGGCTGTACATGTAGCTTCCTTGATCGATGGTTGCCCTTTCTGACTGCTTCCCTGTGAGATTAACATCTATGTTTCAAGTGACAGCTTTCTTCTTCAGTTCAATATGTCTAAACCTTGTACCTGTGATATTTCTTCAGAGCCAGGACTCTCTGGAGCTGGATATTGGCTGGTTGGTCTATGAAGGCTGCTGAGCAACACAGTTAATTAATTTAAGGGAGATTTTTATGTACCTCAGTAATGGTCTTTTAATGGAGGGTCTTTTTGTGTGAGGACTTCATGTCATTGGTGGGCAGCTGGCGCGAGGTAGGAGATCAGGAAAGTTTTCATCTTGAAACATGTATATGGCTGAAACAACGCACAAGGGATGGATATAGCATAGGTTAATGTTCTGTCAAAAAGAGCAAAGGTTACAGGAAGATCAGTCTTTTACCTTTATAGTGAGGTCAATAAGTATTTGATCACCCTGTGATTTTGCAAGTTCTCTTACTTAGAAATCATGGAGGGGTCTACAATTTTCAGCATAGGTGCATTTCCACTGTGAGAGACAGAAACTAAAAAGACAAATCCGGAAATCACATTCTATGATTTTTTGATACTGTGTCAATAAGTATTTGATCACTTGAGTCAGAAATTTTAATATTTGGTACAGAAGCCTTTGTTATTACAGAGGTCGGTTGTAATGGTTGTTCATTCATGTCTCCACCCCATAGCCTTGTTTTGATGTGTATTTAAGTTCCGGTTGTCTTTTTGTGAATTGGCTGGTCAGTGTTGGAAGTATCCTGTGTTTCTCCCGTGTCTAGCCATTCGTGTTTTTCCATGTTTCCCTGTATTGGATTTACCTTTGCCGACCCACGCTATGCATACTGGATGTTCCTGTTTGCCGTTATCGTCCCTGCCTGTGATTACCCTGTGTGTGTGACAATAAAATAGTCTGCAGATGGTTCTGCACGCCTCCTTGTCTCTTCCTCGTTACACTTACCTCTTTCTTGTTACACTTACAGAGCCACTCCTTGGTTTTCCTGGCCTTTTGCTTTGGGTCATTCTCATGTTGGAAGATTCAGTCACGACCCATCTTTAATGCTCTGACTGAGGGAAGGAGGTTTTTGCCCAGTATGTCACAATACTTGGCACGTTTATCCTCTCTTTAATACAGTGCAGTCGTCCTGTCCCATGTGCAGAAAAACACCCCCAGAGCATGATGCTTCCAGCCCCATGCTTCAC
>JAUMHP010000041.1:8422816-8441924 GCA_032361065.1 Enteromius trimaculatus
TACTAATTTAGAATCATGAGCAGAGTGTAGCTGGACTATTTAAAAGCAAAATAACAGGTCTTTGAGGGTCAGAAATCAGGCTGATAAGCAAGTGATCAAATACTTATTTGACAGTAATTTCCAAATAAATTGTTAAAAAACAATACAATGTGATTTCCAGTTTATTCTTTATAGACTCTATCTCTCACAGTGGAAATGCTCCTATGCTGAAAATTGTAGACCCCCTCCATGATATCTAAGTAAGAGAACTTTCAAAATCACAGTGTGATCAAATACTTATTGACCTCACTGTATGTATAAGTTCTGTCAACCAATTAATCACATTTAATCACATCCAAAATAAAAGTGCATAATGCGGATGAATATAATATATAATACTTTATACCCCCAATAGATTCCTTGCCAACATATTGCATCTAATCTGATAAATTAAAAGCGTGTTTACTTCAGGTTTCACTGCAGATCAAATGGATCTAAGCTGTAAATTGTATGGTGAGTCAGTGAACAAGGAGCCAGTAGGAGAACAGTTTTTTTATGGTTGGAGCTTCATTGCAGTTCTGTCCCAGAAGGCTATTTTGAGTCCCAAGGCCGCTTCCTTCACCCTCATGTCCTCTCCCTTTCCTACCCCTGCTGTGTTCTCATCTCACACTGGCCTTGGACAGACATGTCCACCCCTTCACCCGGCAAACACACACAGCTAATTCACAAGGACAGTGTAATCATGCCACAGGAGCCAAATATATTTGTCACCAATTTTGGGAGACATGGGGAAATTACACATGATGTGAAATATAACAATTGATTATATGTAAATGCAAGCAGCAGGTTTGAATTATGAAGTAAATTATGAAGTAAAAATGTTCTGCAAGCTGCATTCAAAATGCTGGTCACACCTGTGGAAAGCAAAAAATAGCATTGTAACAATGACTTTCATCCTACTTGATGTTATGTTTGAAGGAAGGTTCAATTAAATTTGCAGGAAAAGTTCATCTAGACAAACTTATCCAAATAACCTCTCTGATAGAGAGAAAAACCATTAGATCATCATCCTGCATCAAGACCACTAAACCTCAGTGTTTCTCCAGCAAATACACTGCAATGTTTTTTTTTTGTTTGTTTGTTGTTGTTTTTTTGAAGATGAACTCTTTCTGTGGTGATGAGGAGTACAAATTAATAAATATACAGTAGAGATATCAAAAGGTACTCTTAGGGGACAGCAGCCTTGTAATTTCATGTGAGATGATGCTGAATAATCAGCACTGGGTAAATCAGGCCTTGAGATGAGGATTTTGGCTTGATTTATTATCTGAGCTGACAGAAATTCAATAATGGTAATGCACATTTCTGCAGGTTCATCTTTAAGAGAATTGAAGTATTGATTGAAGGTCTCAAAGTTAACTCTTCCTATACACTGGATATTAATAAATCAAGGAAGAAATACACGCTTTTTACTAGAGATAAAATACAATGAGAATTTTTACAGAACAGCTTAATGGGTGAACTTCAAGAGAAGAAGTTACACTGTTTAATGTTTTGTCAAATTTAGCAATTTTGTATCAATGCATTTTTGTTTGTTTCCTTTTTTGCCTTCATATTTATTCTTGGAACAACGTCTTTGTTATAAGTAACTTAATAATAAATCTGTCACAATAAATGTATGTGACAATACTGGGCTGGGAAAACTTGCAAGTGACCCATTTTTTTTCCCTCCCTTTTGTCTTTCCCTCCCTTTCAAATCTCATGAAATTTATTTTGAATAAAAATTGAGGAAATAAAAGTTGAATATAAAGTAACAGGTAGGGTTAGGGTAGTTTGTAGGGAAGGCTTTATTGTTCCTATAAGGTGACATCCATTTAATAATTTTGAATTAAAATGATAATTCACACTCAATCCCCGCAGTTTCACAGATGAGGCTTAAGCCTAGTCCTAGACTAAAATGTAAGTCTTAGCTGTTTCAACTGAAATAAACTTAAACTGACTGATCATAATACATGTCAGTGCTGTTGTCTTGTCTCAAGATGCACCCCAGTAATGTTTTTCTCTAAACATCTTTATAAAAATGACTCAATTGTCCTAAATGAATTATGGCTTAATCCTGGCTTGGTCTAAGCCATGTCTGTGAAACTGGGCCAATATGTTATTATTACATACTCTTTTATAATGTACTACAATAATAAGGTGCAGATAATTGCCCCTATTTGCAATAAGTATTATAAATAGCAGAATATCCTGGTATTTTAACATAGTGAAAACAGAATCTATAGTCATTTGCACAGTGTAAAAAGGATCTATTGCCTATTGTAAGTTTTCTCCTTAACAACTATTATTTCACAAGTACATGCTTGTCGGCATGATTTAAGCGAAGCTTGTTTGGCGTGCTGCCAATGGACGAGGGTTAGAAGGGCTACTGAGCCCTAGGGTAAATAGCCCTAAGGGCTCGGGAGAGGGAAGAGGCGAATTCGGAGATCATAAATATATAAATGCCTTCGCACCCTCCTCCTGAAACAAGTTTTAGAAAACTATGTTTTGTATTGAAAAAAGCAACAGTTGAAGAGTTTGTTGCGCCCTTTTTCAATGGTCTCTCTGTCTCTGTCTCTCTCTCTCTCTCTCTCTCTCTCTCTCTCTCTCTCTCTCTGTGTATGTATATTAAAGTGACTGGCAGCTATTGCATCTCAATTAGAGCAGTAGCACAAACAAGACTTTCAGTTTCAAAAATGGCTTTACCTCAAAGCGTTTGAATTTTTTTTTTAAATCAAAGTGTTTTAAAGCCATAGTTGCACAACAGAGCACAGCAGTAGAAGGACTGCAAGATACCAGAGAAGCAACCACTAAATGGAAGTAGAAGTCAGCAGAGGGGGGGGGGTGGACAGGTCATGGATCCTGAAGAAAGCAGCTCCTGAGCTCACTGTTCTCCAGGACTGCTAGAGAAGTCAGGGATTCTGCCACTTCAGCCGTGAGCAGTGGCGTTCGGAGGATTATTTGTGGATCATGATTCTGACCTTGGTGCTGAAGCCATTGAACAAGCTCTTCCAGTCCTGTGCTCTTTCTGTTCAGCCTTCACTTCAGACACACATGCCTTGCAAACAAAGCTCCCAGAGCCTCCGCTTTTGGGACAGGAAGAGTCCCATTCTTGGCCAGGAGAGCAGAGAGGTAAGAGCAGCCAGAGACTTTTAGGCTGAAATATGTATTTGTTCATGTGGATTATTAGTTTAGAGGGTTATTCGTTGTTGTCTGTTTTGCTTGTTCCTCAAGTTAATGAGTGCTGAGGCAAGACATGGATGGAAACTACACCAGCCTTTTCATTGATTTTTAACCTAGTTACAAAAATAGATGCATGAATTAATTATAATTAATCTGGAAGCTAACTGAGATTTTGATTTTATGAGGCATTTAGTGCAGGAGTTATTTGTGAGGACAAGCATCAGTGGGACACGGTCTTTTGATTAAGAAAATAGCCTGACTTTGATTTCCATAAACAAATTAAATCTAGAAGATCTGTTTTTTCTCCCACTTGCTTTTCAGTCTGCTGCGGATGTATTTCTTCATCCTAATGGTACATAATGAGCAAGAGAAGTATTAGATTAGCATAAATGAATTATGATTCTGCTTCACCGGCCTTTGGTAGATCAAGGCTGCCTTCAAACAGAAAGTCATTTGAACTTTTATTTACATTAAATTGATCTGAAGTACTGTATCAAATATTTGTACCTACGAGTTCTGAAGAAACTGGTGTGTTTATTAGTATAATCAAGGCAGTAAATTGCAAGTAAAAGTGATTAAACTCTTTCACTCAAGCTTTGAGCAAACGTTTAAACACTGGTCACTTCTTTAGGGGCCTGGAAAAAATAATGAGAGGAGTTTGCTGCCTAAGAGGGTGTTTACAAGTGTAAAGCATTAATGTTCTCCCTGCAGTGATGTGTACTCAGTGGATATCTCGGAGACTAAACACAGCTTCATTACTTCACCCACACTGAGTTACAGCCCACTCAGTTCCTGTCAGAAACATGATAATATTTCTGTCCTGCAGCGAGCTTTGTAAAAGGTTTGGAAAAATGGGGAAAATGGACTAAACAGTTTCAGGTTTTCCTGGCTGGTCTCATTTTTTACAACTGTTGATAAAATCATCTCAGAAAATCTTCATGTCCTAGAAATAAGTAAAAAAGAAAAAAAAAAGTATGAGAACAAAGGAATTGGATTACTTTTTTTGTCTTTTTTTTTTTTTTTTAATTTGGCAGACATAATTGAAGCACAAATCTTCGAGCTTTGACTGTATTATACTAAAATCAAATATATTCAATTGTTTATACAATTGTAGGCTACAATATACCCTTAAAAAAGTTGGAGTTGCTAAGATTTTTTGACATTTTTTTAAAAGAATTCTATTACTGTTACTAAGCCTGCATTTATTTAATACAAAAAATACAGTAAAAAGTAACAGTAATATTAAGAAATATTTACATTCAAAATAACTTTTTTCCATTTGAACATATAGTGTAATGTGTGATACCAGAGCTGAAAAAGCTATTACTTCAGTGTCACATGATCATTCATAAATCATAAAAAATGAGCTTCTGCTTCTGCAAAAACCGTGGAACTTGGATGAATAAAAGATTCAAAAGAACAGCATTCATTTGAAATATAATTAGTTTAATCTCTACAGTATAATGTATCCTTGCTTAACAACCTTGTTTAATAAAGTATTAAATTCTTTCAAAAATAACTGATTGTTTGAAACATATATAATGTCATTGTAATTGTCCAAATGCTTTTGCTGCTGATTTTCAGTAGAGAAGGTCTTTTTATCTGAAGTGCGTATACATCTAAATAGTCATAATTCATCTCATTAATCTGAAAGGAGCTCTCATTTTGAAGTATATTTGTCCTCAGGTGCTGTCTCTGGGTGCAGATGTCCTTCCTGAATATAAGCTCCAGGCTCCCCGAATCCACAAATGGACCATTTTACACTACAGCCCCTTCAAAGCAGTCTGGGACTGGGTCATCTTGCTGCTGGTCATCTATACGGCCATCTTTACACCTTATTCAGCTTCGTTCCTGCTCAACGACGAGGAAGAGGCTGCCATGCAGCGCTGCGGTTACTCGTGCAATCCACTCAACGTGGTGGACCTCATCGTGGATATCATGTTCGTGGTGGACATTGTGATTAACTTTCGCACAACCTACGTGAACAGCAATGATGAAGTGGTCAGTCAGCCCGGCCGAATAGCCATCCACTATTTTAAAGGCTGGTTCCTCATTGACATGGTGGCTGCCATTCCTTTCGACTTGCTCATTTATCGCTCTGTAGAAGATGTGAGTGAAGTCATTTAGTTTTTTAATGAAAAATGGAGATTTGCTAAAACTACTCACCCTTAGGCCATCCAAGATTATATAAGTTTGTTTCTTAATCAGAACAGATTTGGAAAAATTTAGCATTACTACATTACTTGCCCACCCATAGATCCTTTTGAGTTAATGTGTGCCATCAGATTGAGTAATAATAAATTATTAATAATAAAAACCCATCATGACATTTTTGTCTTTAAACCATTATTTCTGGCTTAAATACAAGTGTACTATCCATAATATAGCTTTCTCATTCTGACGGCACCCATTCACTGCAGAGCATCCATTACTGAACAAGTGATTTAATGATAAATTTCTTCAAATCTGTATTGTTATTAAAATAAACTAGCTGAAATTGTAATTTTTGAGTGAAGAATTATTTTTTTATGATGCTGTTTTAGCTTCTGCTAACCATCTTTTAACCTTTTAATCCTCATTGTTTTCCTGTATTGATAGACGACGACTCTGATTGGTCTGCTGAAGACTGCTCGGCTGCTGCGATTAGTGCGCGTGGCGCGTAAACTCGATCGCTACTCTGAGTATGGAGCCGCGGTGCTCTTTCTCCTCATGTGCACCTTTGCACTAATTGCTCACTGGCTGGCCTGCATCTGGTATGCTATTGGGAATGTGGAGAGGAGCGGCCCATCTAGGATCGGTTGGCTTGATTCCTTGGGTGAACAGCTGGGGAAGCCGTATAATAAGACGAATCCTGCATCAGGGCCCTCTATTAAAGATAAATATGTCACTGCCCTATACTTCACTTTCAGCAGCCTCACCAGCGTGGGGTTTGGAAACGTCTCCCCAAACACCAATTCTGAGAAGATCTTCTCTATCTGTGTCATGCTTATTGGAGGTAAGTGTTTATTTAACTGGCATCAGAACTTATTTCTTAGAATTTGCAATTGGGTAATACTGTATGAGGTAAAAAAAAAAAGGACCATCAATACATCACAAAGGTGTACTTTCACATTCAAAAGGTATTTTTTTGTCCTGTATGCTCTGAATTAATTTATGTAGGCTGTAACAAAATACTGTAACAAAAGTAACAGTTTTACTATATTTTACATTGTGATGTATTCCTGTCCTGGCAAAGCTGATATTTCAGCTGCCATTGCTCTAGCCCATCCCGTGGGCAAAATATTCACATACACACAAAAAAATCAAATTACTGGTTCATCTTTATATTTAATGCACATGTGCTTTAACCAATATATGGACATCATATTATGTTTTCATTATTTATGAGGTTAACAGAAGCATGTTGATGGGAATTTCTGTTTTGTGATAAGTGAAAAATAAAGTGATATTGCTAACCTCAAACCTTTGAACGGTAGTGTATAATATCCCAAAAATATTATTTAATAATAATAATAAATAATCATTTTAATATTCAGTGTGGATTTTTTTTTTTTTTTTTAGGATTAATATTGTAATATTTTTACACACAAATAGGTTTTTATACATGAAAATATATAGCTACCCTTATATTTTAGGAAGGGGGTCCCGCTCAAGGAGATTATGATATTTGAGGTTCTTTGCTTTAAAAACCCCAGGTCTAAACTTTCAATAAAACAAAATTTCTGTGGTCATATAAAGGCCTGCAATAATAGTAAAGTAACAATAATAGTAAACTTGACGAGTAGACATGCCTTTTGGGGCCATTTTGATGACTTAACGTCTTGGCAAAATGAGTCCGAAATGTTTTTTGCATTATGTTAAAAACAAATTTGACCTCATGTTGTGTCAGTCACGTTTGCACACTGCCTCCTCTGTCATAAAAAAAATTCAGACCAGGTTTGATTTTCTAAGTTTTGAGGTGGGTTAACACACTGCTCTGAAGGAAAATATTTGTGTGTTGTTCTGGTCACAGCGCTGATGTATGCTAGCATATTTGGAAACGTGTCAGCCATCATCCAGAGGCTGTACTCTGGCACGGCGCGTTACCACACTCAAATGCTGCGGGTTCGAGAGTTCATCCGTTTCCACCAGATCCCCAACCCACTCAGGCAAAGGCTGGAGGAGTATTTTCAGCACGCTTGGTCCTACACTAACGGCATTGACATGAATGCTGTGAGTCACAGAACCACATACAGAATAGCCCTCTTGTTAACACCTGGGCGTACTCTTATTTTTTCCACTTTGTTTATTTTTGCATACACACATGACAGAGCTCATAACATGGTGCATTTACCTGTGTTTTATCACATTGCAGGTGCTGAAGGGGTTCCCAGAGTGCTTACAGGCAGACATCTGTTTGCATCTGAATCGTACACTGCTGCAGAACTGTAAAGCTTTCAAGGGCTCCACTAAAGGTTGTTTACGTGCTTTGGCTATGAAGTTCAAGACTACACACGCTCCACCTGGAGACACCTTGGTCCATGCTGGAGATGTCATTTCAGCACTGTACTTCATTTCTCGCGGCTCCATTGAGATCTTAAAGGGAGATGTGGTAGTGGCCATTTTAGGTGAGTGATAAATCAATAAGAGAGAAAAACAGAATCTCATTGTGATCATATGCATGGAGCCCTTCCCCCTCAAATAACTTTCAGAAAATACAAAATCAATAATAGAATTTTTATTTGTATTGCACTTTACACATGGAGAACACGCCTCAAAGTGCTACAGGCATAAAAAAAAAAATTAAGAAATGCAAATCATTCATATAAAACAATAAAATTTACACCGAAACAATTAGGAAAAAAGAAATACAAAATAAATGATTCTTTAGTTTACTTTTAAAAACATCAATAGACTGTGGCGACCTCAGGTGGTTAGGGAGGGCGTTCCACAGTCAAGGTGCAGCCGCCTGGAAGGCCCTATCTCCCATGGTACGGAGTTTTACTTTGGGGACCTGGAGTTGGTGCCTGTCAGAGGAACGTAGATGTCGGGTTGGGTTATGTATGTTGATGAGCTCCTTGAGGTACACCGGTGCACTGCCGTAGACACATTGATAGGTCAGGAGGCAGATTTTATACTCAATCCTGAACTTTACAGGGAGCCAGTGAAGCTTATAGAGGATAGGTGTAATGTGTTCCGATTTACACACCCACATCAGGACCCTGGCAGCACAGTTCTGAATGCACTGCAACCTCTGCAGGCTTTTACCAGGGATCCCATTGAGGAGTGCATTACAATAATCAAGCCTGGATGAGACAAAGGCATGAACCAGCCTCTCTGCATCAAAGAGAGAGAGGAAGGGACGGAGTTTGGAAATGTTCCGAAGGTGAAAGAATGCAGTCTTACAGATGTGTTGGATATGAATATTAAATGATAAGTGGGGATCAAAACGAACCCCCAGGTTTTTTACAGAGGATTTAAGAGGAATGCCATGACCAGCAAATAAGTAAACCGTTAGGGGGGAAGATCGGAGTTGGTGTGGGGTTCCAATAAAGAGACCTTCTGTTTTGGAGCTGTTTAACTGGAGAAAGTTGTCATTCATCCATGCCCTCGTCTCCTCCTCAATATAATGTAAATATAAATATTATCCAGAATTTGTATACATTCTATTACAGTGACACTTATCTCCTTTTCTACCCATCATTAGATTACATTTGACATTACCATTAAATAAACAGAGCGGATAAAACGTTGTATTAGCTAATACTTTTTTATTCTGCAATTAATTTTATTAATTAACAATTCATTTTTAATTGATAGTGATTTATTTTATTTTATTTGGTGCACTTGAGATGTTTGAGAAATAAGAAAGCTGTTTTGTTGTATGGCTCCATCGTGTGGACATTTTATTATTTTTCATGCCAGGCTTCTTTTAATGAAACACAGCACCATCTGTTGTTGATGCATAAAAACAACTGTTTTCCAAAGATGTATTTGGAATAACATACTAGCATACTGCAAACTACTCTTAAGCCATGGTCACACTAGACTTTTAGCATGCAAAATTCCTTCAGACCCTCAAACATTGTGGTGTGATGTAACACCCTGCAGACTCTTTTTAAAAATTAAATCATTTGAACTAAAAGTGGAGTGTGACCGGCTCTGTACTGTTTCTGCCTTATATTGCAAAAATAGAATTGGTTGAAAATATGAATTCAAAGTGTTTATTGTCTTTTACTTGAGGAAAGATGCATTATGTTACTCAAAATCTCTTTCTTTTGGCTTATCCTCAGGGAAGAATGATATATTCGGAGAGCCCATTAACTTATATGCACGTCCTGGAAAGTCAAGTTCTGATGTGAGAGCACTGACATACTGTGACCTGCATAAAATCCATAGAGATGATATCGTGGAGGTCTTAGACATGTATCCAGAGTTCTCAGACTACTTTTGGAGCAACCTAGAGATCACCTTCAACTTGAGAGATGTAAACTCGCGCAAGCTTTCTTGAATTTTCTTTCTTATGCTAGTACTTTTATAGTAGGTGCGCATTTGAATGTTTGTGTTTATCTTCTCAACAGACTAATACTAAAGCTGGGTCAATGAGCAGCGACACTGAAGATTCAGACCATGGCTGTCTTGACCATCACACACGGAGAGCAAAGCTGTTCTTCCAGTCCAAAAGAAGCTCTATCCCACAAGGTAAGACAAACACTGTGTGATAGCTTCTAGATTCTTTGACATTCTTGGATTTCATCTCTACTGCAATTTCTCTTAGTAGCAGATACAGAGAAGACTGAAGAAAATCTCAATAAGACGAATTTCAGAAGTCAGAATTCAAGCAAGCAGCACAAGATGGGACAAGCTGCTCATCAGGACTCAGATATTTTTGCCTCCCAATCCAGCAGTGATGAAGAGGAAGAGACCCGACGGCCCACTACTATAGTAGACAGATCTCAGAGCCGTATCACTAGCATCAGCAATGCTAATAGAGACAAGAACCACAACAGCAGCAACTCTTTCAATGCCCTGTCAGGTAAGATTCTGATCATGTAACTGTGACTAATCTCTTTCCTGTTAATGCTGGCTTACGGTCTAATTTACAGTTGGTGTATTATATAAGTGTTATGTATTTGCTTAATTACCTGAAAAAGAGTGGACTAGGAAAAAAATTATGAAAAGAAGTACAAAGGTCTTAACATTTATGTTTATTTGAATGACATAACTGAATTTAATTTCAGTTTGAGAAGTTAGTTCAGCCAAAAACTTAAGTTGTCATCATATACTCACCCTTATCTCATTAAGGGTAAGACTTTCCTTCATCCTATATTTTTTGATGAGCCCTGAGAGATCTTTGTCCCTCGATTGAAACTCCGTTAAAACTTTGATGCTTCAAAAGGAAAAAAAAATAGAAAAAAAGTCTTATCTGAAGAGACAACACACATAGCTTATCAAATATGGTAAACACGAAGGTCAAATTGCTTGCATGATATGCATGAACAAAGCATTATTGGTTCTCGCATGTCGCAAGCATGTTTGAGCTTCCATTTTGCCACATCTGATGCTCTGTATGTATGTGTTAATCAATGTTTTTATGTAAATAAAAATCTTATTATATCTGTTCATAAAATTATTGTGTATCTTCAGAAGACTTAACTGAGAATTAAACTGTTTGATTCATGTGGATTTATATTGAATCTAAATCTTTCAGAGTTTATTAAAACATATTTTTGTGTTTCAAAGATGAGTAATGGATTCATCTAATGGATTGGAAACAACATAAGGATGAGGAAATTATGACAGAAAGTTCTTCTCTTTATCAATTTTAAGGGGGTCATATGAAGCAATTTAACATTTTTCTTTCTCTCTAAAGTGTTACAAGCTCTTTGTGCATAAAGAAGATATGTAAAGTTTCAAAGACTAAAGTCTCAAAACCAAAGATATTCTTCATAAAAGTTATGACTTGTGCACATCCCCCTAAAACGGCTTATTTAAACACGCCCAAACTTTGCTACATCACAAAGTGGGGGCGTGTTTTCATAACACTGCCCAAATATTGACGCAAAGAAAAAAGGCGAAACTATTCTCGCTGTAGTGTTGCTGCCGGTTGCTGGACTCGTTGTGCGTCATGGTGAAAGTGAAGCTATGTTGTTGGCACTGGCATTACCTTATGGTAAAAGGTACGACAATTCTGCCACACGCTTGGGCCATTCACAGTGCACTGGATAGCTGGCAAATCACAGCACACCTCACTGGAAAGCAAATTGACGAAGTAGTAGTCACTTTTAGCCTAAAGGTTTTGGGGGTTTCAAGCTTCCTAAAGGATGCATAAGCATCCATAGCTATTGTAAAATATAAGTCACTAATATTCTTTAAAACCACTGAGCTATTAACCATTACGGCTTGATCGGTGAGTCATGAGAACTCAAAAATCAGATATGATTCATGAATTAATCATTTGAGCTGGTTTTCATTATATGACAACATAAAGTTCAATATGTTTTCAGTTGACTTATGGTGCTTGATGTTCCAGTGAAATAAGTCATCATAATATTCAGGGATGACATGGGTGTGTGTAAATGTAATAAGCAAATTTTTCCTTTTGGGTAAGCTCTTGCAGTGAGAGCAAAATTTTGACATTACGCTTATCTTACATTAGGTGCTCTTTCTGGGGTTTCTAACATCTTCAGCTTCTGGGGGGACAGTCGTGGCCATCAGTACCAGGAAGTACCCAGCCACAGCATGTCTTTTCCCTCGTCTTCGGTGCCCTCTAATACTGTCCTGCACAGTGTTACCCATCGTCAATGCACAGAAGTAGAGAATAGACTGGAAATGATGCAGAGGCAGCTCCACCGGTGAGATCCCACTGAAGCAGTGTTGTTATCCTTTACTCTTTGTTCGTGTACCTTGAGCTGTGTTTGTCATCTTGGTTTTTTTTTTAAGATTGGAGAAGCGCATGTCAACAGACATGGGAGCTATAATGCAGTTGCTTCAGAGGCAGATGGTGCTGGTGCCACCAGCCTACAGTTCTGTAACATCCCCTGTAGAAGCATCTCCAAATCCACCCAAACCAGGCCAGAAACTGGTCCATCCCGTCAACCCTTTAGAGACAGAAACACCAGCCATTCTCTCTCAGGTATTTCACAAACATTCAAACCACTTTCATCTATTTTCATCTAATCTCACTTGAGTCTTTAATTCTTGTTTTTTTTCTTAGAAACTTGACCCCCACGACTTTGCTGACAGTCCCAAAAAGTCCAGTGAAAGTCTTTCAGGTGCAATGGAGCTCCAGCTCCTGGACTCCCCCTTGCAGTCCTCCTCTGAGACTCCTTCTGGGGCTTATACAGGACGATGGCCTCATAGCATGGACCACACTGCAACAAATGCCCCTGATTACCTTACAGCACACACAGATCACCAACATACAGTCAGAGCTGATCGAGATAGTTATAGTTTTTTAGATCCAGAGCTTATTGGAAGTGTTCATCATTCACGATCTGGACTGAGATTAGATTTGGAGTGTTCAAGACGCCTATCATTGCCAGTGCAACATCACACAGAGGATGATTCCTCTATCCAAAAACGACATGGCTCTAATCCTGGGTGTTAAGATTAAAACTTTTATTCAGAGCATCTCAGTGGAAAACAATACGTGCATTCTGATGGACCACAGCAATGTTTGCAGGATGTTTTAAAGACCTTCTACTTCAGGTTCATATTAATTACCTCAGAAAGTAGAGGCATCGTCAATGTCCCTGTAGTTTGGTACAGTCGTGTTAGCTGGACTAACGGTACTCGTGGTTTTTACCTGCCTCTCACTGAAAAAGTTTTATTTTACAAAAGTGTTCTCTCGTTATTTTGAGGTGTCTATGTAATGATTTGTATTAGCATATCAGTTTTTTTTTAACAGTGCAGTTTTGCGTTGAACTGATTGCTTGTTTGGGAGCCTTGGACATAATGTAGCAATACACTGGAAAGTCCCATCAGAGTATAATTTATTAGGGTTTAAATGGTCATATGGAAATTTTATCTCAGGTGGATGAACCTGAAGCTCATCTCTAGTAGCTGAAATTACCTCAGAGTAAGTGATTCCAGGGAACGGCGGTGACTCCTGCTGAATAACATGCCATGACTGAAAGCATGTGTTTATATCTTTCAAGGCCATTCATCGCACAGATTTTCCTTTGAGAATATGTTATCACTCTAAATATGTAATCATTAGTTTGGCCGCAGGGTCAAAATGTGTTAAATGTGATTTAGACAGTTTATGAATGAAAATCCATTTTGATCATAATCCATATCATTAGAGCAATTAGTGTTGAAATATACATATATAATACATAATATAATCAGTTAGCACTGGTCCATGCCAAACACATCCAGTAGTAAGCCATACTATAAATGTGAAAGATATTTATAAGGAATGTGATTAAAAGAAAGAGTAATGCTGTTGAAATGTATTATAACATGTAATTTATTGCAATCCTAAGTAGGAATATTTGTTGTTAGCTTACTATAAACTGATTCTTGTGCATATTTTTCGCTTATTAACTTATAAACAGATTCACACTGAATAAATTAATTTACATAATTCACAAGTCTTGAAGTTTGTGAAGGGGGTCTAATCTGACTGAATGAAAGAAAGCCGTCAACCTTTCCCTGTGTTTCTCTGGTGTTTTTTTTTCCTTCTTTTTCTAAATGTCACCACCTCTGCAGTGCTCCTGCCAGCAAACACCAATGAAATCCATTTTCAAGGCTTTGATATTTATGTCAGTTCATTCAATCCATAGAGCTAGAGGGGAAACTAAAAGTCTACCACTGCTAAATTAAAACAGGAAGTCTAAAAGTAGTGTGTATCCTTTTGCTTATTGCTACTTCTTGTTTTGGTCTCAACCTAATCTAACCGTCTTTTGAAATATATTTTCAGCATCAAACAAGCATAAGAAAAGTCTCACCTAAATATTTAACAACGAAATATATAATATATTTAAAAGCCACCAATATATACACGTAGGAAAATTCATTGAACTGTTTATTCAAGCCTCGCTCCCAAAATGAAACCCATGTTCAGTCAGTGTAATATGAAACCAACAGAAAGAGACACACCCATTTACATAAATAAAGCGAGTCCTGCACTTAGCCTATTGTTTTATTTGTATATTTATGCTCCTTAATCATGTTCCAGAACCGGATAAACAACACAATAGAGGAATTCCGTCCTTCCACAACACTCTCTGTTTGTGAGGGTGTCATAAATGTATGAGGTTACATTCAGGGGATTTTCAAATGCATTTTCGCATAAAGGACGGGAAACTACAAGGCTATCACGTCTCATCGGACAGTCTGATGTTCCTCAATACAATGTCATCGGTCTGATTTCCAAATAGATCTATCCAGTGCCGGTCCTGCTTATGTATTGATTGGCGAATCTCTCTGCCTCTCATCTGTCATCAGCATACTCATTGTGTCCATTAGCTGCCCGTCAATACCGGTGGGGGACGTATGTAAGTACCGAGAAGATGCTCAAGTCCAAGCGCAACATAGTTGAATAGCGGAACGGGTACAATTTTCCTGAATCATGATTGGTCTAGAGAAATAAGGGGCGGGGCGTCGCCGCGCGATCACAGAGGCGCACTGTACGAGAGGGCGGATCTGATTCTGCACATCGGCCAACACTACAGCGTACTGAATTTTAAAAACAACAACAACGGGTAAGTGCACTTTGACATTGTCATTAGCGCTCACATTATACAACATCACTGTAGGATACGTCTATGCATTAAAATAGCCTACGCGTAATGAACGCAAAACGAATCGGCGCGCGCGCGTAGATTGTGATGCAGTCGCAGTCTCTGCTTGACAGGCGTTAGTTATTATTACAAACACGCAAGATAATCGCGCAATGTAAATAAAGACTGTCCATGACTCATCCCTCTTTCGTGGTCAAACACGTCGACCTGCCGAGATTTCTTTGTTTGGGCACTGCCGCAGTTTGGATGCTCGGGACAGGTGTCCTCCGCAGCAGCAAACCTCTATAGAAAACTACTCTAGTTACATAACTTCAGTACAGTGCCACATATTGCTTCAACATTGTAGACACTGCGGGATGATGAAATCGTGTGAGGTTCCTTGTAAATGACGTTTTGAGCTTTACACCCCATATTAACTGCAAGCGAGCGACGCGACAAACCAGAACGTGTCTGTTATAATAAACGAAGCTGGTTTGATTGCATGTAGCGCGTTATAGTTCGTCGCATCGCATTGTTCTCATTCATACTGGGTCTGTGCATCGCTTGCTCGGCTCCCTGCAGTGCACCTCTACAACATGCCTCATCGACATGCGTCATTCTGCAAAATTCCATTTAAACGGTACATACGAGCAGGAACCGATGCATCGAGGGTCATGCGTGGATGTCTGGGACGGTGGGAGACGTTCATATGTGTTATGAAACGTTTCTATTCCCGCATGGCCTCTTTTCCTCATATGACATTCTGAATTGTTGAATTCTAGAGGGACAGAGGAACAAGACTTTGACCACACCCCCCTTAAGTCTTATTCCTTTTTCAGTTATTATCTCTTTCTTTGCACTGGCTTTGTTTGCTTTGCATACAGGTCATGAACAAATGTCACTAGTGTTTGTTCAGGTAAAGCTGGTGTGAAGGACAAGGAGGTATCCTTCATGAGTCTGTATTCTTGTCTGTTTTTTCTTATTTTTGCATGTAAAAATATGTAAAATATGCTATGTTTAAAGATTGATTTGCTTTAAAAAAGAATCAGGATTAAATATAGCAATGATCAATGCCACAAAGGTTGTTGTCATTCTGCGAATGTTTTCATTTGCCTGGCATCATAGTGGGCGTAATTGTGCTTTAACATGTAAATGATCTTAGGAATCACATAAATAATACACTGGTAAATGATAATGTTCCTCTCAAACTAAAGCCTGTATAAATAAAATAAAATCACTCTCAATTATTACTGTGTATTTTTATTGATTTGGTTTTGCAAAACAATCTATATTATACCTGTTCTGATGGATTATGATCCTTAATCGTACTATTTTTATGAGCTGCAACCTTTGAAATCTACAAATTTTATTATAAACTAATTGTATATATTCATATATAGAACTTACATTGATCTCTTAACAAACTATACATTCTTATAAAGGTCTCAGGCTACCACTAAGTCAAAATCTACATCATGAAACAGGAGTTCTGACCTCACAAAAAGTATTTTCCATATCGTGTTTTAGTAATAATCATAAATTATATATCAACTGAAAGCTTAAAACCTCATAATTCATCCTTGGAAAATCATTGTAAAATCAGGCATTGCATTACCATGGAAATGGTACTTTAAAATAATATTATAAAATGTATTTGTTAATAAATCTTAACAGTTTAAGTAAAAATAGTGCACATTTATGTCTATATTCATAAAATTGTTGTAATGTCAGAAAATACTTAGGAATCATGTCTGGGAATACAAACCTTTTTCTGTGCTCCATCATTAACATGAAAATGTCCTTTAGTGAACAACAAATCGTTCTGTAAATTTAAAAAAAAACTTGTTTTATGTAAATATAGCGTGAACCAACAGTGTAATCATATGTTGCTGGGAAAGGGAAGCTCTGTAAGATGGCATGCTGTTTTCTGGACAGCTGTGGTTCTGGGGTGTCAGGTCAAGGCCTGCCCCGCACCCGTCATACATAATCTTCACTCCCCTCACTGACGGCCTCTGATTCTAATCCGCACAGACACCCCCCCTCCGCTGTTGTGCTGTGACCATGGGCAGGATGTTTATAAGGGGGACCAATAGCACTCCCCATTTTAGGATGATGATGTAAGCTGAGGGTGAGAAGTATACAAGATCATATTTTGTTACAAAAATATCACGTTAGCTGACAATAATGCAATGCTACAATCAGTTTGACAGTTTAAGGTGCCTTATTTTTGCTTTTCCTCAGAATAACTGAGATACAGACAGAGACTGGTAGCGGCACAGATACATAAACCCTGTCACAATGAGTGGCAGCCAGTAACTGCATGCTCGGTGGCTTTGGCACACAATGGAACACATTGAGCTAGACCCCCCCATCCCACGTTCTGTGTGCATTCATACAGGAATGGTTGGAATACAGCGTTTACACAGCAACACAAATGGCTGCCAAATGCCAGCCCAGTAGTCTCTTCTCAAAAACTCTTGTGAGCTCGCCAGTCTCCTTTAAACCCCACGAGGACAGAGCGTGCGCTTCTGTCAGACTCTTTTGAGTTTGGCTTGAGCGACATTTGAAGACATGCTTCTGGTGCATTGTGTACACAAGCTCAAACTATTTAAATGTAAAAAAAACCCACATGAATTTAAGAATGTATCAATATTAGTTCTTTTTACTTAATAGGGATAGTTTTACTATTTACTCACCCTCGTATTGTTCCAAACCTGTGTTCGGTTCTTTTTTCTGTAGGGCTTAAAAGGATACATTTTGAGGAATATTCTAAATCCATCAAACATTGTAATCATGGACAAAAATAATTCTTAATGTTCCAGAGGAAAAAAAAAAACTCATACAGGTTTGACATTACATTAGGGTGAGTAGACGATGGCTGAATGTCATTTTTTGGGTGGAGTATTCCAAAATTGTGTCAAACCTGACAATCGTGTTCTCCAGAGTGATTCAATGAGCATCTTGTGCTTCAGTGGAAGAAGAACATCTAGCCTAACTAACAGATTCAAATGATCAGTGTCACACGTTAACTTACTTGGTTGTAACAGTGTAGAACATTTAATATTTCCTCTTAATTTAAGTGTATGTCATTTTCCATCCTAGGGGCTGTATTACAGGAATTATCTGCTTAGTAACCATGGTAATCTCATTTTAGAAGTAGATTTTTTTTCTAATAGTCAAGAATTAAGACAAGTAGTTTCTTTAATACAGCCTCAGATGTTCAGTCTTAGACCTTTGGAGAACACTGTACTTGCTCACACTCATACACCCACAGAGTTCAGGCCTCTTGAATCAAATGGATGATTTAAGCGAACAAGATTGTCCCTCCAAAACAGATAGTGATGGCTCTCTGTGAGATGCCACTTTGTGCCAGGGCTGGTGACATCATGCAGGGCGCAAAGAAAAACTGCTGAATCACAGCAGGACACAGAGCCGTGTCAGAGTCAGAGCAGTGAAAGTGCAGGGATGTACCTGTGTCTCATTTGCCACGGTCTGATGAGTAAGCCTTAGGATATACCGCACCATATGACCTGCCATATGACATTTAATTTCTCTCTGGTTTTAATAATACATTATTGTTATTGTTAGCAAATCAAATCAAAATTAAGGTAATTGAAATACATCTGTTGGCGCCGATAGCCTTGTGGGCAGTGAACCGGCATTCAGCGATGTTGCACTTTGGGCGTCATGAGTTTGAGTCCTGGCTCGCAGACCTTTCCCGACCTTATATCTCTACTGCTTCACTTCCTGTCAGTTGTGATCTATCCTATATAATAAAGGCAAAAACACAAAAAAATTATTCTTAAAAGAAATACAGCTCAAATAAAATTGCAATAGTTCTCAAAAAAACCAACAATATCAAGTATACTGTAAGTATTAACATTACAAATAAATAAAATATATTATTATTGACTTAATAGTATTGAAATAATATTATTAAGTATATGTATTTGTCACCAGTCGCGCCTCTGTGGCGCTCTCTGGCTCATTGCAGCGGGAACCTTCGCCGGAGTACTGACGTTTCCCCCCGGACTCATTTCACCCACACACCTGGGCTGATTACACCACCAGGTGTTCAGCATTTACTGGCCTATTTAAGCAGCATGCAGATGCTCATTCTTTGCGAAGTCTTATTTACTCTAAGTGATAATTCTGAGCGTTTTTCTGGTTTGTTTTCCTGGTGTGATTTGGACTGTTAT
>JAUMHP010000041.1:8442024-8459377 GCA_032361065.1 Enteromius trimaculatus
CATGTGTGTAGTTACAGAAATATTACAGCTGTAGATACTATGTACCGGTGTGTACTTACACTGTTGTTACATACTACTTACACATCTAGTTACTACGGAAGAACACAGGTATTAGAGACACTTAATATAAAGTGGGACCGAATAGGGTATTCTATTATATTGTCTTGCATAACATCTGTTATTGGCACGTGGTTAAAACCTGTTTTTTTTTTTTGCATTTAAAAACTATGCATTTTCACACCCAAGATCACCTACAGCCTACTGCTGTTTCACAATGTGCTTTGATTTGTGTTTTGAGAAATTGTGCCTCTAAATATCTGTTATGTGTATGCATTTACCTTGGGTATTGTTTAACAGCGCCTTGCATGTCAGCAGCTAAGTAGAATTTAGTGCTACTGGTGTTTCTTTGCTGCTCAAAGAATCATCATGGTCATGTTTTTGTTTTCAGGAAATCCAGCCGTTTTCGGTACAGCCTTCAAGCTATGCTGCATTACAGTTATCTCCAAATTACATTTGATTTTCCTGGAGTGGTCTGTCACTGCAGGTCAAGTGAAACAGAGTTAGACTGTAGACCCTTGAGTGTTTAAGCATTACCTGAGATTAATGCAATAAAGTGAGCTTCGGGCTGTGAAAAACACACTCTGAGTCAGACCTAGTGTTCCTGGCCTGCTGTTACTCTGTCCAAACAAATATGTGAATCACACAAATAAATCCTGCACTAAACAGCACAGCAGACAATGAACATTTGAATCTAATATGGCTGCCAGATAAAATTTGAGTACTGTAGCTTGATCATTCAGCACTACTTGACATGAACATGATGATTTTGTATCTTCAGTAGCATCGTGCTACTCTTAATTTGAAGTAGTACATCGTTTAACACAATCATAGCGTTTGTTTCTGTCTGTTTTGCATGTGTAACTGTAGAATAACCTTTGACCATGTTTCCTTTGTGCTGTGTTTAGGTTCAGATAGTCCACAAAAAGCTGGACTTCAGCCACGTCACCTCCCGATGTGGCTCCAAGGACAATATCAAGCATGTTCCTGGTGGAGGAAATGTAAGTGTAGAGTGTCATATTTGCTCAATTACTCTCTTATATTAAAAAAAAGTGTATTATATATCAAATATAGCAATTTTTGCCCAGCTTTATTTATTCGAAACAGAATATAGACAATAAACTAAGAGAGATGGGCGTACACCTTTTGTCGGCAGCATGTGTTGTGGTATTCTCATGAATGCATATGGAAATAGTTTTGTTTTCTGTGTGCCCAAAAAGTATTCCCTTAGCTTCTTAAAATTTAAAGTTTAAGACACTGATGTCACATGGACTTTTTTAACTACTTCTTACTACCTTTTTGTGCCTTAAACATAGTTGTATTGCTATCTATGGAGTGTCAGAAAGCTCTTGGATTCCGTCAAAAATATGTCGATTTGTTTTCTGAAGATGAAGGAAGGTCTTACGGGTTTGAAACGACATGAGAGCGTTTAATTAATGACACAATTTCATTTTTGGGTGAACTACTGTAACCCTTAATCATATGACGCTGAGAACAGCAATGAGTTATATTTGTAATATTTGTCTTAAATGTTCTTTTCACTTCGTACATCCATTATCAGAAACAAATTACATTTTAGTCTTAACAGGTCTTTATTCCTGGTGTGCAGGTTCAGATTTTAAGTAAAAAGGTTGACTTGAGCAAAGTGACCTCTAAATGTGGATCCAAGGACAACATAAAACACAAGCCAGGTAGGCGATGGATCAATTTTAATATTGCCTTTTACTCTAAATGCAGTTTCATGGGGAGCGCATGAAATAAATAGGCATGTGAATGATGCTTGATCTCTCTCAGGTGGAGGGGATGTGAAGATTGAGTCCCATAAGGCTAACGTCAAGACCAAGGCCAAACTGGGATCAGTAGACAATGTAGGCCATGAACCAGGAGGTAGCAATGGCAAGGTAGTAAATCAGATTTGCAGATTTGCAGAAAACAGATTTGCCATCCCAATATATTAGAAATTATTTTGTCAGTTAAAAATGCTATTGTCATAATATTTCACAATATTACTGTTATACTATATTTTTGATAAAATAAATTCAGGCTTGATGAGCATAAGATAATTTTTTTTCTAAAACATTAAATCATACACCAACCCTTAAATTTGTAATTATAATGTACTTGTACTGTAATGTATAATAAATCTTGTGTCCTTGTACAATTCAAAAAGTATACAAAGTATTGAACTTTTTAGGAATAGCTCAATGGTTTTTGTTTTCCATACAACACACACACACATACAGTAAGTGCATGTTTGTCTCCGGTAGCCACATTTTTTAAAGGAATGGTTCACCCAAAAATGAAAATTCTGTCCTCATTTACTCACCCTCATGTAGTTCCAAATCTGCATGAGTTTCTTTGTTGTACCAGGCTGTTTTGGCCATCATTGAGTTTCATAGTAAGGGGAAAAATACTATGGAAGTCAATGGTGACCCAAAACAGTCTGGTTACAAAATTTCTTAAATATGTCTTCATTTATGTTCGGCAGAACAAAGAAACTCATACAGATTGGAACTACTCAAGGGTGAGTAAATTATGACAGAATTTTCATATTTTGGTGAACTATTCCTTTAATTAACTGCTTCTGCATTGTGTTTTCAGGCTGAGGGGGTTCAGCAGAAATCTGAGGGGAGCCCATCTCCCCCTGCTGCCTCTCCACCTGTGCAGGCAGACATTGGGGGAAAGGCGAACGGGCTGAAAGAGAGCTCTCCTGCTCCCATACCTTCTTTGGGAGAAGGGCCCCGGGACTCCCAAGGCCTAGACAAGCGCATCCCTGGGACAAGTAAGTGCAAACTAGTTATATTCAACCCTTATATATGAAAAAGAGAAACCTGAAGGGATGTAATATATTGTGTATAGTAGCATTCAAGAACTTGAGTCTCATGTTAAGCTGAGTTGGTCACAGAAGTTTGACTTAGAATGACAAGAAGAAGAATTTACAGAATTACAGTTCAAAGAATGTTACAGGTTAATGCTAATGAAATGCAGACTATTTATACCCTGGTGCATTTATTAAATAGGAAAAAATAATTTAATTAAAATTTTAAACATATGTGTTTACTGTTCCATCATTCTCTCTGGCTATGAAGTAAAAATACTTTTTTTTTTTACTTTCAAACAAGGCTACCCCAATATTAAAAAATCTAGATACTGAACAAACCTGTTTTATATTGGAAACAAATAGGTTCACTCTTTTTTGAAATGTCAATTATTTTGAATGGCAATATACAATATACAATACAAACAGCTTCTTCATTCTTTGCCCCCAGATTGAGTCCTACAAGCTGAACTTCCGCGAGAATGCACGAGCTCGCACGGACCACGGCGCTAAAATCATCTCCTGGTCCTCCCTGAGTGGCAGCCACCCCCACCCACATCGCAGCACCTCTCTCAGTGTTTCTCTGGGGTCCGCCATGTCCTCACACTCAACCCAGCTTGTCCCATTCACCCATCTATGAGATGGGTGCAAACCAGTACACTAGCAGGAGAAGGACTCTGATTTCAACACAGCCTGTCCCCTTAAAATTTATCTTCTCATTAGCATCTTCTCTTGTTTACAGTTTTCTTAGTTTTTTTCTTTGTTTTGAGATCATGTTTTGGGAAAGATACAGGCTGTGGCTTAATTTATAGCACTTCTTTTCGAGGCAAGATTTGGGATGAAGTCTCCAGATTGTTGGAGATAAAGTTATGGATGCTGCCCTTATTGTCATATTTGATAAATCCATAGCACTTTGCCCATAACACCAGAGTTTCCTTCTAAACTTCCTACGAGCCTGTGCTATCCTTTAGACAGACCTAAATTTAGGGGTAACGCCCTCTTTTCTGTCTGTATGTGGCAGTAGATGTTCTCCAATGGGAACCCCAGAACTCACTTGAGATGTAGCTTATTACATCATATTATGGCAGTTACGCTCCCTGTATTGTTAGTAAATGGGGCTGTCTTAAATCCCAGTCTAAGGGGACGAATCAGCCTCCATCTATCCATCTGCTCCCTTCGCTCCACTGACCGTTTCCGCCTCACATGAATTCTAAACCCTGTTCTCCCACAGTATTTAAATGAGCACTTAATCATTTGAAACGTATAGGTTGTTCAAACAATAGCATATTTACATCTTCAGTGAGTTTGCTGTATCGTGTTTGCGTAAATTCCTGTAACGATGAGCTGTATCATTATGACGTCTAACCATCTGATTACATTTTCCACTTTCCATTTCTCTCAAAGCATCTTGTGAACTAATAGGACACAAAAACACATGACACACATAAACTACAGCATGATACAGGAAGAGAAAAAAGGGAATGGCACGCAAACTAAACAGACAGGATGGGCAGAAATATAGATGGACGAAGAAAGTTGTCAGAAAGTTAAAAAAGAAATGTGTTTACACTCCGTATACAGGTCATGATTATTTGCTCCAGATCATCCCAACTTTCGATTAAGTGTTGTACCTCTAAATCCGAGAAGCAGATAACGTTTGCACTGGACAGATGAACCGGCATGTGCGAGGGCCAATTACATGAAAAGTAAATGCATCCTAATTAAGCATTGCAATACAGTCCATTTCCCTATTATTTATTCAGTGGCAATTGATAAATTGTTGTCTAGAAATCACTATTTAATCAAACATAGTAGTACATGCTATTTGGGTTTCTTATTAAGTGATGTATTACTCACAAAGTAGTTGAATATCATAGTTTTAAACTCTCCAAACCTACTATTGTAGGGCTGCTTTTTGAAACTAGTGACACTGTTTATCAGTGAATTTGTGGGCACTTTATTGGTAGTAATATTATTATATATATATATATATATATATTTAGCTGCACAATGCCTGCAGGAAAAAAAAAAACTATTTGCTGTTGTTGGTTAACAGGTTATGTTTGTATACAGGGTTTGACTTTACATTGTTGTGAAATATTATTTTTTTTCCCTGGTATTTTACTGTGATGTCATGGTAGATCATTGATGGTGGTAATGCTGTAACATCAAAGAAGATCCCACATAAAACTGAACAACAGAGACCAGGAAGTAATTATGCAAATATCCTATGAAATAATTAGCTGATGAGCATTTGAAATGCACTTTATTATGGATGTTTTATACTACAATGAGTGCGATAAGATTGATTGAGCACATTTTCCTAAATTGTATCCCCTCAAGAAAGTCCCAGTTAAAAATGCAAAACATGTACCTGTATCTCACAGAGCAGTCTGTAAATACAGTTTGTACGAGTGTGAGCAAGTGTGTTTAGTGTAGAGCAGCTGCGCTTGGCCAAACTGTCCTGTCTGTAGTTCCTCTTCGTGATTAGTGTGTACTGTACAGGGGCTATGTCAGTAAACTTCAGTGTTGTACTCTTGATACAGTGGTCATAACCTTTCATGCCTTCAGACAGCTCTTATTTTGTCATTTCCATAATGAATGAACACTCTCACAGTGTTAGTCCACTTCTCACATCCTCCGCACCGATCCGCTCAACGCAGTTTTGTAAATACACGTTTCACACTTTGTTCCCCACAGGGGGGAAACACTTCTTGATTGGGTTGTATAGAGAAGCAAAGTGAAGATTTTGCATCTATGAATATTTCTCCAGACAGTATTTTATTCTTTAAGCGAGTCTGCCTTTTTTTTGATAAAAAGGGCTGGCAAACAAGAATGTTTTTCAAATGTATTGTATTCAGGAAGCAAAGAATATATATTATGTATGTAACTTTTCCTCTTTGTCATCACAGTTCACATACTAAATGCAATGTAATCAATAGGAGGAGGAGATTGTGATTGATTTTGCCTAAGGATGGAAAAACTCAAAGGACTCTGAGGATGTCCTTGTGTAAACAAAAAAAGGTGCAGCATTCTGGTAATGACTTAAGCAGCCTGACACAGGATGCAGAAAGTGGGTCGAGAGTTTAGAGGTAATCAGTAACCACAGGAACAATGATTCCTCCCACAAACTGCACCTGACACATAGACCTTGAATGTTGTTTGGATATCCATGCCGCACATCTGTATGAGACTAACTGTAACTGGTAGACTAATCGGCATGTTTAAAAGTAGATAGAGCAACTGGAATTAGGCAGCAGAAGATCCCCCTAGTGTGTCTGTTAGGACTCACAATGTGTGTGCTACCCATAGAACACACCAAAAGAGCATGCTGACAACAATGGACTACAGACATCAGTCCTAAATTGGATTTAATGTCTCCCCCCTGATTTAAGATGTATTTTTGGTATGAAAGAGGTCATTGTGATTAATTGTTAACTAGTGACGTGGATATTTAATCATGAATAAATATAAAAAGAAACAAGCAAAATGTGCTTTTTTTTTTTACAGCACTGCATGTTCTCTGCAAGGATATTCTTCATTGCTGAAACAGGGACTTTTTTTTTTTTTTTTTTAGAAATAAATACTTTTTAGCTTCTCTATGCAGTAATTGGAACAGTCTATTTTAAAAGCTCCACAACTCAGCATTACTTTAGTTTAAAGGAGTCATACAAAGCCAATACAAATTTTTTACTAGCTTATATGATTATTTAGGGTCTTAATGGAAAGTTTGTAATATAATTTGTTTTAAAATTTCTCAAAGATAGTTTTAAAAACGTTAATTTTACCCTGTCATAAACAGTTCTTTTGAAATCACTGTTCTGTGTACTTCCCCTTTAAATCTTCACGAGCTCCGCTGACCCCGCCCCTCTTTTCCAAGGCACTTTCGGAGGATCTTTTTTTAGCTGTATTCATATTGAAACTTGCTTATTAGCACATTATTAGGAAAGGCGATTTGCAAAGATTCATTAAAAGACATTATACCCACTGCTTTTGTAGGTGAGGATGGATCATGAATGATTCGCGCGAACATAAACACATTTCGGTTGATCAAGGGCGCGTTTCCCTTCAGAACCAAACATAACATTAATCCTCCGCATCTTCAGTCACTCAGAGTAAATCACTACTGCTCTGTTCATTAATACATTCAACAACAAAACACCTCAATCTCTTAGGAGTCCTGCTTGTCTCTGCGTCTCGGTCTGATGACGGCTCACTCAGGGCGGGGCTGAGGTAAGTTCTGTCTGTGTGGGAGTGGCCTCTGTCGGTGTGAAGGCACTCACACACCTCTACAAGCATTTGAGAATGACTTTTTCAGCCAGGGGCAACTTATTTTTATTACATTAAAACAAAACTAATGGTGGATCTTTATCACTGTAGGGTGGTTGTGTACACACACTCACCACACACATTTCAGTCCAAACTGCTTGTAAAAGTGCATGTGGCACCAGATGCCCCCTTAAAGGCAAAAATTAACGGTCGTCGTCAAATGTTTAACTTGGGCTAACGTTACTATGTTAATACTTTATTAGCTGAATGGCCCTGCTAAAAAACAGCACATGCTGGTTTGGTATGTTTTGAAGCTGGGATGTTGGTTTGAGCTGGTATAGGCTGATCTTTTGCTAGTTTATGCTGCAGCTTAAACCAGCAAGGGATCAGCGTCCTAATCAGCGTACACATTTTATTTCCAGCAGGGGGCGCAAAGACCAACTTAAAAAAGCACATTCAGTTTAATAGAACAGCATGCCGTGAACCTTTTTTTGTTGTGGGTTTTGTTATTTACCGGTGGATTAAAGCTGCAAGTTTGAAGTTCACTGGTAAGTGCTAAAAATATTCGGTACGTCTCAGTGAGCTTGGTTGGTCAATGTTTGCTCCCTAAAGCTAACCACAAATTACTGTAAAAATAGTACTGTTTTTTTTTTACAGATAAAATCGCCATGTCTTCTTCAATGTATGTATCCCTTTATGAAATGTATTAATTCATAATTGAATGAAAGCGAGGATGAACTTTTCCTTAAATCTTGATTTTACAGAAAGATACAATTGCAATAGGATTTACTTGATAAGCTATAATATATATAGCTATAATTGCAGAGACTGGGCGTAAAAACGATGACGTAATATTTTTTGAGAGAGTGAATGAAAAGAGCAAATGAAGGTACTGTTAATGCTTTGGAAGTGGACTTCCCATGTCTTCCAGCTATGATCTACTAAAATCCGTTTGTTTCAAGTTGGCTAGTTTATAATGAATATGAAAACAATAATTAATTAAAGAAACAGCACTTCCATGGATATACCCTTGATATTTAGAGCAGTGGTTTTGATAGATGAACTGGTTTTACCTAAATCTTACTTACCTGCCCCCTGAGGTATAATTCAGAAATATAATAAATAATAGCCATTTAATGATTTATTTTGTATTTAAGATTTAAAAAAAAAAGTTATGCCAAAAACACTGTTTCCCTAATATTTTTTCCCGTGAAGTAATGTTAATCATTTTAACTCATAATAACTCAATCACAGCACAGATTAAATGCAATTAAACTTTATTCTACTATGTGGCTGAAAAAGCCAAGTGGATAACTAATACAACAAATAGGAGAGATGCAGAAGGTCAATTTGAGCTTTACTCTTCATAATGTCCATTCTGTATAAAAAAAAAAAAAAAAAAAAGAGAGAGAGAGAGAGAGAGAGAAAAGGTTCAGATTATCAGTTGTGGTCAAATATTTTAATTATTTATGTTCGCTAAAAATTAATTGTATACCAATGGCAAAAATGAAATAAAAAATAAATAAAATAAAATGAGTGCTTAAAAGGGGGAATTACAAATTCCTTTGACATGATTGGTTTTAATCAGGATAGATGTACAAATAAACAAAAAATCAATGTGCTAAATCACTGGCCTTGGAACCAACATCACGACTTTTGGCGCGCAGTTTGTTGACTTGCGACTCTGCAATGTCAGCTCTTTCTTCTGCTTCATCAAGTTCATGCTGGATTTTCCGTAACTTGCTAATATGTGTGTTGGCTTGTTCCTCCTATGAAGCAGGATAAGCAGTTGTGAGATTAGAGCCTAAATGTAATAGTATGATTTATCAGAAAAGTGTGAACACTTACAGCTTCCTCTGCAGCTCTCTTGTAAGCCTTGACCTTTAGCTGAAGCTTATCAACAAGATCTTGCAGTCGAGCCAGATTCTTGCGGTCCTCCTCAGTCTTTTAAGACAAATTATACAAAGAAGCTTGAGAATTTGTTGAATGAGAATGTCATTGCCATCACATTTACTGTAGATGTATTCGGGGGGGGGGGTTACCTGGTAGGTCAGTTCTTTAATACGTCTCTCATATTTGCGAATTCCTTTCACTGCTTCGCTGCTCTTCTTCTGTTCAGATTCAACCTCATTCTCCAGCTCCCTCACCTGTTGGCACAGTGTGAACATTTTTACAGAGTACCACTTGCAGTGTTCAAAAAACATTGTTGGGATTTATGGTAGGTCACTCACCCGAGCTTCAAGTTTCTGGACTTGTTTCTTGCCTCCCTTCATAGCAATTTGTTCTGCTTCATCCAGGCGGTGCTGCAGGTCTTTAATGGTCTGCTCCATGTTCTTCTTCATACGCTCCAGGTGAGCACTTGTGTCTTGCTCTTTCTTCAGCTCCTCAGCCATCATGGCTGCATCAGTTATGGCCTTCTTGGCTTTTTCTTCAGCGTTCCTGCATTCTTGCACTGCCTCTTCTACTTCTGTCTGAAGCTGGGATATGTCAGTCTCCAGCTTCTTCTTTTGATTCAAGAGGCTTGTATTCTGGACACAGGAGACATTTGTATTGTATTAGAGGCTGAATAAATAGACCTGTTCAGAATGAAGAATAACCAATCACATACCTGGGAGTGCAGTAGCTGCACTCTTTCACTGGTATCCAGCAGCTCTTGCTCGGCAAGTTTGCGGCCTCTCTCAGTTTGCTCGAGAGCTGCTCTCAGCTCCTCTAGTTCAGCCTGCAGAAGGTTGTTGCGTCTCTCTACAATCGCAATGTTCTCCTTCAGATCGTCATTTGTTCTCAGAGATTCATCCAGCTGTAGCTGAGCATCCTAGAATATGAGTGCAAACTAATTAAGACAGACATTTTTAACAGGCTTCAAAAAGCTGTCATTCTTTGCTTTATTGTTCCACAGTATTGATTCAGAGTATGACTCACTTTCAGATGTGCTTGTACACTCTTGAGTTGTTTTTGAGCCTCTGCTGCTTGTCGGTTTGCCTGACTAAGCTGGATCTCCATCTCATTTAGATCCCCTTCCATCTTCTTTTTAATTCTGAGGGCTTCATTCCTGCTTCGTGTTTCTGACTCCAAAGAACTTTGCAGAGTATCGATGGTTCTCTGCAAATTGCGTTTGCTCTGCTCCATCTCTTCATCCTTCTCAGCAAGTTTGCGCTCAATATCAGCTTTTGTTTGATTGAATTCTAGCTGAGCTCGCAGGATTTTACCCTCCTCGTGCTCCAGTGAGGCCTTTCAAAGAAGATTGTGATCTGTTACTTGGTTTCCAGGATACTTCATTTTTAATAATACTAGTTAATACAATCATTGTAAAGATTATGGCCCAGTTTCACAAATGGGGCTTAGCTTAAGCCAGGACTAGGCATTAGTTAAATTAAGATATTTAAGCAACTTTTGCAAAAATGCCTTATTAGAAAGTATTACAGGTGTGCAATGACACTGACATGTTTTAAGATATGTTAGAGCAAGATATTTTCATCTGAGACAGCTCAAACATGCAATTTAGTCTGGTACTAGCTTAAGCCTTGTCTGTGAAACTGGGGGAAAGTGTTTTTTATTTTTTTTCTTGAAAAGGCAAAAAAGCTGCATCTGAAAACTTACTTCTGCCTCTTCCAAAGCAGACTGAATCTCACTTTTTTCTTGCTCCAGCTGTTTTCTCATTTTCTCCAGTTCATGAATGCTCTTTCCTCCCTCACCAAGTTGCTCAGTAAGATCAGAAATCTCCTCTAGATGAAAAGAATAATGCATTTCAACATATTGCCTTATTTTCTCCAGCCTTAGTGATAATGTCTAAACGGTTCAAACAAACCATTAAGTATTTTCAATATTTGTTTTTATTTATTATAATAATTTGTTTAAAGATTCTCTGCAAATTTACCTTGGAGATTTTTATTTTCTCTCTTCATGGTCTCCAGGTGATCCAGAGATTCTTCATAGGAGTTCTTCAGCTTAAAAAGTTCAGTACTCAGACATCTGGCTTCCTTCTGAGAGCTCTCTAGCTCAGCCTGTGACTCTTCAAACTTTTGCCTCCACTCAGCCAGGACCTAAAAGCATTTTATTTTGATGTACATTTTAGGATCACAGGTAATCAAAAATCAAGATTAATCGCAGAACAAGAACCACCATGTTTGGTTACCTTATCAAAGTTTCTTTGTTTCTTGTCCAAGGCTGCTGCAGCTGCGTTAGACCTCTCCAGGTCCACCATAAGATCTTCAATCTCATTTTGGAGTCTGTGTTTGGTCTTTTCAAGAGATGAACATTTCGCATTTACTGCTTCAACTGCTTCTTCAGCCTCCTGCAACCGTTGAGCCAGTTTCTTCCTGTGTTAGAAAACAAAATATCGAGGAAGATCATTTCATTTGCACACCCTAGAAGAAATAGATAGACATTTAAATTATATTTTTACCTTATGTTTGGGGAAGCTTGGCCAACTAACAGAAAAACTTTTTGTTCGTCTTACATTTTAAAAGAAACATAACACAAACAAAAAGCTTATCTGTCAGTAGAGAAATTAAACCTTAAAGAAAAGTGCAAATATATATGTAATTCTATGTAGAAACATATCTTACTTGGCTTCTTCCAGTTCTTCGGTTCTCTGTATGGCATCAGTTTCATACTTGGTTCTCCACTGAGCCACCTCAGAATTAGCCTTAGACATGCCTCGCTGTAGCTCTGCTTTGGCCTCCTGCTCCTCCTCATACTGCTCTCTGAGCAGATCTGTGTCATGACGGGATGACTGTACCGCATGGGCTAGGGCGTTCTTTGCCTGGAGGAAGACATGTTTTATTTAGCATATAAAAAATGAATGCAACACATTGTCTAAATATTATTCAGACTATGTGCATACTCAGTTCACACCTTAGTTTCCTCCTCCAGTTGCCTTTTAAGATCTTCAATTTGCTGAGTATAAGACATCTTGCTTCTAGTTAGCTGGGAGACAAGAGAGTCCTTCTCCTCAAGCTGTCTTGAAAGTTCACCTGGGAATGTCATCATGCGTTTTATCATTGTTGGAGTTCTGCCACTCATAATGATTGAAAAAAGGTATTTGACAGGCTTACCATTTTCAGATTGTAGTTTAGATTTTTGCATTGTGAAGTCACTGATACACCGCTGTCCCTCTTCATATTTTGTTCTGTATTCATTCATTTGATCTTCCAAAGACCTGCAGGACTTCTCAAGATTTGCCTGAGCAAAGTACACAATTCAGCTAGAAAACTACTTCACAGCAAGAAAACAAATAGAAATTCGAATTTATGACTACTTGTGTTAACAATACCTTCGTCTTAACAACATGTTCCATGTTTGAGACCACATCATCCAGTTCGAGTCTAAGTTCGCTTTTTTCCTTTTCAAGTTTTTGCTTGACTCTCTGCAGATTGTCTATCTGCTCTCCCAAATCTGCCACACTGTCAGCTTGTTTCTTCCTCAGTGTGGCGGCAGTGGCCTCGTGCTGCAGAGTGGCCTCTTCGAGGTCTCTGCGGAGTTTCTGAAACTCTGCCTCTCGTTTCTTGTTCATCTCAATCTGAGCAGCTGTAGCTCCTCCAGCCTCCTCCAGCCTCTCACTGATCTCCTCCAGCTCTCTGGCTAAATCTGATCTTTGCTTCTCCACCTTGGCTCTGGCAGCTCTTTCTGCCTCAAGCTCTTCCTCCAGCTCCTCAATACGTGCCTATTATCATAAATATGTTATCTTTCATGTCTCATTTATTTGATGTCATATATTTCATGTCAATATGCTCTTTGTGTGTGTTACCTGAAGTTCCTTCAGTTTTTTCTGTAGCTGAATACAAATAGTTTGTTCATCCTCAATTTTCCCATTGAGCTGACTGATCTCAAAATCTTTCCTAGGAGTGAAAAACAGATATTTACAGTCTTTAGCCTTAGTCCTTAGAACATACAGATTGGACTGTAAAAGAACAGGAGAATTTGATTTACTTTTTTAGACGCTCCTCTAACTGCTGTTTGTCATTCTCCAGGTCCATTAGGCTTTCCTGGGTTAACTTCAAGTCTCCTTCTAGTTTCCTCTTGGCTCTTTCTAGATCCATCCGGATCTTTTTTTCTTGCTCAAGAGATCCTTCCAACTGGTATAAATAATTCAAAATGCCACTTGGTTGCATGAGTATATGCTTGTATCAAGAATATTAAACATAGTTGTAAATTATAAAACTCACATCATCCACTTGCTGCTCTAGCTTTGCTTTTGCTTTGGTGAGGGTGTTGACTTTGTCCTCCTCACTTTGCAGGTCATCCAGTGCCTGCTGATGAGCTTCCTGCAAGGCCTTCTTCTCCTTGGTTAGCTTTGCAATGATGTCGTCCAAAGCTGCCATTTCCTCTGTCAGGTTCTTCACCTGCAAAAGAACATGAAGTTCTGAGTTTTTGGACCATTTAACTGTGTGTGTGTGTGTGTGTGTGTGTGTATTTTGTAGAAAAACATCCCCGACCTTGTTCTCAGTAGCATGCTTCTCTTTCTCCACTTTAGCCAGAGTCAGCTCCAGATCATCAATGTCTTTCTTCAGCTCTGAGCACTCGTCCTCCAGCTTTCTCTTCTTAGCTGTCAGCTCTGCATTCATCTCCTCCTCATCCTCAAGTCGCTCTGTGAGCTCTTTGGCTTTTGCCTCAAGCTGGATCTTGTTTTTGATGAGCTGGTCGCATCGCTCTTCTGCATCACATAGATTGTCTTGCTCCTGTTTTTAAATGATGTTAAAACTATTCAGTAATGTCTATACTGCAGAAACACCTTTATTACTACATTTCAAAAGGGCTAAATATTAACTGACCGCTTGGACTTGAAGTTGTAGGTCATTCTTCTCTTGAAGAAGCGATACCATTTTTTCCTCTAGTTCTTTCCTTCGAGCTTCAGATTTAGCATAAGCCTCTTTAAGCTTGGCAAATTCATCTTTCATATTTGCCATCTCTTTTTCTGCTTCTGCTGACTTTAGTAGAGGTTTGATCTTGAAGAATAGCTTCATCCAGGGCCAATTTTTCACCCCCATGAAGGCACGGACATTCCACTGGATAACCAGTAGGGCATCCCTGTAAGGACATTCCATTTTTATTTCAGAAAATATCACAAAAAATTGAAAATTGTTAATAGTGCTTAATAAATAAAATTCTTGCCGTCTTTCAACTATCTTCTGGAACTCAACCCTTGCAAGCAGTCCTCTGGATCTAGCTTGAATACCAGAAATAATAAGAGATAGTCTGTCATCTCTCATTTCTTCCAACTGACCCAGTAAACCAGCCTTGAAGAACACCTAAGCAGAATTCATTATAGAAACATGCATTTTACTCACAGTATGACCCCTGTCATCTTTGCTCATATTAAATAATACAAATATAAAATCACTTTTTTGGCTAATGTGCGTTTTCACCTTTGTGTGTCCAAATTTATATTGATTGTGATCAATATCAAGTGAACTCAGGAGTTTCTCAGCTCCTTTCCTGCTATCTATGAATTGACCTTCAGGTATGGCTGCAGGGTTTAGGATTCGGTACCTGTAAATATACAAAAGTATACATAACATATACTATAACTCTAATAATAGAAAGTGGTGTTATGAATTTATAGTTTCAATGTCACAGAATAATAAAAACCTCTGTTTGAAATCTCCATAGAGGATTCTGTTGGGGAAGCCCTTCCTGCAAATCCTGATGCCCTCTAGTACACCATTACAGCGTAGCTGGTGCATGACCAAAGGATTCTCCATTGCTCCAGGAGTCTTTGTCTCATTAGGTATGATGCAGCGCACAAAATGAGGGTGAGTTGATCTTAGGTTTGTCATTAACTTATTCAAGTTTTCCTGTAGGGAAAATTGACACCGAATATTCAATGATGTTAAGGAGTACTTTCAGTTACCTAAAAAACTACTGAAATAGATCCATTGGAAACAGCTTCATCGCATATACCATATATAAACAATTCTTAATTTTTTTCATTGTGTACGTGCATTTAAGTCTAAATATCCCATTACCCTGTGAAGCGCAGACACAGTTTGGAAGGAGGAGCCCTTCTTTTTACTTCCACCGACTTTACCTCCCTTACCGTTATCTTGAGCTAGTCAGAAAAAGGTACAGTAATTATTGTAAAGCAGTAGTATTTGAAACACTCACAAGTACATATGAGTTTCTACGCAGAAATAATTAATTCGGACATACCAGACTCTGCCCCAGCATAATTAACAAAGAGCATTGACAGGAGCTTGAGTGTAGACTTTTGAAAGAGTCCAACAACAGTCTCATTCAGTGGGTCTTTGTTCTTCACCAGCCAGTTGTTGATATTATAGTCAACTGTACCAGCATAGTGGATCAGAGAAAAATGAGACTCTGGCTTCCCTTTGATTGTTCTAGGTTTCTGAAAGTTGTTTGATTTCCCAAGGTGGTTGTCATAAAGCTTGGCTTTAAAGGTTGCATCACTGGCTTTGGGAAACATGCACTCCTCTTCAAGGATGGACATGATGCCCATAGGCTGAAGAACAAAGTTGATAAAACTGAGTTACTGACATAACCTTGACAGTTAGAGCACCATTCATGTATAATGACAAATTTATCTTTAGCACTACTTACTTTCTCAATGAGATCAATGCAGGCTTGTAAGTCCATGCCAAAGTCAATAAACTCCCATTCGATCCCTTCTTTCTTGTACTCCTCTTGCTCCAGCACAAACATGTGGTGGTTGAAAAACTGTTGCAGTTTCTCATTTGTAAAGTTGATGCAGAGTTGCTCAAAGGTGTTGAACTGTAGTTATTACATTTATTGAAAGAAAACGAAAGTATATGTAAGTTCGTAAGAATCATATGCATCTTGAGGCATCATGAGGATTTATCCACAAATACTTACATCAAAAATCTCAAAGCCAGCAATATCCAATACTCCAATGAAATATTGACGAGGTTGTTTAGTGTCCAAAGACTGATTGATTCTTACAACCATCCAGAGGAACATTTTTTCATACACTGCCTTGGACAGTGCACCAATAGCGTAGTACACCTGAGCACAGAGAAGCATTTGTATGGTTTTCTATTACACTGATAAATAGGCATGGTTTCATTACTGACACTGAAACTCACCTGCTGAACATTTTGCCCTTTGGTGACCCACTCATTTCCTACTTTCACTCTTGGATGGCATAAACCTTTGATTAGGTCAGCAGAGTTAAGGCCCATCAGATACGCAACTTTGTCTGCATCTGTAAAAGGATCACGTGCTTAATAAGCTTCGTTTGAATTGAATTTGCTACTTCCTAATTATACTCTACATACCTTCAGTTCCATCGGCTTCTGCTTGCTCCTCCCTCTGCTTTTGTTTGAACTTCATATTGCCATAATGCATAATGGCTCCAATCAGTTTATAGATGCCATTTTTCGCCTCCTGAGTAAAGCCTAGCACATCAAATGCTTCCTATAGTTTACAGAATTGAAGATTGTAGTTGTCATATGAGAGCATCACAACAACAGAGTAAAGGCTGTAAATCAATTTTTCTTACATCAGTGGCAAGAAGTTCTTCACCATCATTAATTGAGGCTACAGTTGTTTCTCCTTGAGAGATGTAAGCGTAGTCATAGGGGTTATTGGTGATGAGCAGCATCTCTATTTCAAGAGAGAAAAGGAAGCACCGGTTTGTAGTCGCAATACTGCAAAAGGCCTTTGATTACAGGATATCAGCTGTGTCTTACCCAGCAGCTCAGGTTTCCGCTGAGAGAGGATTTGGTAGAAAATGTGATAGTCTCTTTCAGCTTTAAGCTGGAACGTCACTCTTGACTTCTCCAGAAGATCTGATTATTAATATTAAAAGAATAAGTATTAGTTTTTGAGCTTCAGTGTTTTTGTAATACCAGAACAAAATGGTATGAATTCTTACATGTCTCAATGTCAGCAGAGGCCAGCTTGCCACTGGCACCAAAATGGATTCGGATAAATTTTCCCTAAATGAATTAAAAATTGCGATATTATAAAAATTAAACACTACAGGCAAGACACTACAGGTGAATAGGGTAAAATTTTTAACTTACAAATAGAACCATGTAACTTTACCAGTTGATTACTCTTATGAATAGGAGAAAAAAAAATGTATTGCAAGTTTTTTAAAATATTATGTTTAAATATGCAAAAGAGGCAATATCTCATTAAATATGCGAAAATGTGCATATATTTCCGGTACATATATCTGAATATAGGATAAAGCCAGGTGCAAAATTATTTTTTCATTTTGTTTATACA
>JAUMHP010000041.1:8459477-8510532 GCA_032361065.1 Enteromius trimaculatus
TAAAAGACTCGAAGACGAACGGTCTCTCGTGCGAGATCCCATATGTAACGTCGAAGTGATTCGACTGAAAGGGTAACAGAAGTTTCTTGAATTATCAAAAACAAACAAAACATACAGTTGAACATCCACTGAAATATATATTCATACTTTTAATCAATCTTTCGATTTTTCATTCAACTTTACTCATCTGATCATTGCAGCTTATAGTCTTCAATAAATAAGCTAAAACGCTGAAGTGTGGAAATGCTTTGCTTACTGGTGAATGGCCTGCAAGAACTTGCGCTGATGTTTGCGCACTTTGGCATGATCTATCTTCTTCACTAACTTGGTGTGTTTGTAGATGAGCCATGTTTCCCTGAGTACATTGGCAGCTGTGTTCTTTACCTGGGAGAAAAACATGAAAAGGAAACAATACTTAGAGATGAAAGTAATGAAACATTCGGGTAAAAGAACAAGAAATACTGTAGGCTACTTGACACAAAGTTCTTTCCCAAGTTTGTAAAAATAAAGTCACTTACTCGTTTACAAAGTTGGGTGTCCATCATGAAATTGTGGACGTGTTTCTCTGCCTTTGTCAATTCTAACTTTCTGGCTACCACTGCCACTACAAGTGCAGTGCAGCCAGCTCCCTACAAGAAGAGATGGTGAATTTAATCTATTTACAACATAAATATTAACATTCAAATGTAAACTGCTTTCTATTTCAGATAGTACCTTTACTTATAATTCTACATATCAAAAAGACATACCATGATTCCTGTAAGAAGACAGACCCCTTTCCCACAGTATGTATGAGGAACCATATCTCCATAGCCAATTGATAGGAAAGTTATGGAAATTAGCCACATAGCTCCAAGAAAGTTACTAGTGACTTCCTGTTTGTCATGATACCTAGAATATGAAGAACAGAATAGGCAGAGAAGCTTGATCAGGCTGTGGAGAACAAAGCTTAAATCGTGTACATTTGGCTCAACTGACAAAACATTTCTGGTAAAATATATATCAAATATATCTAGAATTTGGTCAAAAAAAACACAAAGTGACAGAAAAACTCACCAAATCCATAAATACCTTATTAGATAATTATTATTTTATATTTACATGCTAATATGTTTGGACCATATAAATTATTGTGTACCTTCACAGACACAAAACAAACTTAAAAATGCACAAAAATGTACATACATATCTTTTAAAATTAGAATTACTATGTATTTTCAGAAAGAAATTAAACAACCAACACAAGTTGTCAAATAAAGCATCTGTTTCACTTTGTAAAGTATAATACATGACTGTGAAATCCAGTTCACAAGTCAGGGAAAAACTAAAAAAAAAAAAAGTTTCAAACTCCTTAGAGACGAATACAAATGACCTAAATCATGGTCCCCAGACTAGACTATTGCTAGCAGCTCATTCACATATCTGCAGGAGGTTGACCTTTTCAGCAGCCTGTCAAGGAAGAGCTAAGCACAGGTCAGAAGACATTTATCTGCATTTAATACAATACTGGAACACTTCTGATGAAGAACATCAGAACAACACCCAGGCTCTTCAACAGTCATACTGAGTAGCCAGACTGGACGCAAATTAATCACAATGTTATTTCGGTTTCAAAGCTGAATCGTTTCTAAGCAAACACATTTATGTTGCATTAAATGTTCCAAAACGTCCCCTCTAAAACAGCATACTCAAAAACACAAGAGAGGTCATGCTACTATCAATTGCGCCTGTCTATAGCACAATTCAACTCTGCAGTCATGCTCTAAGAGCAGGAGCGTTGGAATTGTTTTTTTAGTATTTAATGTAATGGGAGAGCCCCATTTTCACATGCGAAAAGCATAGTTACCATGCAGGCATTTTTAAGAAGAAATCCACATCCTGCATGCTGTTTAAGCCAGTATATTGAGAGCAAGGATACAAACTCTATAATAAAACTGACCAACATATTGAATGAGGACAAAAATATCAGCTTTCAGTTTACATTTAGCATGTTTAAATATTCAAGCATATGAAAGTTTGTTCTAGTGAGGGATGATTCTCATAAAATTAAGATATTTGCCCATGTGCTACATCACCATTGTGAAACAGCGCACAGTGCTGGCACAAACCACTCTGATATAGGTTCAGTCATTTTCAACTGATCTTTTTTGAAGCTGGTGTCAGATCTCAGAGGTAGAACGAGTCCTCGGTTTACCAGATTTTACTCTTGAAGAACTCTGGTAAAGACCCTTTTACGTCAGACTTGCATTCTACAGTTATCTCAACCATACACTCGCTCTTAGAAGCCCGTTAGAATAATTCGCATGACACAATTTTTGGAAGAGGTCATATCCTGCGAGGTCTGTCTGTTTGCACACACGAACATGAATATGCAGTGCAGGTCTGATCATGACTACGCACACTGTCTTCATCATTAGCTTGCCTTTGCTTTGACAGTGCAGAAGTGCATTAACATTTCCCTCAATGCTGTTAATCAACAGTAAAAGAAATAATAACAATAACTACATACTGGCCTTCTAAAGCTCTCAATATACTGTATGCAATACTGGCATAAAATGGAGAAGAGCTGGCACCACCTTCAACTTAGATCAAGAAGTTTATCTGAATAAATGTATTTCCCCACATACCCCAGTCATATCCCAATTTCCCATAAAATCTCTACAGATGGTTGTTTAGTAGCAAAACTCACAGAGCCCAGCAATCTCATTCCTTTAAACGACTGCATGGTTAGAGGATGCAATGATGGAGCAAATATTGGACATTTAACCTCATTTACCCATGTTAACTAGGGATGCACAAATTTTTAAATAAGCAGATAATTATTCATGACTAATATCAACTGATAAATTAAATACATTTTGTACTATTTAGTCGAAATAAAAAAACAATGTAATTTTTTGTTTGTTTGTTTTGTTTTACAATTGTAAAATTATTATTTATTAGCATTAGTATTATTATTATAAAGCATTACATGTTATAAAAATGAGTGGAAATGAATATGTACAATTCAGTGTAGCCTAAAATTTAAGTCAATCAAATAATAAATAAAACAATAATATTGGTTAAATACTGACATGACACTGATATATTGTGCAAAATCTAAAAACACAAATAAGGCAAATGATGAGTATACATAACTAAATATTTAATATTGCCTTATACATACAAATTTAAAAAGCACTAATATCGGTTAATGACAAATATGGTACCGATACACTGTGCAAAAATTAAAAACACAAGTAGGGGAAATTGGTATGCACAGTTAAATATTTCATATAGCTTGATACAAACAAATAAAAAAAGACTCAAATATCAATTAATAAACCATCTGCTACTGATATACTGTGTAAAATCTGAAGGGGGAAAAGTAAATATGCACAATTAAATATTAAATAGGACCTGATACAAATAATAATAAAAAAAAACTCTAATATTGGTTAATAACCCATATGGTACCGATATAAAATCTAAAAATACAAATATGGGAAGTAAATCTGCACACTTAATTTAATATAGCCTGCTATCAATAAATTAAAAAAAAAATAATATCGGTTAATAAGCTTTATGGTACCAATATATATAGCACACAGTCTAAACATATAAATAAGGGAAGTATTTACAATTATATAATCAATAAAGCCTGATGAATTTACAATTCGAAAAGCACTAACATTGGTTGACAGCCAATATGGTAGATATATATTGTGCATCCCTAATGTTAACTAAAAGTGTCGCACAGTGGCAATGCCACCACATATATTTTTTTTATATTTTAGCCCCCATTCCCTTACATGGTTGACTTCCTTTTCAGCTCACACTGCGTGTTAGCAGCTTCAGTGTGACAATAAACCAGACAAAGTTCAGACACAATATTCCAGTTGCTTTGGGCACAAGTAAAACACAGTCATCAGGACAGGTTTTATAGAAACTGTCCTTTTAGCAGGTCTTTATTTGAGCATATGCTGTTAGCGAGCTGGTATTTATTCATCTTCTGATTTCCATCCTTAAAACAACACTCCAGTAACAGTGTGCTCCAAAGACAGCATACATGGAGCTACTGTAAAGCATCTTGACAAAATGGAAGGTATTGTACTATACTATACCTTCTCGATAGCCTACAAATGCTCTATTCTTATCTAATCATAACTTGCTTTTCTGTAATCAAGCGTTCAGCTAAATCAAAACGTGTTTGAAAAGGAGATATAAAGATGCAATGATGCATGGAATCATACGTACATTTGGGGAAAGGGCCTAAGAGAAGGAAACTGCCTGAGTCATGCAAAATATTCAGGGAAAAGTGGGCAGGGAGGGGGCGGAAACAGGACCGAGATGTGAAGCAATGAACAGGAGGTACATGAACTCAAGTGTGAATGATAAGCCAACGTTGCAAATAGCAGCAATGTTCCTGCAACGTCCCAGCCCTTCCTTCATTTTCCCGTCCCTCCCATTCCAGACGGACTCCGTGCTCGTCCAGTCTCACACCGTTCTGCCCTTTGGGCTGGCCAGTGTGCTTAGAGAAAAGAAAATAGTGCAGTAAAAGGCCCAATTTAGCAGCACTTTGGAGAAACGAGCGCCTCTTTGAATGACAACAAAGCAGTAAACATGAAGACTACCATGCTGTTTCATAGTTTACCAGAAGTGGGCACCCATTAATCTAGCATCCTAAAACCTTGCTTTTTCTCATCTCGGAGGAGACTGTGCTAGAATGGGCAGCAACATTCCACCTTTGTGTGCTCGAATTGCAACCTACAAGGGGCTAAGTGTTGTCAAACTGCTTTTTCTGTGGGGCAACTGACAAGTTTAGGTTAAATACACACGCAAACAAACACATGACCACGACTGCTACGCCAGCCTTCATTTAAATACTACAAAGACGCAAAGAAAGCACATGTATCGGGTAAAATATAAAGGTTTGTTTCACAGGTATTAGCTCTCTTTTGTGCTGGGGCGTATTACAGTTCAATAACAGCTGCTGAAGAAGTAATCGGGGGAAAAAAGAGTTGCCTTCAGGCCTGTTTGAAAAGGTGATTTGAAGGAGCTGCTCCATTTTAACACAAACTCCCTCCTCCTCCTCCTCCCTCCTACTCCTGAGCACTTTAGAAAGAGACGCTTGACTCACAGTGCTGCACAAATCATAGCTTTGAAACATTAGTGCATTCGCTATCAACAAACTTCTCTTTTGCGGATGGTGCCACATTCACACATGGTTTTTTCCCTTGTTTTTACCAATAAATTAATTTATTGGAGTTTTTATTTTTCGCGCAGAGCTGCCGAATCCCACCCCCTCCCCCTCTTAGAGCAGCAGTGGCACCAGCTCAATGAACAATGACAGGTTTTCCACGGCTAGAGAACGAGGACTCACATGGCATCCCTATGGAGCAGCATAGAGGGGAGATAGAAAGTACAACAGTGAATTATAGTCACACACACGCACTCGAAACCTCCTCCCATACGTTCATACAGGCACGCATACGCAACGCAAATTACTCACGCAAGAAAAAACCAGAGTGTGGGCAGCATCGTGTCGTGCATTGCAGCCGATGAGACTGGGGTGCAGAGTGCTGGGTAGTGGTATGGCGTAACATCAAAACCTTCACCGCGTTTACCACTCCAAACTCCTCATTATTGCCTGTTCAGTCTCTTATAAACCCACAAAAGTGAAGTATTGCCAGAGACTGCTGCTTTTGTCAACAACCTTTCAGAAGTGAGCCGTCTTTCTGCCACAGAGATGAGAGTTACTGACACCTCTTCTTGTCATATCTTTTGTTTGGCAAAGCATTTCTTTTGTTTGCCTTACACTCTTAAAAACAAATGTTGTTTACTGGCAATGATTGTTCAATCTAGAACGTTTAACATTTATGGAACCTTTCCATTGTCAGTGGAAAAAGGTCTTCAGATTAGTCAAATATTCTTCACATGAATAAAAAAAAGGTTCTTTAAAGAACCATTAACTACCTTTATTTTTAAGAGTGTGGGAAAGAGTGTTATATATTAGAGCCTGGTGTCAATGTTCCCAATTAGATTTATATATAGTATTTTTTTATTTTTCATTCTGTTCATATCCATATAATCATAGGTATAACTTCATTTTAAGGTATTTTCGTTACATATGATACATTGTTCGTACAATTATAATATCACTTAATTATGCATAATTACATGCAAGAAAGACTAAGCCAAACCCTAATCCTAACCATATAGTAAGTACATGTAGTCAATTAATATTACTCAGTACTTACATGTATAATTACACAGTAACAAGGACCCCTAAAATAAAGTGTCACCTAATTCTAAAATTAAATATTTAACTGTAAGCTAAGTGTGTGAAAAAAAGCCAGATTATACAGGTTATACTGTTTTTGATTAACTAAAAAAACATTTGTCTGTGAACTGGACTACACTGTGCTGTAAACTGTTGCACGTCAATTCATGATATACACCTTTTTAATGTATCGAGTCTCTGTGAACTCCTTTGTTGTAGCATAGATCTATTAAGAATTTGTGCAAATGAGTATTATATATTCATGCGAAATTTCTAGTGCCCCATTCACACTGACAGGCATTTAGGCATTTAGATGTGAAAATCTCACGTCAACGGAAAAGTATAGCCAGTAAAAATCTCAGTTTTCTTCCTGCTAAGAATAAAGTGTTTTAAATGCACCATAGAATGAACAAGACATACAGTTATCAGTGTATGAATCTAATTGTTTGTGGGAACATTAACGTCTTACAGTATCTCACAGGAGATGAATCAAGTGAAAGTCTGCTTTTCTCCTATAAGGCTAGATGTTGCCGCATTGGATCACCTCATTCGTGTTTGCATATATTAACGATCCTAAATGTGGAAGTATCACTGGAGACTGGCAACTCGAATGAAAATCAGTAACTTGTGGTTGATTTGTTTATAGGAGTTGCTGACAGCGTGAATGGGGCTTGACGTTTCAGCACAGCCCTGTTTATGCAGATGACTGTGGTTAAATTGATTCTGATATAAGGCATGTGTTGGAGAGGTAAAGGTAAGGAGAAGCAGGTCACGCAGGCAGGAATGGCAAACACAGAGTACAGATAAAAAAAGCTAATGATCACTGTCTTTTGAAATTTAACCCATTCATCACAGTGCTGCTTTAGCCCAACAAGGCTGTGTATGTCCATTTCCTAATGTGCCTTAATATATCGAAATCTACTCTGCCTCATGGGATGAGATCATGATGATGCAGTTTTTGAAGTGGGAATCCTCGGGCCTCCTCAAGATTACCAAAACAAACCATTCCGCAAACAAACAATTAGGCAGTCATGAATTATTTAACAATTGCTAATACAGCTTACAAAACATGGACTGGGATTTTTGGTGCAATCGCAGAGCTGATGGGAGAAAAGCTCTTCATACAGGCAGCGTGAGGCTGTTGGAGATGCTCCTGGAGTGAATGAGTGAGTGGGAGATGCAGAGAGAACAGAGCAAGAGAGAGAGAGAGAGAACGAGTGGAGGGGAGGGGTATAGCTGTGTAGCTCGGGGTCACAGTCTCTGTGGTGCCATACCTCTCACAGACCCGGACGGTCCAGGCCGCGATGATCCACGAGGAGATGCTGAAGACCAGCAGCACGGTGCCGGGGCAGATGGTCATGAGGGTCTTCATGACGAAGCGCGTGTTGAAGTTGATCTTGTTGAGGGCACCTATACTGCGTGAAGATGCGTCGGTGAAGAGCTTGCTGTGAAGGAGCATGACCCGGCCTATCAGATAGAGCCGGAGGAACATGGGGATGGAAAGGATGATGTCTACGTCGGCGTCGGCCACAGAGGGCACGTAGGTGAAAGCCAGCCGGGCCGTCCATGTGAACACATACTGGCCCGGGATTGGGTGAATGGCACACACCAGCAGCTCCAGGACAATGAAAAAGATGCGCTCATACGTCATGGCTATCCTCCAGTCATCCGCCCCATTGTCCACCATGAACAGCTGTTAGGAGCAGGAGAAGAACAGGGTGCATTTAATAGATCCAGTTAAGAGAAACATGTTTAAGATGAAGCATTGTCGATTCCTTTAAGGTGAAGTGTGTCATTTTTTAATGGTAAAAATCTTGTTGTATTTAACATAGTATGTAGAGAAACCAGGTTAGTTCCCTTAAAAGTGTAAGCACTCACTGAAAATCTTAAACAACAAAAACAAATGATGGCAACGTGGTGGATTAAGATTTTCAAGTTGTGTCTGACTACTTAATTTTGTCAATTTAAAATGCAACAATCGAATCTAGTCCGTAAATTTATCAAGACGCGTGTTGTTATAACTAATTAAAATGAAAACCATAAAAATTTTATTACTTGAAATACAATAAACATTAATTGAAACAAAATAAAATATAAAAAACATTATAAAAAAAATTGATTCTTGCTAATTGCTGAGACATTGTCTTTTAGTTTAACTTCATGAACTAAAGCAAGAAAAACCGAAATAAAATTAGTTCAATATAAATGCATGAATATCGAATTCAAAATAAATAGCAAACATATTAAATAGCAACATTTTTAATCTGCCATGTTTGTATTCTTAAATATAGTATATATTAATATTTATTCTAAATAATGTTTTCCATTTTTCATTTTAAGCACAGATATGTGAATAATAGTTTCCTATATACACTACCGCTGAAAAGTTTGGGATCAGCAAGATTTTTTATGGTTTTAATGTTTTTATGCTAATCAAGGCTGCATTTATTTAATCAAAAATACAGAAGAAAAATATTTCATTTTAAAATAACTGTTTTCTATGTGAATATATTTTTTAATATATAAAGTATATCCCAATATTTATACACTGAGGGTTTTTTTTGTTTGTTTTTTAAAACATTATTTTATATTGTAATCACATTTTGCAGTATTACTTTTTTCTGTATTTTAATCAAACAAATGCAGTCCCGATAAGCATAAGACACATCTTTAAAAAAACATTTTAAGTCTTACGGATCCCAAACTTTTTAGCGGTAGTGTACTACCTTCATAAACGTATAAGCTCATAGATTGCAGCACTTCACACATAAACCTCAATAATGACTAAATCAACAACAACGGCATAAAAATCATCAGCAAGCATAAAACAATAATTCCACAAACAGTAACAGCCAAATGTAGTCAGACTGCAATGCATGCTGGGAATGGGCAAACCCTTAACAAATCAGGAACGCTAATCAATATGAAACCATTGGAGTGGAAGTGCTTAGAAAAACCTGCTTTAAAAAGGTTTTCTGTTCATTCTTGTTTATGACCTATAAGTTACACATATCACCTTAGCATTAAATCAGCATTAATAGATCATTCAAATACAAAACAATCAAGTTGATAATCATGAACTAACCTGTATTTCCCGAGCGTGGTACATTATTATAAGACCAAGCAAAATAACAGTGGAAAGGCTGATAAGGCATTTCAGTGCAAATGAATATGAAGACTCCTGCAACAAAAAACGAATCACACCGTTAGTATGAACAAACACACCACGCAGTCTTGCAGCTTTGGCTAAAGTTATAAAATCATGCTTACTAAATGAAACATTTTTGTATGAATAGACGGTGTCTAAACCATCTGCGTCACAATACACTGCAGTGCTTCACCCTGGAGGAGTTAATCCCCACTGTGTCAGGAAAAAAATTCACTTTCCATAATATTCCCCATGGCAACAAATGAACCTCTCATACTGGGGAGCCAAACATCTGATTATGTTTGATATTAGCTTTACTCTCTGTATAAACTCCCTATGACATACATGCACAATCACGCTATGTGGGTGTCTTTGATGATGTGAATACTTGAACGTTTTTTCGGCACTGTCCTGTCATCTCAGCTTAAATGTGTTGGTGGGAGTGAGGGACTTGTTGGTTGAAATGTTAGTGTTGTACAACAGAATAAGGATTACAGATCAGCATGTTTTATACAGACTGAGGGAGAGCTAATAAACGATAAGGTAAACGTGGTTCAGGGAACCGAATGCCCATTTAAGCCATCAGTCAATAGTCAGTAACCCGGTATTTTTATGATTACACTTTAGCCTTAAATAATTTTTTCCTTACTTTTTTTGCCATTGCAAGCACCAAAGCGCTTTGTTTTTCTGTAAAACATCTGTCAAATCAAAGTAATTATATTCTAGTTATACTAAAATCGTGATTGAAATGGCTTTCTGGAAAAAACAATCCATTTGCAAAGATTCCCAAATCAAAATTTCATGTTCTGCCAGTATGAGAAACTGAGCAAAGCGTGCATAATTTATATAACCACAAAAAAGCAATTAAAAGATTTAATTTTAACAGTGAAATTAGACTCCCTTCTCCCTTACCCCTTCTAATTTAACCCCAGGTCCCAATGGTCCCGCTACGAAAAATTAGGTCTGAAATTGTTATAAATTTCCCGTGTGACAAATTACATAGTAAACTAATTAATGTACCTGTTGGTCACCGGGAGGGTTTTTTTAAAGGTCAGATTCCTAACAAACACATCTGGAGCGCCTTTCTTTCCTGCTGACATTCACATGCCATTGTTCCTTGTTTTGCTTCTTCTATTTTCCATGCAAGATCAAGCCATGTGATAATTCAGATAATTCAGCTGAATGTGACAGTAGCGGTGTAGCAGTTCTCTCCCACAGGGCTAGAAATAGCACAACCATTACAAAATCCACATCTCAAGGGAACTGAGTGGTCACAGTAACAAACACCTCATTTTGTGGACCCTGCATTAAGAATTGCTTTGGGAGTTGTCTGTAACACAGGCATACCTCAAAGTTTAAGTATTTAAACTCTCTAGGACCACCAGCGCTGCGTGTGAAAACGTCTCCAACACAGTAGGGAGATGAGAAGAGGTAGATCAAGGCAGTTTAGAGGACAAATATTAATGTGATATCCATATAGGTAACACTTTAGAATAACTACATGCCATGAATCGTTAGTTAAGCATTAGTAAATATTCAGTTCATTCTTTATAAAGCAATGTTCCAACATTAATAGTCATTAGTAAGCCGTTACTATTAAGTTTAATAATAAAGCTATAAATGCCTTGTTCCTGATTTATAAGCATATCTATTGCAAAGGAGATTTAAAGGCTCAGTTATCTTCTCAAAAGAACAAACTAACAAACACAAAACAGAGATATACAGAACTATTCATTTCAAGACGCAAACCAATATGAAACTGCACACTTCATTACTTTATTTTTTTTTTGTCTATAAAATTGCAGAGGTTTGATTTTCTTTTATCAAAGTGTAAAGTTGTACAGTTTAATTTTTGCATTTTGAAAAAATATTTCTAAAATGTTCTGTATGTACATCTCCTTTGTAGATGCTTTACAAGGTATAAATAGTCCTCACTTCAGATGAGTTCACAAAAACAAGACGGCTGGAAACTACTAAATGACTTAATCATGAATTACAGCAGGAATACGTGTTAATAAAGCATTTATTAATGCAATGAGCAATTATTATCATGTGCCTAAAGACAAGATTTTATCATGTACATTTCAATAATTTATTAATCATTTACTTAGAGTTTATAAATGATCTTGTTAAACACTGACAACTCCTAAATAACTGGTTGTAAATAATTTAATACTAAAAACATTGATCATTAATAAAGTATGAAAATACAATTATTAAACATTAAGTATATGCTTAAAAACAAGGCATTTACAGACGCACTTGTAAACTGCTTACTAATGTATAATAAAGTTGGAACAATGGTTTATAAAGGATGAATTGAGTATTTACTAATGCTTAACTAATGATTCATAGCATGTAGTTACTATAAAGTGTTAGGGTAACCCTTTATTTGAAGTAGTCCTTGTTAGTATAAGCAAGTAACCATAAACCAAACCCTAAACCTAAAGATAACATGTTAATTGACATTACTCAGTACTCAAATGTATAATTACATTGTAACAGGGACGCCTTAAAATAAAGGGTAATCTATGGCTACTTACTGATATTCATAATCATAATACAGTTACTTCTGTATGAATTGCTTACATATCATTTATACAGTAGCAATAAATTATTTTATTATTTATTTAACTAATTTCTGTTTTTTATCTTTCATTTTTTTCTTTCTAAAACGCCTACTGCTCATTTACACTCAGAAACCATGTTTTCTATTATTTATTGTATTATGTAATTATTTCAAATGTTATATTTCCTTAATGTTTTTATTAGCAGATATGTTCTGATGATCAGCACTTGTTGTTTTATGTTTGCTATATAAATACACTTGACCTTGACCTTCCAGTTTTGTGGACATACGCACAGAGATCAGTCACTAGTCAGGTGGCAACACATTAAAATGCACAGACTTAGGTATCCACAAAATCACAAACTCGTTTGTCATCAGATTCTAGTTCTTTTATGTTTCAGATTTGAAAATAAATATTTTAATAATTAAGAATCACATTTGCATTTTTATTTCTCACATTCTCTACGCACATGACATGCAGGTAAACAAATATAACAATATTTCATTTTCTTAGCATTTTCATTTTTTAATTGATTGATTTTAACATTATTTATTTTAATTTAACATTTCTTATTTCATTAATTATTAGCTTTTCATTAAACTAACCCCCCCTCCAATTTGGGAACCCTTGACGTAATATAATGTTCTTGTTGTTAATAACAACAAATGGAATATATTTTCTTACTCATTGCATTTTATGCCAATAAGGTACAATATTATCCTATTTAAATCAATGTGAAAAAAGAGTACTTTGAATAGTAAGTGTTTCCAAATAAAGTATTACCAAGATTTTAATCATGAATATTTTGCTGTGTATTTAAACCTTTGGATCCCACTGCTTATCTTGAGCCTTTTTTTTGTGTATTTATATGAAAAAATGCCAAAAAAGAAACACCTACCTTAGTGTAAACCCCCCAGGACAGTTCAGTCTCTGTTACCATGACAACGATCCCAAACATACCGAATATGAGGGCATAGTCACTAAGCCGCTTGCGCTTCTCAAAAAGTGCCCTCCTGTGGCCCAACTTGTAGCCAATATCTTTATTTTTTTTCTGTGGTGCGTTGCCACTCTCTCGGACCAGGCTCTCATTGGACGCCTTGCTGGGGTCCTCGCCACCGCCCTTAGAGACGACCACTTCCAGGCCGGAGCTGTGAAGAGTCTGGAGCGGCTGGGTCTCAGAGTCATGCTCTGCTAGGTTGCGCCGTGACGCCGCCAGGCTGCCCAGTGGTCTTACCACTCCTCCATTGTACTTGCAGCTGTTCATGGCTATCTGAGGGAGTGAGTGACTGCTCTCGGAGAGGGAGGGCTTGGATCCAGCATGGCTCAGCTTTGTTCGCTCAGCATGTGCCTGTCAGCAAAAGTCAAATACAGACAAACAGGTGTCAGCAGCATATACAATGAAACCCAACATTAATCTGCTCTGTTGGCCCTGCTCCATGACCGGAGTGACCCAAGGCACACTTCATCAGAAAACTTACTGTAGCATCTTCACACCACAGTTTAGCAATCCTGACTGTACAGTAAACAAGTCATTGATGAATAAAGTGTCATTTTATGCATATATTATTATATTAATCCTCTACTTTTGTAATGAGCAAACTGAGAAGTCCACTAAACAATCATGGAGAAAACACAAATAGAGACAGTGGATACTAGCAAAATAAAAGTATTTCGGTTCATTTTAGGGTAACCTTGTTACATGTACTTGCTATTATAGTAACACTTAATTATGCATAATTACATTCAAGTAAACCTAATTATTAATCTGTACTTTAATGTAACAAGGACACCTTAAAATAAAGTGCAATATAAAGTATTCTTCTTTAGTTCACTACTCTGAAAGAATGCAATGGCAGAAATTACCCACAAAAAAAAAAAGATGTGCAGCACTCATGATGGTTTGGAGCTAATATCCTGATATGGGGAGGTATAATGATGTTTGGATGTTTCACTGTTTGCCTGGGGTGAGGAGTGGGCTTTCTGAAAGTCGTGCTTCTGGTGTTCTGAATCACAGGTGAGCAAGCAGCAGACAACGGAAATCCCAGAGTGGAACCAAAAATTCTGGAATACTTTCAATTAGGTCTGATAAGATCATGACGATTAATTGTCATACAAATAGGCTAGTTGTGATTAATAATTTAAATGTCGGTTTGGTTGATGTCACATACAGTGTAAGCCTAATATATTCTATTTTTGTATTTTAGGCTACCCAGAATCACATAATAAAAAAAGCTGGTATTTCTTCAAAGAAATAAAATAAACTTATCTCCTCACCCAGTGACAGCATGTCATTAAATACTGGAAGGGCAAAAATGCAATACATGATTTTAGGCATTAAAATATAATTTACAGGAAGAAAATTTATATTTCTGACATTTGCTAAAGATCACATTACAGTATAAATTTCAAAAGAGTGTTATGATGGAAAGGTAATCTAAATGTTAAAATAGAGAAAATAAACACACATATACAAAGAAATATCAAATTTTGGTTGATACTGGTAGTCAAATTAATTTTAAAAGCTCATGTACTGAATATTAGTGACGGGTAATTATCACAGAAATGAGGTGTGTTTATTGCATTGTTTTGGACATGCTTGCATTGTTTAATAAATGTGTATAACTGCAAAATCTGCCTTTAGCAGATGTTTTAGTACAAATTACTGACTATATATCAAATGTGCATGCGTCAGCTGTCAGTCACACATCATATTTACATGTGGTAATCACAACCCAATCTATTTCAAAAGAAGCTATTTATTAGCACTAGTTTATTAGTGGTTTAAATGGCTTTTGAGGAAATGCTGCAAACCCAATGGACACTAAAAACAGTGTGTATGTAATACCGAACAAATAAACAGAATGTTTAAGTATGGCCTTTGCACAAGCTTTGATTGCAAAAAATGTTACTTATGAAGAATTGAAAGCGTTACATCGCAGAAACACAGTCACAGTGCCTAGACACACTTTAACATTTAACAACTTGGTCTTACATACAACTGCCATTTCATTTCACTTTTTTTCTTAATGTTCTGAACTTAACACAACACCATATTCCAAACAGCCCATCAGCTAATGCAAGTTTGAGAGTGTCAAATTTTTAATGTCAGTACTATTAATAGTAGGCTCTGAACACAGAAGAGGCCACTTTGAAATTGATGGTATTAAAATCACTGCAACCGCTGCAGCGCCGGTGACAGGAGAATATGCCAACAGAATCATATTCCTTTGTATGAAAGCTATAATGCAAAAACACATCACTAGTAGACACGTCTTCAAAAAGGATACATTTTGTACCGGAGGATGAGGAGAGGGTACTTGCAGTGCATTATACAAATTCACACCATTCTCTGTGCGTAGATGTGTTACGCAACCTTTCAGTGTTTCCTTCTAAAGAAACTAGGACTGACCTGGCAAGGTCACATTCAAAAAGTATTTATTGTTTAAAAAAAATACAGTGTGCAGAATACGAATTTTGATACAATTTGTAACATTTAGATTTCAGGTTTAATCACTTCTGTACTTTTGAAGACATCTCCTTATCTTGATATTTGCATATTTAAGGGGGTGTTTACACAACACCATTTTCAACTAATAACGGAAAAATGTTTATTGATTTTGGCTATTCCTTTACATAGCAATGGCAACAGTGGCATTTTGAAAACGGGTTTCACAGTGCAAGGTTTTTGGAAAATAATATCGTTATCATCACTGTGTTGAACTACAAAAAAAGCTAATTTATGCCTGGCATGCATATGGTGTTATTCTTTAGTTGTTTTCACAGACCCATGTGATAATTTTTTTTGGCAACACTGTCATTAAATCTTTCCAAAAACGAATTTTTTGATCTTCAGTTTTTAGTATGTTGACAATGTTGTCATTTAAACGCATTCTTAATCTAAAAAAAAAACTAGGCTTCTTTCTCACAAAAACTACATTTTCTCATACCCCATAACACATAATCTGTTATCAAACTGGCATTTTGACCATTCGGTATTAATAGAGAAAGAAAAATGATAACTCTTTCACCAGGCTCATTCATATGTTTTTATGCAATCGCCTGTGGCGAGATAAAACTACACATTTCCTGACATGATTCTGTGACATTATATCACACAAAGAAAGAAAACACGGTGAATGTGGCCACTGGCCAAAGACACCAAACTCCTTTGTGACTATTTTCTGTATGATGGGCTGTTGTGGCTCAATGTCCTTCATGAAACCTTTAGAGCAAACTGATCCCATTTAAATGGACCTTTTAGTCTGGGAGTAAATGAGGTGGCTTGGAAGATAAAAGAGGAAAGAAAGACTTTAACAGAAGATGGGATCTTTAAAGGGTTAAAGATAGCCTTTCCTCTTATTCCTTCTTATAAATGTCTTCCTGAAGAAGTCTTTTTTGGCTTTTTGAACAACAGCATTAAACCCTGAGGTGGTATGACCCTCAATAAACAGGAGAACCTCTTTGTGCAATGCTGCGGCTCTCTAATATATCAAAGAAACATGCTGTTATCATGAGATTCATTAAAATGTTCTTCTCATATCTCTCTTTTTTTTTTACATACACTAAAGATGTCACAAATAATGCAGAGAACTGCACAACTCTTCCATGGCAGTAATACAGGTTTAGACATTGGTGCTTAATCATATCAAACACTGCTGCTGGACTTTTGATATCAGTAACACTGTATTAATACAGAGATAGGGCTGATATGACTAGGGTTGGGTATCTTTTAAAAATTTCGATACCGATACCGATACCTTGAGTTCGATACATTTCTTGATACCAATTTTTTGAAATCACTTTTAACAAAATAACATTAAATCAGAAAGAAAATTCAGCTTGTTGACATTTATACAAAATCAAAACCTCATCTCCTGAGCCACGTGGAGAAATATATCCAACACAATGAATCAGTGCAAATTAGTTTTAATCAAGTTCGAATAGTTTTCAGTTTACGCATCTGTTATGCTACCTTTACACTAGTGCATTATTATTTATTCTTTATCCTTATCATTTTTTCCCCTCTGATGTTGTGTATTTAAATTTAAATAGGCATAAAACATTTGTCTTTTAATTAATGAAGATTTCATTTTATTGTTGGAAAATAAAGGGGATTTTATATTACAGTTTTTACAGCAGCCTAATTTTTGTAGTAGCCCATTATGTACATTTTACTGAACAATACATTTCTGCTGCCATGTCCAAACCAAACTTTTATTATGACGGCTTGCCATGAATACCTTTTACAGTTCTGTGTGTACATGATATGACGATAGATTTCCTCAAATTAAACGGTCAAATGCTTTTGAAGTAACTCTCTGAGCAGTTCTGGAGATGTTATTCATTAAGCCTACTGTATTTATGTCATCATTTAGTGATGTCAAGATGTCAATACCACCGGAAGCGTCAGACGCAGGTCAGTATGCTAGTATACAAAGCCGCACGTCTGCACCATACACGCAGAATTCATCTTTTTTTGAGGTTAAATATTGGCAAATACTATTAAAAGTGGGAGTGGGCGCACAGTATTTATTACCTTATGGGGACCAATTGTCCCCACAAAGATAGGAATACCAGTTAATTTTGACCTTGTGGGGACATTTGTTAAGTCCCCATGAGGAAACAAGCTTATAAAACATACAGAACGAAGTTTTTTGAAAATCTAAACATGCCTGTAGTTTCCTGTAAGGGGTAGGTTTAGGTGTAGGGTCAGTGTAGGGCAATACCACATACAGTTCTGTTACACTTACATTTCTGTTACACAGTTACACTTCTGGTCAAACACACTGGCTAGTGCTACAGTCCTACTGGATCAATGATGCTGATCAGATTAACCACTTTAGGTATCGCAATTGGGTACCGTACGACAAGACATTTTTTGATACTCGGATATATCGAGGCAACTCGACTCCCAGCCCTAGATGTGACACTAAATTGCTGATTGTGTTCTTTCAAGTATTTAATTTTTCATCATATAATCTATTAATTAATTATATTAGAGAGGTTTATCAGACGTTTCGCATGACGTTACTTCAACACCAGAGCAAGGATCACTGCGCAAGCACAGAGAGGCCAGCCAAAAGGAAACTCTAAACACTGACAAGAAGGATAAATGAAAAAGTATTTACAACTAAAGTGCAGACACATATATATATATGTGTCTTTATATATATGTTAAGCCTTTCAGAGCACAATGTCAGTGGATCACACAGGCCACAACAGCAAGCTACTATATTAAGTTTCAGTTTGTGTCACAGGATATTGTAACTGATCGGTCCCTTTCATACAAAATAGTTTTTGTTTAAGACATTACAGAGCCAGAACAGAGTGGTTGAACAAAATGTTACAAATGCACTGGTAAGGATATCTGCCTACACGAGTAAAAAGCTTTATATATATATATATATATAAAGCACCACAGGACAGCAGTCAGAATGCTATGCGTGTTGATTCAAAGCTAAGTATGAAGAAAAACAATGGCTTAACTTAACATGCACACAAAACGTGTTATTAAACGTCTGACTAAAAAAAGAACATTACGTGATCTATCTTTTTTTTCTGTTGGGTGAACTGCCAGTGTGTCTGCAGAGTACAGCTGGACACATCTTGAGTGTAGCAATCATGATCTAAGGATCAAAGCTTCATTTAATGATACAATTAAATGAAATGGAGCATAAATAAGCGAACGTGTGGGAAGGTTATTTGTTGCAGTTCCTCTGATGAAAAGTGATGGATAGTTTATGTATTCCAAAAGTCATACTGCGTCTCCGGAGCAACATGTCTTCCATTAACAAAGCTTGTACACAATAGAGCACAGTGTTCAGAAGTACTAAAGGTCCCGGACTCCACCCTGACCACTATATTCGGCTCAACTGATAAGACTCTTAGTCTAAATGAATTTCCTTTGACTGTATACTCTCATTAGTATCCTTCCTTTCAACTATCTAGCATCAGATATCCAGATGGGGTTTTTTTCTTTGAAAAGGTCAGTTTATTTTTCTTCCTTTGTTAGCTTTCTTCCTGCTGTACCGGTGCTGCACTTGGGTTAAATTCAAACTTGAAACTCTGGAAACAACTGTGTGTTTTGGATGACTGGCGAACCATACGAAAACATTCTAATGGAAGTTGCAGTAACTTGTTTTGGACTTTTCTGTGTTATTTTTATTTGGATTTTACAAATCCATTTTTTACAAATTACACTGTTTAAGGACAACCACAATATAAAGGAGAAAACATAAATAAGGAAAGGTCATTTGCATTAGAGAAATTTAAGTGTTTTACATTGTTTCCTGATAAAGAACAATGATAAAGATTACTGCAGGAAATAGCTTTGTGCCGATTTTGATCTTATCCACATTTTAATCTGCACATATACTCTATACGTATAAAGCTTTACTCTGTGGGACTGGGCTACTACCACCCAAGGACATAAGCCACTGTGATCAACCAAATAAAAAGGTGTCTCAGGACCTAAGAGAGAAAGAGAATGGAGACATGAATGGAGCCTCGGTGAGTGGCATCATATAACAGGGTCAGAAAAATAAATGGAGCCCTGGGAGCTGTTCGAGTCTTTTGAATGATCTGCAGATGAAGGCACTGGCAACAGATAATGGGCACACTGTAAAAATGGCACAGAGTCATGCAGCACAGTCATCTGCAGGACACGTTAAAAGATCGCTGGAGTACCTTTTACAAGAAAATTCTGCTTCATGTTGATTTTAATGTGTTACTGTTTCTTTAATTAACTTGCTAGCAATTTCTGAGTGAAAATTGTTTACACACGTGATATTTTCACTTTGTTTTAATTGTTTAAAAGAAAAAAACAATTCAAGCGTTTTTATTTTTTCATACAAATGCAAAAAGGAAGTAACTGAGTATGATAGGCTATCATAACTTAGTTACGAGCGAAACTGGATCTCATTTTAGTCTGTGTTCTGTCCTGTGCCAGACAAGTGCTCAGAGGAAAGGAAGAGTGAAAACTGATACATCAAATACATCAAAATTCAATCAAAAACCTTTGAGCCTTTTTCTACAGTTTCAGCCCTGGATTACTTACTGCATCTCATTGCCTTCATATGGCTGTAAGTATAATTATAATTGAATTTTTAAGAATTTAATTTAACACTTATACTATATAGTTGAATTTTCAACCGGCAATAATGATGCCCAAGCTTTGCATTTTTCCGCTTTAACTGTCATTTTTAACTATTTTAATGCAGATTTGGGCACTGCAATAAGAAGACAAATATCACGTTTTTATATACCCTACGTTGTCAAATTAAATGTCTATGTGTTTGTGTGTGCGTGTGAGAGATGTGAAAAGCACAGTAGGTTTTATGTCCGCGTGAGTGTATGCATGAGATGCAGTGTGCTTGATGTCATCGTGTTGATAGGCTGCTTTCGAATACATGTTTTAGCAAATCAAATTAGCTGAACATGACGATTAAGCTATTAATTTCACAGAACAACAACATACGACAGGCGTGGCCGCATATAACGCAGCGTATATTTTCTATATGAGTGGCATACCGAAAGCTGTGCTGGTGGCCATACATAAATAACCCACCTTGTGTTTGCCTGCGCGATTTTTCCTGTCCTCCTTGTCGTGGGGCTCTGGCCACAGTTGACTGCTGGAGCCGTACGGGGGGCTGCTGTTTTCACTACTCGACACCGAGGAGTTCCTCTCTAGCGCTCGCTCGCATCGATACGGCTGACAGAGTGCGCTTTTCCCTTCCTGGTATCTGCTGCTGCCGCCGCCGCTGCTGTCTCTGTCACTCCGCGGATGCTGATGCTGCAACAGCGGCGCCTGTTTGTTTCTGCACACCTGCCCCGAGCCGCCGATGCAGTAGTTGATAGGCAAGCTGCTGCCTAACAGTAACTGAGCCTGAGGCTCTATTAATTGCCTCTCCTTCTCGGCTTCCTCGCGTGCATTTATCTGTCCTTGACCAGAGTTTGGCAAGAGTGGCTCAAAGGAGGGGTCCCTTTGTTGATTATAAGAGGGTTGCTGCAGCAACTGGTTTTGGTCTTGACGCCCCCCCTCCCCGACGCGACGCTGTACGATGTCTTGTTTGTAATTAGCACTCTTTTGGCGCGTATCCCGCGTATTAGAAATGCGCGAAGGCAGAGGCGGCGGCGGTAGATCGGATGGGGAGGGCTGCGGGGAAACGGAAGATATGTGGTGCTGAGGAGAATGGCTGCTCTGCGAGAGCCCCTCAGAATGACACTGAGAGGCAGACGAGGCCCCTGCGAACGGATGCGGCTGACGGTCACCGTGGCCGGTCAAACGCAGGCACTCGCCGTTCCTGGCGCAGCGGTCTGGACAGGACTGTGCATTTCGGCTGTGGTGTGAGGAGGTGGATCGCTCCTTTATCGATGGCGGTGGGGGCGGCAGACTAAAGAGCGGGGCGACTGGACGAGGTGCTTCCTTTGGACCGTCACGAGCGTCCGCGTCGTTGCTGTGCTGCTGCTGGTGGACAGCTCCCGCGTGCCGATGCCGCATCCCCTCAATATCCGCGTCTTGTTGTGGTCGCTCCTTTGCCTTGTAAAGCACCGACACCCATTCATTGCGATGTGCCCCAAAAGAACCGAACTGCCTCGTCTCATTGGTGGGCTCGAGCGAGACCTGCCTCGTGACGTCATCGCCGAGATGAACACCGCCCTCGTGCGAAAAGCGCTTTATGTTTACAGTTGATAAGATTAAACCTGAGATGCGAATTGGGTATTAGCAAGGTCGTGCACGCGGCGAAAGATGGATGTCTTGGCGGGATTGGCTTTTTCATGCCTGTGCCACTGAACGACGATATTAAAAAGAACGAGCATCAAACACTTCAGGGGACAGGTGCACCTCTTTGAAAAAATGCTTTATGTTGGCTATTATTACAGCGTACTGCGCGTCCAAACCTGCGCGTATGGTAACCGAGTGTTAAGTGGAGGGCAACGAGCATATTCAGCCTGATATCGCATTTACTTTGAATTATCACGTTTTAATGGACAAGGATTAAAACAATGAGTGAATAACTCAGGCATCATCTGAAAATCAGATTGGCCAAGTGTAAAAAATATAGCTCACCAAGATCTCAAGCAAGAGGGTAGGCTATTAGCCAGTAAAAACGTCCATTTAATTGAATAATAGTAGGCTATAGCCTATTCATTACAGAAATGTATTTTTCATCACTTGTAAGATTGTATTAATTTGTATCTAATATTTCCAGGTTTTCCATGACTGCGGGAACTTATATATCACTTAGTTTTTAGACATTCTACTCCAAAAGTCAACACTGCAATTACTCATTACTCTACAACACTCATGTCTAAAATGTCATGAAAACAGAAAAGAAGATTGATATACAGTGCTGTTATTCCAAATCAATAAACTTTGCGACCGTAACTGACTGTTGTATAATGTGGAATAAATCACACTTGAAAAACACAAGGACGACTAATGAAGAATGGATCTTCCATTTAAAAACAAGGTGCTCCGTCCTTGACTGACACACACTTATCAGAAACACTTCAGTGGTTCATTCTAGAATACATTTATTATAATGTCTTCAAGTACTTAATTTTCCATAAAAAAATAGGAAAATGCATATTCCAATACCAAAAAAACGTATAGTTCAACACTGGAACAATTATGAAGTTTATGCCACAGAAACATTTTTAGTAAGAATCATTTATGCGCATGTGATTGTTAAATAAGTGCAGACAAACAGTTCTTAAAATAAAGAAAAAAAACAATTTGTATTTTTGAATAAATTCTCCACCTACGCACACTCCAGCTTGTGCAACAAGAGGTCTCGGTATAATTTTCAATCTGCAATCATAGAATGCCAATTCATCATTCAATTTCTGTGTGATAAAAGTCTACATTTTAAATGCTAGAGATGAAAGACTTCAAGCATTTGTGAACGCACAGATATAAATAACTTTCCTCATTAATATCAATGATAGTTTACTGAGGACATCCTATTATGCTGGATGATAATGAGAATGGAGATGAGTGTTGGAAAGAATGAGGATAAAGATGCTCTCTTTGGTCCTGAAATAACCACAACCATGAGAGCTGTGGATCAGGTATTGCATTGTGAGGACTAAATTGCCAGAAGGATAGTGAAACCTGAAATCAATCCTGGGACTAACTGTCAGCATGTGAAAAAACACAGCTTATAGTAAAAACAATATAATATCAGGTTAAATTCCATAAATACAAAAAGATTTGTGTGCCATTTAGGTTAATGAAACAGAGTTTGCAGCCAAAAAAAAAAAAACAGATGTCATAGAAAGACCCAACAGTTAAAAAAAAACTGTACTGTTATTTTAGACAGACATGCCTTTAGATATTTAGACCAAATTACTCATTTTATCAATCTAATTATTATAACTGTGGCCAAATACATTGATTGCTGAATGTATATGTAGCAGAGAACTCATTTCTGGCATGCAGGTATTTGACCTAATCTAATTCAAATGAAAATGATTTATTAAAATCATTTGCTTCTAAACAAGTAGGCTCTTACAAGCAAAACTCAAAGTCTGCTCATTTATTAATAGAATACGCTGCTATCACCCAACTAAAAAAAAAAAAAAAAAAACTGAATATGTGAACAGTTATATTATTTTGCTACATTTGCATACATATATCCTATAACTAAATTTTCAATACCCATTATTCATATTTTATCAGAATTTATCAGCGAGGGCCGATTTACTGTAGTGCTTCCCAAAATGAAGTACGGCAGCCTGCTTGCATGAAAACGTAAACTGAACCTCTCACACACAAACACACAAACATACAGTATGTAATGATTCAAATGCCTATAATTCAAATAGGAATCAGGCAGACATTGCTGCGAGACTTTGCAATGGACGGTATGCACAATTCAATATGCAGCATACAGTCCCTCATGTCTGACTGACAGAGAGACATTACCTCTGAAACACGCATCACAGGGCAATACAATCTATGGAATATAATGAGAATGATACAATAAATCAGCTCTTTCACATACAAGGATAATTTAAGGGGAAATGCAAGAGCTGAACCGAGCTGACAGAAGTCGTGATCCACAAAGATTATTATAAATGCCTAGTGGGAGAGGACGAGGGCCAGACTTAATATGCCAGACATGTTTGTTTTTCAAAACAGATATTACATTGAATTTGCTCAAGCACATATTAAAATCGCACATTGTATGCCAAGAAATTTAAAGTTGAAAGATTTGTTTGTTATAAACAGACAGCCTTGATGTATTTGCGTTGTAGCTTGAATCATGTAAGACCCTTTCAGTTTTATCACTCACGCTGGTTAAGAAATTGTTTTTTTTATCCATTTACGAATTAACTTTGCTTTTTGCTGCTTTATTAATGTTGCAGTTGTCAAGAACGATGAGGAGAGAATATTTTCATACTGATCAGCTTACTATGAGAATTCCTTACAGTTAGTTATTAATGCCACTATAGTTTCAAAACAAAATAAGGCCATAACGTAAAAGGAGTTAAAAACACAAATGAAAAAAAAAAATTAACAAAGGGGGGAAACCCTCACCAGATGTGATTATAAAACAAACATGCACTTGGATGTATGGAGGGGTGGAGGGTGTGACATATTTTTCATCTTCCCTGACAAAGGTTGTCTGTATAAATGAAAGGGCAACATTAAGATAGGTCAGAATAAATCATCACAAAGATATGCTTCAAAGGCCTTGAGAAACCTTCTTTCATCACCTCTGGTCTGCCATTTTAAGGCTAATACTAACAGAGGGAACCACATGAAGTACCAAATGTGAGGCGGTGAGCTGTGGCATTAGAACTTAAATGTCCAGTAAGTTACAGAATCTCCACTTTCTTACCTTACACTTTACACATCTTCAGATCCGATCCTTTTGAGCGCTCTTGACAATGACATCAGCACAACAAATAATATAAAACAGGTACATATAAAAACCGAATCAAAATAACACGCGGGCGCAGTTTTCCCGAACAAAACAGGTAGTCCACACTAACACAATTCCTCGTTGTCCTGTGTGGAGAGATTCTCGGTCTAGTGACGGGCATGCCCTCCAGCGCGTGAATAGGCATGCGACCGATGGCTCGAGCGCTCTCCGTGTCTCTTCATCTCCAGAAATTGAACGTTTTCCTCTTGAAAGGTACTGTATCTCAAAAGGGAGAATAGAAAACACTTCCCCCGCAGTTAATTAGGCTATACACGTCGTGACTAACTGAGGGGGGAAAAAAGCAAAAATCCACGCGAACGTGCGTTTCACGTGCAGCAACTAAAATATTGGTCGCGAGATCCACACTGGTCCGTCACGCTGTAGTATTGATCGAGGATCGTGAGAGGAGGGTTATATGACCTTGTGACGTGTTGTAAATTGATGGGGGGATCCCTGTTCTATTTTTAGATCTGGGTTGTTGAGAGACTAGCGGGGGTGGATGAATAGGGTGGGGGCTCGGGGGTTCCCGTGCACGCACGAACCGCAGCAAAATTGATCACAAAATGATGCTCATGCAGCTTTCGGAATAAAAGCATTCTACATATGAATGCACCATTGATGGAGACACCATTTTGCTGTTCTCTGATAAGGACTATTGTTGCCTTTACGTCCTTCTGGTTTTTATAAATGCATGGAGCTAATTATATAGCTAACAAATACATTTTTATAACACGTGGACAAACATGTTTCAGCATGTTTAAATGCTTTTTAACAAAGCAATGATGTCTGCATGCAGTCCTGGGTTATCACGTTGATCATTTTATTGTGCATAATATGCTTATGTTTTAATTCATGGCACGTTTTTGAGTATCATTAGGAGTCATTATAATGTGGATCTTTGCTGATGCATCACATCCTTTGTAGATTTGTACACACTGCTGCTGCTGGAGTCTGTATATTGTGTACTGGCGCATATGCGCAGTGCAGGAGTGTGTGTTGTGTGTCTCAGAATGACGGACATTTTGCATTTGTTTGCAGTCTGACAGTATATTTAATCTGGCAGACTACTTTAGTACATCAGCTCAATGGCATGGGAACGGTTTTTGTGGAAATTGTCAAATCAAGTACAGGCCCAGTCATCACAATATTTTGTCTGCAATGTCTTCAGCTCAATTGAATTTGTAGGTTTAGAAGGAATTTCAGCCCAATCTTACACAACACAACTACAGCCTATAGTACAGTTGTGCAAGGTTTATCAGAGTCAAGCTTTTTTTTTCAACTATCTTTAAGAGGATTAGGAACGTTTGTGCATGAGGTTTGCCCAGGGGCCATTATTTGACATACAAATAATGTATGTCAAATAATGTCACTCAAAACAGAATTTAATGGGATTCAATTGTTTGTGTTAATCATCCTCAAAGCAACTTTATTACCAAAGAGGGTGCAAATATTTTGAAGGGGAAACAGCAGGGTGTCACAGTCTGATGAGGCTGGAGTCAGCCGTTAACATGATTGCATCAGAAGATAGGCATTGAAAGAGATTGAAACGAACGTTTTGATTTCTTATTTGATAGCAATGCCATATCTGATTAAAACCCATCAGATTTCACTGTCCCACAATTGCAGTCTCCTTTCGCCAAAGACAGACCGTGGTAAGGATACAGTGACTTATGCATGTCTAGCCTTGATTATCTGCAATCCATAGTGAGACAGAGAAAGACCTTATGCATGACTTTGACACAGAGTTGGGCAGGTTCTTTTCACAGTGTCATGGTTGGTGTTCTTTTCTTGTTAGAATTATACTCTCATTCTCCTCACATAAAGCCTCGGCATCAGTAATACTCTCATTTTTGGAGTGAAATCTGCTTTCATGCAAGATTATGTGAATGTACTCTGCAGGAATTTATGATGTCCTAATTAAGCCCTCTCCATGACTTTCGCAGCTGCACACCTGAAGGAGAATGAGAGTCAGTCATCTTAAAATTCACTGTGAAAGCCATTCAAGAACAGATCTGATATCATTCAATTTCTTTTCATGAACGATTGATAGACATCCTGATGTACTATTGTAGACTTTACAGATATAACCAAAATAGTTAAAATGATGGTTCAATCAACATTAAAAGTTGTGTCATAATTAACTCAACCTCATTTTATTCTCAACCTTTACGACTTTCTTTCTTCTGTGAAACACACAAAAAAATACATTTTAAACTGTTGTGCATTTTCCATACAATGAAAGTCAATAAGGTCCGAAACACTGACTATTTTCAGAGGAAAGAAAGTTGACTTTAGGAGTAAAGGATGACTAAATGTTTCTTTTCAGATTAAAACCTGCAAATCGTAAAAATATAAATCAATTGTTGCAATTCCAGAATTTTGTTAGATTTGCAATAAAATACAAAGAATTAAGACAAATTTTAACATTAAATGTACATTTATTTGGCTGGATCTGCATAAAAAAGCTCGGAATACCAGATCCTCCAAGAGTCGCGTTCAAATATCAGGCTTTGTTTTGGTCATTTTGGAGAATTTTCACTTTCAATATACATATATGTGACCCTGGACAAAACCAGATGTATGATTTGTATGGATAGGGCAATATTTGACCGAGATACAACTATATGAAAATCTGGAATCTGAGGGTACAAAAAATCTAAATGCTGAGAAAATCACCTTTAAAGTTGTCCAAATGAAGATCTTATAAATGCACATTACTAATCAAGAATGAAGTTTAAATATATTTACTGTAAAGAAAATGACTAAATACCTTCATGGAACATGATCTTTACTTACTATCCTAAGGATTTTTGGCAAAAAAAAAATCAACCTAGTTGCAATGTATTTTTGGCTATTGCTATAAATATACCCCAGCGACTTAAGACTGGTTTTGTGGTCCAAGGTCACATATATTGTATAAACCCGTGGCACCTGAAATCCTCCCTAGCAATCTATATAATGAATACTTGTTCAGTAATTCTGAACAACTAGAAAAGCTGTGTTAAACTCATCGGTCTAAATACTAACTGTACAAAGATGTTCTTTGTAAAAAAAAAAAAAAAGGATTATAGTCAGCTGCACTGAAGTTTATTTCTCCTCTTAATTTACAGGATAAACGCATATCCCTCGAAGAGTCATAGGTTATAGTGGATGAAATAGTATTCAGCACTGTACCGCAGTAGCTTCCTGCACTAATCTATAACATATGCATGCAATCCAGCATCCAATTAATATTAATGGATTGTGTTTTCTTGATTGCTGAGAGGGACCACACGTGGTGATCAAGTCTCAGTAGTGAAGCAGAGCCTATTAAGAGATCTCCTGTGAGGACATCCCTCACAGTGTGTGCACTATATAATTGCAAGTAGTTCTTGTCAGGATGTCAGGCAGTGAGCCAGTGTGTGTTTACAATCAAAATCTTTGTTGAATTCAGTGAACTGCATTCTCTGCATTAAATAGCAACGATCTAAACTGGGCTCAGTACAGTTAATCTAAGCACATACTGCTTGCTCACCGAGCAGCTAGCCTACTGAGGGAATACAGTACACGTGTAAAACGGGGATCTCTGTAGCTCTGGTGTTTAACATGGACCCTTGTGAGGCATGAACGTTGCAGCGGCCTGTAATGGCGTTGCAGCTCAGCACCACTGCAGTACACCTCCACTGCAGCCTTAATTATGCATGGCAGCTGTAGTGAGAACACCCACTCACTCACAGGGGAAGTGCAGGGGCAGGAAAGCAGATAAGAGGAGTGTAGAGTGGGAGTGGGTGAAGTCTGTTTGTGCTGCCGATGGGATGTAAGACTTGGAAAAACAGAGACTGTGTATGCTGATAAGCTCTTTCAAATACAGAAATCAGGTTTTCAATTTCTTCTTTCTTTTTTTTTAAATAAATGAGTCTCAAGTGGGCTCCATACTAATATGAGAGCACTAAAACCAGTGCCACTAAAACACCCGATTTGGTAGGAGGGATTATAAATAATCACAATATCATGTTTGTATTACATACAAAAGAGTTATTGCTAATAATATTTGTCTAGTAAATCACTGAGATTGAGTTGAGATGCTTGTTAGTTTACTTATTTGTAACATGTACATCTTCACAAATGTAAATGTTTCAGCACGCGAGTAGAGACTGTACACTGGTATAACCATGCATGCAAAACAAAAAATGTCTATTAAACTGCTTTCAACTATTAAATCTATTTTTAGGAAAGATATAACTGAAGAAAACTGCCTGTAGCTTATTAAAATTACTGTAAACACCATGACCCCTGTAATATATTCAATACAAAATAGCCTACATAACTATATTAATATTATGATTCAACATGAATACCACATTTTGGTGAGTAGAATTCTAGTCGCAAGTGTGACCGTGCTGAAGGTTTTTAATTTAGGGGTAAAAGGTGAAAAGTATTTTTGAGAAAGCTGGTGTAACTTTAATAGTTTTACCGGTCTTTCTTATCGGGGGATGTTTTCATAAGCAGTGCTGAAAAACTTGTTGTTTTGCTTCTTTTTGGTCCCGTCGCTCTAGTTTTCGGTTTCCCATATACTGCAGGGTCTGCCCCACTCAACAGCTCCTCAGACACGAGATTTGCATGATGTCTAAATAATTTGAATAACACCTTTCAGGCAATATAGTATAATTTTTATTTACCATAATATGAAAAATCGTTTACAACACCATTACACTGTATCTACTGTAGAGGATTTTTTTTTTCATATTTTATTTTTGCTTCAGACATTTTTGCTACCTTTAAATCATAATAGTTCTAACCGTCCCTGAAAGAAAGTGCTCTAATGATACTTGTGAATCTGGATATTTGTGAGATTACAGAACTACAGCTAATTACACACCAATCATGGTCAAATTTACCTGATGATTTCAGGAATCAAAAATTCACATTATTAATTTTTTACAGATATATTCCACTCAGGTAATTCATAAGTCCCTTATCTTCAGAAGCTGCCAGAAGAAGGCCGCTGATTGTGTGTGTGCAAACGTGTTACCACTGATTATATGAAACGTTAGCTAATTTGAGTCTTTGTGGCATTGTTAAACAGCACCCCTGCGTTTTTGTTTTGCCTATGTTTCCTGTTGCCATATTTCAAGCAAATCTCTTAGATTTAGATGTGTGATTTAGTTCTCTGTAAAGAGTGAAGCGTTATTTTGGTGCAGTTTTGTGAAGTTTAATGTAGAAAGTGGTTTTGAAGTAACGTCTCACTTCTAGTGGTGCCCCCTCTAGCGGTAAGTGTTTAATATGGCATGTTTCGCTACTACAATTGTTTTAAAACAAATTGCACCAGCATAATTAATTTGTATTATGCAGTCATTAAATAATAAGATGTTGTTTTCTAAATAAATTTTTTTTTCAAATATTATTTGAATTCAGAGGGTTTATTTTTGTTGTCAATGTTCAAGATATTGATCATTGCCTGCACTTCACAAAGAATTAATTTTTCAAAGATTACACCAGACATAGTCGTTGACTCTTTTGATTTATTGCACAAAAGTCCCTGTCAGTTCCATCTGTCCCACAGAAAAATTACCAGTCTATGATATCCGTATGTATAGGGAGAGACAGAGAGAGCATCTAATAACTCATATAATATAAACTATGAAATTTTCATTCAGTTACATACATACATCTTCTACCAACAATAAAAATAATTTTAACACTTTACAGTAATTCTCCTTAGTGCATTGACTAACAATTACATATCCATTTGTTACAGTACTTATTCATCTTTGTTAACATTAATATAAATACTGTTCATTATTAGTTCATCTTAGCACAGGTCTGTTAAATCATATGCTATTAACAGTTTAATAGCTTTTTCATTACACAAGCGTATTAGTGAATGCTAAAACTAACATTAATTAAGATTAATAAATGCTTTGGATGTATTTTTAATCTTAGTTCATGTATATATATATATATATATATGTTGACAAATGAAGCCATAATGGTAACTCGATGAAATGTTTAATGAAGCATATTTGAATGTACCACATGCAGCTTCAGTAGTACTTCAGGGCAGAAGACATCTGAGCTCTACATCCATCCTCAGCAGTATTGAATCAGTTCACTCATGGTGCATCCTGAAGTACAGCAGACGCCAGCTGGCCCCACATCACGGCGGGATCTGGAGGACATGGTGAGATCCTGCACAGTGCTGGAGTGTTCCAGAAGCTCTGCTGGTGGGCTTGTGTGCTGATGGGGGACTGGATGCTCTGTCCCGCTCTCAGGGGAGTCACGCTCCCTCCACTGCTCGTCCTCAGCGGTCAGGGTCCCTCTCTGGTGTGCAACGAGATCTCTATCGAGCCAGTTTTGTAGATTCTCTGTAAAACCAGTTGAGGGACATAAACACAGAAAATAAAGTAAAGGAAAGGTTAATGAAATGATAACTACGGGAACATCTGAAGAAGGTAAACCTACTGTGAGGGTTTGCGAAGTGAAGGTCTGAATCAGGCAGGCTCCTTCTGAGTCGAGAACTTCCACACGATGTGACCACCATCCGAATGAACTCGCGACCACAAAGCTTCACTCGTACATCTTGACCCTCAGTCTTGGAAGTCTCAAGAAGGACTAAGAAAGCTAAAGATGCAAACCATTTCATGCTCATGGTGTTTCTTGGGGTGGTCAAATTGGAATGCGCAATATTCAAGTGTGTTCAGGTACTGCAGGCTACTTACCGAACCAATTTGGGGGTTTTTATACCCCCCATCAGAGCTCTGGCATGCATGGTTCTACAAGCATCTATCTGGCCTTGGATGAAGAAAATCATGTTCTGATCTTCGAGGCCTTCAGATAAAACATGTCAGCTGTGATATATTGTATTGCTTGAAGGAAAGTTCAAGGAAAATTGTGATAGCTGGTCACATTTTTCGTATTTACTTCTAATATCTGTTTTATGAGCTTACAGAAATGCGTCAATGAAATGCTTTTAGTATTATGGGCAAGTTGTTTCCATATTAATCATTAAATCTCTCGCTTGTTTAATGGTTATGATCGTATTAATATGCACCTTTATTCCATAAAGTTGCATATTACTCCATCTAAACAGTTCCAATTCTTTAGAGAACTATGATTTGTTAATTTATTATCTATTTGATAATGGACATATTTCAATATTTCTTTGGATTGCTAAATAAAGTAAAAAGCTGTAATGGGATAGAAGCCCTCTAGTGGAATGCTGTTGCGAGGGTTTTCTTTTTTTATGTATTTTGATAATTATTATGAGTGTAGTTTTTATCAGTGTTTGGGAGTAGCTAACGATGTTACATAATTACAAAATAAATGTGACTGTACTCTGTTACAGTTAGTGAGAAAAAATTAAAAAAACTTTTTAAAATATGAGACATCAATGTTTAGGACACAGAATAGAATGCATGTTTATTTGATTACTGGTTATGTATATGCGTTGTTTTTTCCAAGTCATTGTTAGATGCCAGTGTCACAGCTATATGGAAAGATTTGATTTCATAAACAGGATGGTAGCCAAACAATGATTTTATATCTGTATTTAACCTCAGAACAATCTCAAAGTTGGGGATGTAAAATGAAACTATTGTACTATTATACTCAAGTGACATTAGGTTAACCATGCCTGCTTTAAATGTTTCAAAATGATTTAGGAACAGTTTAGGAATTTTTTAGGAAACAAATAGAAAGGTAAATTTAGAAAAGGAATGAAAAAAGTTATGTTACATTAATAAAGTAATTTAAATAGTTATAGGTCTGCATTTTAAATAGGGCTATTTGTAACCTATTACATTTCTAAAGTCTCCTTCCCAATGTTATTTAACAACTTTTGTGAAATGTTGAAATATATGAATAAATGATTAAATACATAATTAAATAATTAAACATGTAAATAAATGCTGAAATAAATCTATAAATATTAATTATTTAATTTTTAGATATGTATATATTTGTTTATTCATTTGTTTATTAATTTATTTAATAAATTATTTATTCATTAGTTTATTAATTCATGTATTTATTTATTCATTCAATTATTTATTTATTCAATCAACCAATTTATTATAAATAACTAAATGTATATATATATATATATATATATATAATTAAATAGTAATACATTTATTTCTGCCTTTTTCCATTTACATCTGAATTTATTTTATATATTTAATAACTTTATTATGTATTTAACAATTTATTTATATATTTCAAGATTTGTTTAGTTATTTAATTTTGAATAATTTGGCCCTCCATAATATCAAACATCTTGATATTATCATAAACTTCAGGCCAGTTGAATAGAATCATGTATTATCTCCCCATATGTCATATATTACGATATACAGTATGCATCATCTTTAATCTTTAAGTTGTCACTGAATATTTTTTCATGTAGGAAATTCACACGGTGATGGTGTGCATCTTACCTCATCTTCTCACCTTTACACATCAACCTCTTTGAAACGATTATGCAAAAAATATGGATGCAGGGCACTTTCTTGAATGACCTTTAGCCATTTATTTTAATTTGATATACTGATGATTTATTTGTGTTCGTTGTTGGGGTGGGTTAAACAACAGAGGAGGAACATACAATAAATAACAAATAAATACATTACTTATTCCAGTATTGTCTGAATTCACTAAATGATCCTATAATTGACCGTTATGCAGTAATTCCCTGCTGTCACTGGCAGAGGATGACCTTTGCTGTTCAACAAAGGCCGCTAACATGCAGCTGTCAAGGGCTCTTGTCTGTACATTCTCTTAATTGAAGTTGAACATTTCACTCAAAACATTGGCATCACGGGTCCTCTTGATCCTTAAATCCTATTAGACATTAAGTCAGATCGCTTGACTTCTCACTGTCGCTAGCTTACGTGCTCACTTAACGCTTAGATTGTTTTCAGAGAAGACCGAAAAAATGAAGACGTTCATGGGGAAACTCTGAAAACAATACAAACAAAGTCTTTTATACTGAGCCAAAGGAAAGCAACCCCTCTGAGATTCACATTGTGCATGGGCTAAATAGAGAAAATGTTACTGGTTTCATTTGCATGTAGTTTCATGGAGCCTACAGCTTTTTTTATTAATGATTATATGGTGAATTATTTATGTAGCGACATACATATGGTGAACTAGTTCTCTTTTATCAGCAGAAACAATTTGCTTATCTTTTATTGGTTTTCCAGTATATGCAAGTTGCAGGAATATGTTGTTATGTAACACAGAGAAACAAGGGACTTTGTTTTTTAAAAGTTTGATAATATGATGATAATATTATGTTTTAAAGGAAGGATATAGGATTATTCTGCATGGGGTAAAAAGAAAGGGAATATAAACGAACAAGGTTTTTGTTATCGTATGGCTCTGGCTTACTGCAGATATAAAATAATAAAACAATTGAGGAAATCACCCTTCAGACCTTCCAGAACCAGTCAAAATACGTGTTGTGCTAATCTGAAGGGCTGATAAAGTGCTTACTGAAGACTATGCCAATACAGTGTTCATTATTATTTTCTCAGTCTTTGAAAGCCATGGTATTCAAATGCACTTCGCCTAAATATAGAAACTATGTGAAAGCAACACTCCAAATACACCAAAGGTGCCTGAAGGCCACATAAGTCTCACTTGATCCTCGGAAATCCTTTTTTGTTTTAATTGAGGAAGAAATATCTTCAGGATTCATGTATGTATTTATCTGTACAGTGCACATCCACCACCTTTTAGACAGATCAAATCATTCTAATACTAATGTCTTGATCTTGCAATTAACACTGTGCAGTCTTCTTTTTATTTGAATCCATACTGCTGAAAATCAGGCTCACCGAAGATCCTCAGCGACATTTGTAAGCCACCTTAAAGCTAATGGCTTGATTTTCTTTAACCAGGCGTTCACCCAACTTTTAAATCCCGATTTAATTCAAGGCAGGCTGGGAACCTGAGCTCACTGTTCAAGGGCAGCGAGGCAGTCGGGTGACAAGGACGTTTAATGATGGCACTGGCCGATGGGATGTCTATTGTCCTCATCAGAGTCCTCAGCTGGAGGCTCGAAGCAGTTCTCGAATTTTCTTTGCAGTCTTTTCTTGAGGTTCAAACCCCGCTGGACTTTGGTGTTAGTGCACTCCTGGGCCTTCAACTTGGCATAATAGTCCGAAAATTTGTTAAACAGGATGGAGATTGGCATCCCATTTAAAATAATACCAAAAGATATGCACCCGAAGGCCACCACTCGACCGGAGTAAGAAATGGGCACCACATCTCCATATCCTACAGTAGAGATGCTCACCTGTGACAGTGGAAAAAAAGACTTGATTCAAACACTGGTCAAATAAAAGAGAGAATTATGCTTCCATATCAGTTTATCAGCTTAGAATTTGGCATGCAAGTCAACTTAGTAAGACTAAGTAAGCCCCAGGAAGTTCCAAACTAATCTAACTTTTCCAATCAGCATGGATGCCTCCAATTGAGCGGCATTACAAGGTATTATATAAGATTAAACACAGCTGCCAGAGGATAAGGACTAACGATATAAAGAGGATAGGAGGATACAAAAGCAACAGCAAATGATGATAATGATAGCAAATAAAAAAAACACTTGGATGCAAGTGCTGCTATTAATAAATGCATGCAATGACGCCAATTATTTGTACTTAATAAATTTGCGTGTAAAAATGTTTCAAGTATGTAAGCTTTGGATGTGTTTAAAGCCAAATGTATGTGGACACCCTCATTCAACAGGTTTGACTATATACAGCATCCTTAGAGAAACATAAATTATTACAACGTATTATAAAGCAAAACTTTTTAATGAGTCTAGTGCAGTGCATGATTTTAAACACTATTGTATTATTTATTCATAATATTTATTCATATTCATATTTTTTCCGTTTTAGTCATTTTATTATGCAATTTTTATAACTTTTTTAATATACTTCGTTTAAAAAAATTATTTAGTTTTTCATCAAGTATTTGCATTTTATTTCACTTTTACTTTAATTACTATTAGTCGTGTGGAAGACTGATCTGTCCACAGCCCGAACCTGATCACCATTGGCCCCCTGTGAGCCCACTCCATCGCCCCACATCAGTGTCTGACCTCACTGATGCTTTCGGCTCTGAATGGAAGCAAGTTCCAACAGCCATGTTCTAATACTAAGCTGAAAGCCTTCCCAGAATAGTGGAGGCTAATATAGCAGCAAAGTCCTAATAATAGCCATGGTTTGAAAACTATATGCTCAGGTAGCACACATATATTTGGCCATGTGTATATGAATTATGCTGCGGTTCTGCTGCATAGTGACGAATGATTGGAGACTACTTGAGACATACTCACCGCTGCCCACCACCAGGCATCTGGTATACTGCTAAACGGTGTCCCTGCAACATCCTGCTCCACTGAGTGCATCAGAGCAGAGAAGGTGAAGATCCCCATGATAATAAACAGAAACAGACAGCAGACCTGTTCAAAACACTGGCGAAGAGTGAAGCCAAAAGCCCGCATGCCCGTCGAGTGCCTCGCCAGTTTCAAAATGCGAAAGATCCTCATGAGCTTGACAACTTTGAGCACTTTGCTAACTTTGCTAACTCTTGCCATTGTTTTCAGATCATCCTGAACGCTCATATCTTCCTGGTCAGCAAAAGCCTCGAATATCAGCTGGATAAAGTAAGGCATGACAGCCACTAAGTCTACAAAATTAAGTGCACTCTTCACAAAATGCTTGACGTTGCACGTTGTCAGCAAGCGAAGGAAGTACTCGAAGGTGAAGAAGAGGATCGAAGTGATCTCCACACACTCCATGTAGGTTCTTCCATAGATTTTATAATCTTTTAGTTCGCTCACTGTGTTTAGAGTCATCGCTACAATAGAGATGAGCACAAAGAGGCTGGAGAACACAGCAAAGGCCTTAGCAGCCATCGAGGAGTACGGGTTCTCTATCAGGTCCCATAGCATCTTCCGAAAGCCGCCGAAAAACATTGTTTTGAAACCCTCTTCGTTATGCTGGGGCTCAATTTCTGCCATAAGCTCTCTATTCACTTTCAGCTGGTCTCTTATCTCATCTAGTTTCTCCTCGTAAAGAATGCGACAGCAGCGAGGAGTGTCCCGCAAGTGCAGGCCCCAAAACTTCATCTCCTCCTCAAAATTGACAGGGCAAAGACTCTCCATCACCCATAACACATTGCTACAATAGAAGTGGAAGATGTAGTGGAAGAAAGTAGGATCCCGGTCAAAAAAAAACTCATTAGTGAGCACACAGTAGTCATCGCAGAGCGTTAGCTGCTTGACAGGGTCTTTACACAGGGCTAAGCTGCCTATTCTGGTTTTAGGGTATTTGATAGCCAAGTGCTTGGGAATGGTAAAGAGTTTTCCACCTACGTTAACATTGATGACCGTTGAATGACGGTGTGCCAGTTTTGCGGCTTCGGCCTCACTGCTTTTTCTCTTTTCTTGATCTCTTTTGTCACTTGCCTGAGGTGATGGAGTATCGAGGTTGTCCATCGACGTCCAAGGTTTCACAGAGCTGTCTTGTGAAAACGGAAAGGCACTCTCTTCTTCTTCTATACTCTGTGAAAAACTGGCATTGAGTTTGACACTAGCAAAAAGACTCGATCGTCTCTTTTTAAGTTTTTTCAGATGCCTTCTTGGATGATCCATTACTATGGTTGTTTGTAGAATGGGTAAAGAACTGAAAAGAGACTGATTACTTGTCACAGACAAAAGCAGAAAAAGGCAGATTTTACATTCCAAGCGTGCACAAGCGACCCACTTCCCTTTAAAATGAGTGTTGGTTTGCAGGTTTAAGGAAAATTCCAGACAGATTGAGAAAACATATTCCACTGCTTCCAGCTTTTTATGGTTGGCAATATAGCTAAAAAGAAAGAAAGAAAAAGCAACTGTATTTGTTTCGGCTCAACTGAAGATCAAGAGTTGGGATTTGCCCCACCTCACCGATGCCTTAATCCCATTGCTGTTCTTTCTGTCCTCGGCAGAGTTAAAAATACAGTCATGAGGATTAGTGTTGTGATTTAAGGATTGAGCCCTTGGAGGAGGAAAGGCAAAGGATAAATAGCAGTTGCAGGGATACTGTAAGGTTATTAAATGCTCACAGCAAATTTCTGTTTATTTTGCTTTTAAGCTACATATGTGTCCAATATTGTGCTCAGTCTGATATTTAAACAATTCAGAGCAAATCCAATATGAAAATCCTTTAATCCCATAATTTCCTTATCTTGTTCTGTACTCTTTCCTCTTTCATATCCTCTCCACTTGTGCCCTTATTCATGTTTTACCATCAATGTGATTAGACAAAACTTACATTAACATAAACAAAACATATGATAGATCTACCGTTATCGTTAAGGCTATATAAATACCTTGCAGAACTTAAATATGTTGGAAGCCTGTTGAATTGCCTTCTCATAAACTGATGGAAAACACTTTATATGTTCTCATCATGTCTTCATAGATGTCTCTTTTGGGTTTAGGGTGTGTGCTGATTTTTGTTCTTCATAATTTTTACTTTATTAATTTTCTTATTACATACCACATATGAACGTTTTTTTTTGTTTTTTTTACCACATATGAAAGGTTAAAAGAAACATGCAATCTTTTACATCTTTTTTTTACATATCCTATTACTTCACAGAATCGCCATTATTATTAATACTATAGTATACAATATTGTATGATCGAACCTTTGTTTAAAAATATTCACTAACACAAATAAGCCACACACTATCGTCAGCAGTGTTCAGAAATTTGATCTTCACAGTGGTACGTACTGCTGGTCCTAGAGCATCACTCGTGATCCCGGAACCGGAAGCAGGTTTGTTGTTACTATAAAATTATCTTTTTATTAACACAAAGTCCATTATTTTATTTTATTTGCATTTTTTAAAACTATACCAACATATAACTGAAAATAAAACCTGATCAATTGAAAATGTACAGTTTACTGTGGGTATATAAAACCCGTTGGGACCACGTGACTTCCTTTCCGAACTAAGCTGAAATCATGGATGCCAGCCGCGTGCAGCCCATCAAACTCGCTAGAGTAAGAAAAAATAATTTCACGAATATTTCCGTTTGAATCGTGCAATATGATGCTCGTAAGATTAAAGGCGTTTCATTTTAAGTAGTATTCGTTTTGAAGTATCTCATAATCCTCTCACGGTAGGATCAAAATATAACTGTGTCGTTAGGCCTTTGGTTAGCATTAGCATATGGCTATCCAGGGGTTTTAATGCCGAAAAACTGATTTTTTTCCCCACCACATACAGCGTTTTATAATGACATTACGTTGGTGTCAAACGTGTTTTTTTTGTTGCAGGTTACAAAAGTGCTGGGAAGAACCGGCTCCCAGGGACAGTGTACCCAGGTAAGCTCAAACGGACTCCTCATGCTCCGAGTCATGCGCAACACGACCAGGGACTTTTTTGGGATTATTCGACTAATAAAGAGTCTTTTATAATCTGGAATTGAATTCCGTTGTGTTGTCTATAATTTACTTTATAAACGTGACGATGTATTTTGCCGGATACTAATCTTCTAGCTACACCTACTGCACGTTAGTATCTATAAATTTAGTAAATTATACTGTAAATGTTTATGCTCCGTATCGTCATAAGAAAATCGCTGTTTTTATCATTTTGAAGTGTTACTTTTTAAGTTGTAAAATGATGTCCTTACATAGGTGCGCGTGGAGTTCATGGATGACAGCAACAGATCTATCATCAGAAACGTGAAGGGCCCAGTAAGAGAAGGAGATGTCCTGACACTTCTGGAGTCTGAAAGAGAGGCCAGGAGGCTTCGCTAGGTCAGTGAAAGTCCACTGTACATAAATCAGTGCAGATGTTTAAGAAGGGAAGGAAAATGCTTTGAAATAAAGCAACAGTTTTTAATTGAATGTAAAAGGGTTTTGATGCATAAGCAACTTTTGGGTTTTAATACTCCAGTCAGTTTGACTTGAGTATTAAAATGAAGATATTATCCAGTATAATCCAATTCCTTACATCAGTGGTTCTTGATGGCCCCCACAACACTGTTTTCTTTGTCTCCTTAAACACACCTGATTCAGCTCATCAGTAGAGACTCAAAGACCCGAAATAGGTGTGTGGCAGACAAAGGAGAGATGCAAAATGTGCAGTGTTGGGGGGAACCACTGCCTTACATCATACGTGCACTAAAGCAATATCAGTCACAATAAATTGCCCCAGTAACTTCAAACCCCTTCTGCAGTCAGTGGACGTGCTTGTATGTAATTTATAATGATTTGTCTGTTTCTCCCAGCAGCGCACATGTGATGACGTGCAGTGGCCAAAGCAGTACTCATGGAGAGCATCAACATCAGCTCTACAGCTGGCAGTACAATGTCATTTGTGCGCAGTTTGAAATAAAGTGTCTTTGTGAATATGTTGGCCTTCTCCTTACTTTTATTGTACATGTTAGTTTTACAATTGCTATGAAGTGCTGAAAGCACATTTACCAACTTAATGTGAGACTTAATCAGGTCAGAACCCGATCTAAGCACTTCAAGTTTGTGTGCTCAAGTGTGTGTGTGGAGAGAATGAGACTTCAAACTACATATTGAATTCTGTATACTAACTATATATATCAAATGTATTGGACTTTAAACCAAATCTAAAATGGCTAATAGAACTTGCAAAATAAAGGGTGGGTGTTTCTTTGTTTTAAGGTCAAATTCAAGTCCTATATGAAGTTGCTGTCCTGTGTAAAAATGCAATTGCACTATATATACAAGTGAGAACATGATGCTAGTTTCCCAATAAGTGTGAACTGAGTAAAAAAACTTGAATAGTTTATCTGCCTTTATTTACTGACGTCCTTGGCACAATAATAACATGATGTGCAAGGGTGTATCTGTATGACGTTTTACAATGGACAAAACACTCAACCTACATTTTAAAAGGCTGACTGCTGCAACGTTTGAGCCGCTGTTCACTGGATGTCCATTAGAGGGCGCTATTGGTTATAAGTATAGCCTGGTACTCGGTTTTGTCAGCTGATGTGTAGAATCGAGCTATCAAACTGATCCTGCTAAAAGCTCTGAACACATTTGCAGATGTTCAGGTCAGAGGCTAGTAGTTTATTTTGATTAGTTTTTGCCCACCCCCTGGTGTCTTATAAAATGAAACACTTGTGTGTGAGGGACTCTCTGGAGCATCTGTGCTCACTATCTTCACCTTTTACCCTGAATGCTGCAACATATGAATATAAATCCCAACTGCTCGTGTCTTGTAGGTAATTTGGCATATTAGTTTTAATTTCAAGCGTCTCTTTGCTTTAATATTAACACAAATTTGTAAACGAAGCAAATGCATTGCCTTTTTTTCTCTTTGAATTGCAAGTATTGAGTTTATCCATGACACGTACAAGCTAAGGGTGAATCAAATACAAGCCTTTGCTAATATTTGCACAAAGGTAATAGCTGTTTAAGCTAGACCAAAGTACTAGGCCATTCTAACCTAATATGGAGATTTAAGACACTAAGGGGCAGTTTCCCGAACAGGGTTTAAGACTAGTCCTAGATTAAAATAAATGTTAAGAGCAGTCTAAACTGGAAAAAGCTTGCACTGAGATATCTTAAAATACACTATTGTCATTGTTTGGTCTTAAAATGCTCACAGATAATGCATTTTTGTAAGACATGTTTCTAAAAATTCTTAAATGTCCTAAATTAGCAAAGGTCTAGTCCTGGCTTAAACTAATCCCTACCTGGGAAACCGGCCCTATATGATTATTTTGGCCCTGCAGTGATTGCTGACATGTATATTTCATATTTCAGTTGCTGTCTAAAAGGCCTGTTCACTTGTTACTCTTTCTAAATCATTTGTTTAAAAAAAAGAAAAATCTCATCCTCTAATATAAATAAAACATATGAATCTAATTATTAGAATTATCTCAGTGTGCAGTAAATGATGTTTCTGTTTTTTTGAAAACCATGAACTGTAGTCATAATAAAATAAGTTGAATCAGCTAAACTAGTTCATTGCCCAGTGACTGTTGCCCTAAAGAAGTAAAGTCAAACCACTCGAACAAAAGACATCATAGTCTGCATAAAAAGTTCCTCCAAAATCTGAAAAGAGGAACTGGGGGAAATAGATTTCTTGTAAATTTACATATTGACCATGATCTGACATAAAGGTGTCTTCACGGAAAATATACGTGCATGGCACAGCACATGTTTACCCAGAGACAAATCCCCCCCCCACCTTGATGCCCCTGAGGTCTCATCTTTCTCTCAGAGGAGAAAAACAGGGGTGACTATCGGACAAACTCACCAAGGTTTGGGATCTGCAGTAAACACCCTCATGGAGCACAATGAAGAAATGATACAGTAGAAAATGAAAACAACCGATACTGAATTATTCAGTGCTTTTGTCAGACCAAAACATTTTGCAGTGTGTCACTTTTGACAATTATACTTAAGTTTTAAATCCTTTTCATACTACTGTGCTTCTTTTAAATGAGTGTACATTGTTAATGTGAGAATCAACCCTGACCTGTTACATCACAGACACATAACCTTTGCTCAATGTAAGTAGGGCAGCTGTGTCTCCACATCCGTTAAACAACATCACTGTGCCACTGGAGCATTGAGTTACCCTTGGGTCAGTGAACAGGGAGCTTTGACCCTTCTCCGTCTCCTTTGCGCTGACAAGGCGCACATTTTAACGGCACAGTGCTACAGGAAACCACATTGATTTACTGCTGCGGGCTCTGTGACTGACCCTTGTTTATGATGTTCATTTTAAATAGAGAAGGCCCCAAGGACAGATTTAATCGTTTCCACAGAGGTCATTTTTAATCATTCGGTAGGTTTTAATCATTTACACAGATCGCAGAAAAAGTACACAAAAATTAGAGCACAAAAAACATCAATCTGAGAGTTTGTATCATTTCATTAAATCCAATTACTCAGAAATGTTTTTTGTGTGTCTCATCAGGATATTAGAATCATTTCTGAAGCATCATATGACACTAAAGACTGGGGTAATGATGCTGAAAACACAGCTTTGCATTATGGGAATAATATACATTTTAAAATATATAAAAACAGTTATTCTAAATATTTGACTGTATATTTGTTCAGATAAATGCAGTCTAGCTTTATTTAAAAAACGAAACAAACAAAAAAAAACCTTCCTGCAGTAGTGCACATCTTCGTAAAAATATTTGCTAATATTTTTGCAACATCTTATTGTTGTAATGTTTTCACTACAACTATGAACCAAATGCACTGTTCTTTAGTTGTAGTTTTTGTTTTTTCTCAAGACGACACCGGTATGTTTTTCTCCAAGTTAAGCCAATTGAAGTGAAACAAGGTAGGGTTCAAGGGCACTTGATGTTGTGCTTTGATGTTATGGTGAGCATGCTAAGGTTGAGTACTACGAATCACAAACAAGTCTGATTAGACAATACATGGCCTTATAAAAAAGAAAAACGTAATCAGCAATGCTGGTTTTATCTGTGGAAAACAAGTCTGCTATCTAGATTTTACTGTTATTGCTTTAGGTTACTCAGAGTTTATAACTTTAGGCACAGCTCTACCATATTGGCATTAAAAAATACAAGTGATAATGTAATAATTAAGTGTTGCAGTTATATAATTGGATGCCATATATCTCTGTGTGCCAATAACATGATATTTTATTACTGCACACATGAACATTCCTGCACTCGTCTTTGTTTTGTTTCCAAGAACAGGTTACTAGACACCAAAAGAAACATGATGGGAAACAATGACCACAGTCTGTCACATTAGACAAAACAGCCACAATTGAGGCTCTTGGCCTAATTTTTTTTCTTCTTTTCAGCCTTGATTTTCTTCGAAATGGCATCAACGTGATTTTGAAAGGAAACGCTCATGCTTACAGTAATGGAATAGTTGCTGGAATGTACACGCATCCATAGCCATACCATACATGTAGTTCATTATGTTTTAAACTACAGTTAGTTGCCATATTCTATATACTGTAACTCTCAATTTTAGGGCTGCATCCATGAACTGAGTGTTGTTTAAATTTGACCGTTTTAATGGGTCTCAGAACTGGGACTTTCTTTATTGCAGCGCTGTGACGCATTCACTCTTGGAACGCAGCCATCAAGGATGCGGTGAATTGAGACACAGCTTTTGATATGTTTTTGTAAGAATCATTAACCGATTCACTGATTCATTAAAAAAAAACTCCACTACTTGACATGACGGTTAATTATTCTGCTTTGGATTTCTGCTGAACTATTTTGGTTGGTGATGCAACCAAACAAAAGCATGCTATAAAGAAAATATAGTATCTTTAAACTAAGAACCTGCAGACATTAGAAGTCACGTTGGACTTTAGGACACCGATGTGTGAGGTAGATTTTCTGTACATCCCATCCAGTTCCCAGAGTTAAACATTTTCCGTTTCTGGAATATGTATAGACATGTGGCATATCTTTGCAGATCATGGAAAAATGCACTGTCTGCACGCTCCCAGTTTTCTGTTTGTTTTGCTCTTGTCTAGGAGTCCTTAGGGGGATGAGAGGTTAACAATTCTCTAATGTTGCTTATTTTTAAAAGTCACAGGGGGTTGCATATATAGCAGATGTCCTGAAAGTTAAATAGGTCCTGACTAGATAGTGTTTTATAACATGCTGAACTCCAGTCAAACTTCACTGACAGGAATGTTAGGCGATGGACTGCAACCTGATTCTAGAGCGGACAGGGCATCCAGGGGTGAATATGCTAGAAAAATTATATTGTTTACAGATACCCAAAACATATCTTCAGAAATCTGGCAAGTTCAACATGACTGTAAAACTTTGACTCACTGCTGATGAAAAACAAACAATGTTTATGACAATTAACACATGCGTGTGTCGCTTTACTCAGAAGCATTACATGTTGCACTCGTCATTTCTCTAGATATGACTGGTTGAAACTGGTTCTGTGAACACCCAACTCCTCAAAAGAAAATCTTGTATGTGTCACAGGAAATTAAAAAGGCCTATGGTTTATTATTTTAAAAACAAAGAGAAGTGAAACTACAAAATGCATCTTGCATAGAGACTAAATGTCTCGGCTGAGCAAATAAATCACAATCAAATTCACATTTATTAGAAAAAAAGGTTAAACACCATACAAGATTTTTACACTTTCATACACAGTCAGCATATAACCATTTCCCCAAAGTACCGGTATATAGTTGTTCAAAGTAAATTCATAAATGAAACAATGTACAAAAATCAAAAATATAGTGCTCTGCCTATTTGTATGGATCAGTATCAGTGAACACATCTGAAAACTGTTAAGACATTTAAGCAAGCAAAGTATGTGCGTCCTGTATTTTTCCAGTCTCGAGAGTTTAACAGATTCAGATATGCAGTATGCATACTTTAGTGTGAACGAAAATACAAGACTCTTTGCAGGATCTGAATAAATTCTTAACCAAAATAGCAGCATAACTGAAAGGGCACAGGGAATATCAGATGCCCGCAAGAGTTCATAACGTGAATATGCAACAGCTGCTGCATCTTGTCATATCGGAGTGTCATATTAAACTAACCTGATGGTGCCAAGCTGCTGTCCGCTGCTGATTAATCAGTCTGTAGCTGTTGATTAAGACACAACATTATACAATCCCTCCAAGCTATCTGACATAACAGAAATGCGCAAGTATTCCACAAGACAAATTCATCGGAATATTTTGGGTGTGTAAACTTATGATCAGAACTATATATATATATATTTAATTTAATCTCATGTGAACTGATAATATTAAACATTTCATAGGATGTTATTAAATTATATTTCTTATGGAATCTTTATTTTCATGATACTGGCTTTTGGATGACTATATTTTTCCACAGTTGTGAAAGAATTTTACACTTTTTTGGCTGCAACATGCCTGTGGATAAATTTTGATTTATGTGCCTGGAAAGTACACTAAAAAATTACTAGCATTATATTTACAGTGGAGTCCAAAAGAGGTTACAAACACACAAACACAATCTGGATTTAAAAATTGTAAATAGTAAATAAACAATGTTTTAGGATTTCAAAAATAAATAAATAAACATTCTATGATATTCTGAAAATTAATGTTAATTAAAATTAAAGTTAAAATAAAGTTAAGATTAAAAATATGACCATAAGGTTTAACAATCCTGCCTTTAAAAAAATCTATTCAACTTTTATTCTTTCTAAATAACTATAATAAATAACTAATTACAATAACTCAATTGTCTTAGACCTTTAGACTCCACTTACAAGTGCACACATCTGACTGTGTATATATGTTATACAAGCAAAATTAGGAGGAAACAACACAATAGCTCCATGAAGACATACGCAAAGCACATTAGAGAAAATATTCACTGCAGGCCACTTTAACCCTTTAGGAGTTCTAAGCACACAGGAAATGTGTTACTTCCAGTGGTCCTAAACTGTTTGAATGAGCCAGTGATGAAGGCCATGTGCCGATCTGCAGGATTTGGGCCGAGGGAAGTTAACCTCTGTATTTGACCACAAGGAGGCGGAAGAATATTCTCTAGACGGTACCAAAACGCTCTTCTTTCAAGCACGTACACTGCTGAATACATGCCCAGATGTGGTTTAGTGTCCACCCAGAACAAACTGTTCTGGAGTACTTGAGTTCTGCTCTGAGCAAAGAAGTTTTGTTTTCGGTAGATATTGGTTGATCTTTTCATTGTTTCCTAATCATTCCATAATCGTCTTTAACATCACACTCACATAAACATATTTGTGCGCAGTAAATAAATGCTGCCTTGGTGAGCATAAGTGACGTGTTCATATGCAAGTGTTCACTTTAAAATAACACAGAGGAATTTCCTGTAATGCGGTCCTCTGAACTAAAAAACAATAAACCTGAGTCACAGACACAGTTTATAAATGGGTGGATACTTTTATGATGCAATCAGCCAGGGATATGGACTAACTAATGCTGGAATGTGAATGTAAAAATACTGTTCTTTACAGTCCAGTGTCACTTACAGGAAATCAAACCGTTTCTGATACATATACGGATAAATAAAATCAAGGGGATTACTTTTAGCATGACGGAGCCAAAAGGGGAATGAATTCAATAGAGTCATATGTCCATCATGTGACAGCGAACAAGAGCATGATTTATGTGTTGTCTACTAAACCAATACCTTAGTAATGCTTTTGTTAACCACTGCTTACGAAAACACTCTCGTATTATAGCTTCCTCAAGAGAAGTTCAAGGCTTTTTTTCTATTTCGACAGTGACTCTGTTAACACTTCCTCAGACATCTATAGCTCGTGCACCTATAGCGCCTCTTTCGCATAAATCTTCTGTGATGCAGATGTTGCGCATTTAGAATGTGGGTAAAAGGTCATCCCACTGGGAGTGACACCCTATTAGAGTCAAAAAATGCAGCTGTTCCTTTTGGGTTCCGGCAGCGTGATCGGGCGGATGACTAACTGCTGCCTTTAGTGTTTCTGGGAAAATCGTAGACAGGGCAGATACTGAATATCCCTGTCTTTCAAATGCTAATGATTTTCTTCAGGGCTACTCAGCATCTGAAAAGGCCTGGGCTGTAGGAGAGATGCATATACGCGATGTGCCTCGCAGATGATGCTTCCATTAAAATCCTATGCCTAATGTTCCGACCTGTCATTCGTTTACCAGTTATCATCCTCTGTCTATTTGTTAAGCAGCTCAGCAAGTATTAACCGAAGATGCACCCAAACTATCAGTGTCAAAACAATGACATGTTTTGTGATTCAATTAAAGCGATCCACCAAAAGGCATTCATGCTATTATGGGACCAGCTGAAACAACTGAATAAGTGTTTGTTTTATTGTTTGCTGCACGTCACTGGTATTAAGAAGCAAACACACCCTGAGAGACTGGAACCAGAAAACGCTTTGTCGATCGAGCATTAATCATGAAACACCCTTTAGGCTCGAATTCAAGCAAAGTGTTTTTCTAGCTGCATCACATTACAGATTATGCAAGGATTTACAGGCGTTTTATTACTGTGATGATGTTTTCTGCACAGTTTTGAGTCATACAACACTGTTTAAAAGTTTAAGGTCAGTAAAAGTCTCTAAAGCTGCCACAAAAACAGTGGAAATAGTAATATTGAAATATTAATACACTTTAAAATAGCTGATTTCTATTTCAATATAATACATTCTTGTAATAGCAAATTACAGCAGTCATTACTCCAGTCTTCAGTGTCACATGATTCTTCAGCAATCATTCTAATATGATGATTTATGAAACTTTCTTTCAATTAATTCTTCAATTCCTTCTTTTAATTATTATTACCAATGCTGTAAACAGTTGTGATGCTTAAAATGTTTGTGTAAAACTTTATATATATATATATATATATATACAGTGCCCTCCACTAATATTGGCACCCTGGGTAAAACTGAGCAAAAGGTCAATTTATTTTTAAAAGGATAAACAATGCAGATTTATTTTCAGTCACCTTTGCTCAGATTTTACAAGGGTGTCAATATTAGTGAAGGGCACTGTATATATATATGTATATAAATTTTTTTTTTATTTGATCAGTATCAAAGTTCAAGAGAACAGTATTTTTTTCAAATAGATTTTTTTAAAACATCTTTTTTGTCATGTTTAATAAATTTATTGCATCATTAAAAGTATTAATTACTTTCAAAAACATCTTACTGACCCCAAACATTTGAAGGATTGTGTACATAGTCATTCATATACGTCAGCTCCATCAAACATATAATTCCAGACGTGACTAACGTCACAAACTATCAAGTCCTGGCTTCTGCTCCACTTCTGATTACCCTGTTAAATCCTGTTTTGACCATGTCTGCAAAGTACACTGTAAAAACAAGCAAATCTCTCTCTGAAAACCTGAAAAGCTCTGGAAAGCTGAAAGGTAAACTCTGTAACACTTGTACTTTGATATCACTCCCCTGGAATAAACACCAAGTCCTTTGTATCACGAGACAAAAACGATTCAAAACACAGGAGTATTGCTTTTCTATAGAGGAGACAAACTCTTAGGCATCACCTAAAGAGGTATCTGAGTGTAGTCTTCAGAAACCTCCAGTGAATGCTGGCTTTCTGTGAGCGTGAACTTTCCCCTAATTCACACACTGCTCTGTAGAACAGACCACCTCAGACCACAGCGCTCAGCTGTGGCACGTTCACCTCGTCTCCACACAAAGCCTCCGCTGCAATAATGACTTCACACTGGGAAAACCCATTGTGTCCATTCACACCAATTCCACTATGTTATCTCTCTAAGCCACATAATTCATATATATAGTTTTCTATGTAATGTATATTTCATTAATGCCAACTTTTTGGACATTACACAAGCCAGGTTTCACCAAACTCAAATCATTCACTTTTGATTTGTAAGATTTAATGTCCTTCATACCTCAATAGTCTCAGTAAGATAGTTTGTTGAAATTACTGTAATAAAATTTGACACAAACATAATCAATGAAACCACTGACTGACTCAAAGTCAATATAAGCCCACATAAAAACATAAGATTCAAATAAACTGCTCAATGTTCATTATTGTTGTAAACCTACACTCAATTTTCATTAAAACCTGACAGAAAAAATTTAAATGAGCAGGCTTTCTGGTTGCAACTGAGTCCATTCTTACATCATGGTCCACATTCGAAGCAAATATATGGTTAAGGGGGAGGAGGTTGAAACCTGAGCAGACTCACACACTCCCTCCAGATGGCCAACCAATCACAACAGGCTAGACGGCTCAGAAAGGGTATAAAAGCAAGTTAGCCTTTGAACTGCATGAGCCTGTGCTCTTGAGAATACTGCGACAGCTAAGCGGTCTCTACTACAAGTTAGAATAAGCAGACATCCACAGACACACAACAAGCAAGATGAAGGTACCACTGGCAAATCTGCTGTGCATCACAGTCTTGGCGAGCTCCGGGACGAGCTTCCCGCTGGAAAGGAGAGGAGCTTCTTCTGGAAAAGAGAAGAGAGTTCAGTATGCAGCGTGGGATGATGTTAATGTGCTAGCACATGGGTTGTTGCAGCTAGGTCAGGGTCTCAAAGAGCATGTGGACAAGACCAAAGGCCAGGTGAAAGACATCACCATCAAGATGAAGGTCTTCAACGTCACCATATCCGAGCTGGGCAAGCTGACACAACGGCTTCAAGAAGACAGCGAAGCGTTGAAAGCAAAAGCCCTGAGTCTGGAGGAACGTGAGAACCTGGTCCTGAACGTGTCCATGGATCTGCGGGAGAAGACAGAAGAGCTGCTCAGAGACAGGAAGAAGGACCATGAGAGGATGAATAAACTGGAAGAAAAAGTAGACGGCTTGATGCAAGGAGAGGGCTTGGAATCTGCCAGCGGCAACTACAGCGATGCCAGAACCATTCAGGTAGGCGAAAAACCTCAGCTAAAAGGATGTAAGGAATATTGATACGATTTTAACTTATAATTACAAGGCTAATAAGGCTAATAAGATTATATGCCTGCTACGCATTCTAAAGTCTATGCATTTGCATTTATTTGTTTAAATCAAATTCTAAACACTTAACTAATCAGGAATTAGTTGGATAGGTGTATGTGGTTTTTCCAATAGAGAACGGCACGCGAGCCACTCACGTGGGCGTGAACGCGCTTCATTGCATGAACTCAAAGCCGTGTAGTACGTGCAAGATAGCAGCTGTTCAGACAAAGAAAGTGACATAGCCTACTGACCTCCAGGAAAGTTTGAAGTGCGTTCACATTATACACGTTTAGGGGAAAACTTAAGAGTTTCATACGCATGCAGACGAATGAAGTTTTTCGTCTGCAACTTTGCGAGTTCACGTTACTGTTACATAACGACGTACAGAAGAAAAAAAAAGACCGGTTATACTGGAAAATAACAAGTTAATTGTCAACAACACCACTATTATAGTTGCGGTTCGCTGAGGTCTGGAAAAGGCCATGTTTTGGGTGTGAATAAAGTCTGACCGCAAACTATTTGTGATTTCAGTGGATGCTGGAGGCACAAAATAAGCGCATTGACGAACTAGTCGAGCGCATCAAGCAACAGCAAGAAAAACTGGATAAACAAAATGTTCGCATCCGGACTCTCCAAAACCAGGTGAGAATACTACAATGTAAAATTTAATGTAAC
>JAUMHP010000041.1:8510632-8522770 GCA_032361065.1 Enteromius trimaculatus
AATATATTAATTTGATCAGTATGAAATGTAAAAATTAATGTAACTATGAAGTAGTATATTATCATTATTTAAAGTGTACGACTTCAAACTTAACCGTAATATTCATGCAGATTCATATGAAGAGCGAGCGGTCTTCTCTCAGACGGAAGGAAGATGATGTTCACGTGAACGCGAGCTCCTCTGAACAGCGAGATTCACCTGTTGGTAAGTCAGTTCGTCATTATGCTGTTACACCTTTATAATTAAAAGCCGTTTATATATATATGTGTGTGTGTGTGTGTGTGTTGAAAATATGTTTAGATAAAAATAAATATTAAAAAGCACGCAAAGAAACACAAAATGCGGGCAAAAATAAGTCGGAACAGTTTCATCCACAATAACCGAATATATAATATAATCTCATCTAAAAAAAAAAAAAACATACAAGAAGAGGTTTTGCTCTTTATTAAAAACATGCTGAGACTTGTACGGCTTGTCTTGCTGCTCTAGTGATGTTTTGTGCTGCATAATGTTGATGGAACATGACCAGTTAGGGAAAGGATCTTGAAAACACATGGAAAATAAAATATAGAAATAAGACTCAACATTTCAAACAATTAACTATAAGTTGTTTAGAAGCGTTTTAATACTGTGTGGGAGAGTTGGAAATGACTACCTCGAAGTAGGTGAAAGGTGAACCTAGCAGAAACACATGGGCCAGAACAGACATCCAAACCCAATACAATAAAGCCTCTCATGGAGAGTTCTGACATCAGTGGGAACCAAAGAATGCTTTAAAAAAACAGTTGCCCTGGATGCCTTCCAATTGTGTGAGAGTTCATCAGTCTTGGACTGTGTTAACTCAGGGTCACAAGCATGCAGAGATTTGTTTCAAATCTGGCCAAGAGCAAAGGGAGGGCTTATTTTTTTCACATATAGTATATCCTGTACCTTAGATTAGATTTCCTGGGTCTAATCCAGTGAAAACCATGTACAGAGTGCATATTTTTGGACCATGAACTTTATACAGATTTTCCCTGTCGTGTGGAGATCGCTCCAAAAAATGCGTCATTTCTCTCAGAAAACGTGCAACCTTTACCCTAGATCTGTCAGAGCCAGACTATCCCCCTCAGACCCCCCCCCACCTCTACTCATCCACAAAGACCACCCCTTTTATTGTAGTCAATGAGAAGTGTGCTAGACTAAAGAAGACCACTTAACTTAAAACCATATGCTTTGATCCTTTGAGTCTTTTAAATCTGTTGCATTATTTGCAAGTGTGTGTGTATATACACACACATACACAAAGATTTAAATTTTAATATTTTATTGTCAGGTAATGTAGGGCATTTCTATTTTAATATGACAAATAGTGCCAATTTTTTTTTTTTTTGGCATCTGACTCACATCTCACATAGTCCCTTGAGGGCCTGTGCAGTTGCTCCTCAAATAGCAGCGGCAGAAGCCGCCTCGGCATTCCCCAATCACTCGCTGTCCATGCATTGTGATGTCAGCATAGGGGTGCTGTGCACGTGAAGCAGGCGTGGACGGCTGGACTGGAGGGGGGCAGGGGGAAGGAATGCTTGAAGCTCTACTGAGGGAAGTCTCTGCTTGGGAACTGGGGGAAAGGTCATGTTTACACCCTCAGTTGTTTCAGCCAGGTCAGAATTCACATGTGAAATTGCCTTTTGTTTGGCAGATGTTTGCCACACTTGTCTGAGAAATATATGTCAGTGTATATGGCATTACACTCGATACTTTTTTGGACCGGTGTAAGATTTGTTTAATAACAAAAAGTCAGATGACTTGGACTTTTGCCCCGGAGTTCAAAACAAACTCCATGTTGGCTTTTGGGTTCTTGTGTGGCACGTTCAAGGTTCTGCTTTCGAGATAAGGTTTAGTTCACCATTAAACAATGTGATAAACTTTTACCCTAGACGTGTGAGCTGTTTCCATTTTAGTGCCAACCTACAATGTTTGTACACAGGCTTGGGTAAAGGTCATTTGCAGGCGTGTGAACATTTTTGTGGTGTTTTGTTGTCTTTCAGCTATGGCTTCTGACTGTCATGAGTTGTTCCTGAGCGGTGAAACCACAAGTGGGCTGTACACCATCCAGCCAACTGACTCAGAGCCTTTTGAGGTCTTCTGCGAAATGACACCCGGTAAGTGGCGCAAACTTTCTTCTGCTTTTATCTGTCCATTTATCTCACGCGCCCTCTTAAAAGAGCATCTTTGGCGTCTTTGTTCATAGACCACACCGGAATTTCCCTCCCCATCCCCCAAAACATCACTAGGGGCAGCTTGTAATACTCTTGTTTTGTTTGTGTATCCACAGAAGGAGGATGGACAGTCGTCCAAAGACGCCATGATGGATCTGTAGACTTCGATCAACTTTGGCAGGCATACCAGACTGGCTTTGGGAGCCTAAATGGTAAGAATCCAATATGAACTGATTTTGTTTTGCATGTGACCAACAATCTGCCATTACACTTTGATTAAGGTGTAGAGATTTACCCACTAGTAAGGGTTGTAGAGTGGCAGATTAAGGATAGGGGATCAGATCAATCCTGAATCCCTAATGCCCTTAAATGATTTAATTGAAGAGTGACTAAATCTCCTGACCTATTCCTAGATCAGAGTACTCAGAGTCTCTTAAATGTCGCTTTCAGGTGAGTTCTGGCTTGGCCTGGAGAAGATCCATTCTGTGTCCAAGGGCGGCAACTACATCCTCAAGGTGCAGTTCTCTGACTGGCAGGATGAAGTTCAGACCATCAGCTACCCTTTCCGTCTGAACGGCGAGGAGAACAACTACTCCTTGCGCATTCTGGGGAGTCCCGCTGGGAACCTGGAGAGCTCCCTGTCCACCGAAACCACTGGAGTGCCCTTCTCCACCCGCGACAAAGACAACGACCAGAAGAATGACCTCAACTGTGCCAAACAGCTATCAGGTAACATCATGACGCCATGGGCCATAAAAGAGGTTTTTTTGTTTGGGTGATATTGTGGTTCTAATTGGTTTGTGTATTTGGCTTTCCAGGTGGTTGGTGGTTTAGCAACTGCGGTCGCTCAAACCTGAATGGCAGGTATTTTGTTACTCCTGCACCAAAGCAAAGGCACCAGAGAAAGCAAGGAGTCTTCTGGAAGACCTGGCGTGGCCGCTACTACCCGCTGAAAACCACCACCATGATGATTGCACCCGCTGAGTTCGAGAACAAGTCATAGAGGACCTCTGCTGAGATCTTAACCAATGATATGGGTGGAGAAATCTCCATTCGTGGCCTGCCAAAATAATACGTTGGTGCTAATAAGGTCTAAAGCTCTTTTAGGAGTGTCTTTGTTAGAACAGACAAAGTCTGAATCATGAATGTGGTGGACACTCAAATCCCAGTCTGCACAAAAATAGGCTCTTTTATTTAAAACTAAATGTGCCAGGAGCTCTGCAAGCAGCAGCATGCTGTATATGGTGCAGGCCACTGTAGGGATCTGCTACATGTTTAGACAAATCTGGCAGGGTGACGTCAAAAGACCTTACGGTTAAGCACCAACGCAAGCACTTTCCAAAGCTAAAAAAGCTTGGGGAAGAAATTAACCTTGCCACTAAAATACGGACCAAATAAGCTATATAAGCTCGAGCCAGTACTTTTGAGAACGCTTATTGTAAAGGCACTGTGTATCTTAAGGCATTATCTACAGACGTGCATTAGTAGATCTGCAGAACATTGAAAGTTCATTGCCTGTCAAATTCATTTCAAGCATCTAAATGTGGAAGTTCTTTTTTTTTGGTAGGCACATGCTGTTTTTTCAGTGGTTTAAACGATCTGAGACTACTTGTGTATTTTCCTGTTTTGAAATCAAACAAGGAGTTCCTGTGGAGATTAATTTTCTCAGTCACATTGACTGCCTTTATATGTCTATAGCTGTCACTTCCATGTAAATAATAGAAATATACACTTTCTTCATAGCGTTACAGCAGTATCCAAACTTTCAAAGGTCATGTTCCAATTTCCATATTATTTAAATGCTGTGCAAAAAAATCATTATGTATTTCTTTTATCATTTTGCTTATAATTTATGTTTTCCAAAAAGTAAAGCATTTTGCTATTGTTTTTATAAAAGATGCTTGGTCTTGAAGAGACCAATAAAGACTGATTTTATTTAAAAAACTGTCAGTGTCAGTGAAGTTCTTGCATTAAACACAAAACGCAATGCAAAGGGAATAAGCTTGTTTAGATCAGTATGAGGGCTCAAGCAGACGTTTGCAGCTCTTTTCAGACCTGGGGGTTAAGTGCATCTACATGCTGGAATGTTCTGACGGTGCTCGAGCTTGCTCAGTGCCCTAGAGACAAGAAACAACTAATATATTTGAGCAGGTGGCAGAAAATATACGCGTAAGTCATGCATTCAGTTAAACTGCGTTTACTTCTAATATAAACATTTTAGTTTGAATTAAAGTCAATTTATTACGTCCTTGAATGTTCCCATAGGAGTGGTGCCATATGGTCTTAACCACACGTGAACCTTACTTAGCGGAAATCAGCTTATTCTTCTGACTTGACTTTAAGTAAAGTTGCATTGGCTTTCGAGTGTCACACTCAATGTTTCACACCTGAGAGAAATTCTTAACCTGCCAAATCTTCACTAATGTGCTTTCAGTTACTTACTTCTAGACGAGTTTAGTGTATTTAACAGTCAAATGCTTTTACGGTTTAAGAGAACAACACCTGTCTAATCAGAGTTATCTTTTCAGCTGTGATAAGATATTGTGTAGACACATGGAAACAAACTGAAATGTGTTCTGGGTCTACATGTGAAATCCTGCTTTATAATAACAAAACATGTTTTTGACCTTCCCAGGCTTAAAGGCGACAAGATAATGCACATGATATTGAAAAAAGCCACATGTCAGGTGCAACTGACTTTATGAAACTTTAAGGTCACTGCATTCATTTCCTTCATGTATAGGATGAAAGCTATTAAGTGCAGCTTAAGTATAGCTAACTGAAAACTAGGCCATTGCACAAACATAAAGACATGTTTCATTACATAACAGGCATTATGTTAGCCATTATGGTTCTTAAAGCTTCATTTAACGGTAATCCTGTCTATGAATATATTGATGTATTGTTACTGTATTAAGAAGCACTGGAGCTGAACATCACCACGAAAACTGACAGATATTATTCAGCTATATGACACCTTTGATTATCGTTAATCCTCATGACCACTCTCTTTGCATTTCACTAAAACCCATTGTAAAAATGTGCCACTGACATCAGATTTAGAACTTTAAAAAGTTCAAACACATTTTCCAGAGTGGAACACCAAGGGGTTAACAATACAATAGATGTCAATGGTAACCAAAACTGTTTGGTTCTAAACATTCTTCAAACTACTTCTTGTGCGTTCCACAGAAGCGGAGGAAAGTGTACATATTACATATGTAGCATGTTTGCACAATATTGTTTGTGTGGCAGGTCGAGCAGCAGTGTACCTGCTTCAACAGGAGTCGTGAAGATAAATCAGTGGGGAGCTTGAGAAGGTGAGCGGCGTGTCAACCTGGAATGTAGCGTTTTATTAAAAAGACATTCAAATCTTAAAGAGAAGAGGCACAGGTGAGGAATTAAACGCACAAATCTGTACATGTGACGACAAAGTTAAGCTGTAAAAACAAAATGCGACCTCGGCCAGAAAACAGCAGGCGCGAGCTGGAGAGAGCAAGTTAAGCAGCGTCACCTGGTGGAAGCGAAGAATAATAAGAATAATATTGACACAGAGTGGTTTGCAGTAAAATATATTTCATTTATATTAAAACAAATTGTAATGTTTAGCTTTAAAACATTTAACAGATCCATTTAAAAGCCCTTTATCACAACGTAACCGTGAGTGAGTTTAATTTAGACTACATCTGCAATCCAGTTACAATCCTTAATACTCTGCCCACCTCTCGCAGAGCATCTGTTAACCCGAACATAAAAGTAAATAAGTTAAATAAAACTTTACTCAAAATATAATAGCATTACAAAATAATAATTATCGGGGGGGTTATAATAGCATATTCTTGAAATGGGGTAAGTCATGCTGTCATTCTCACTCATTACCAGATGATGGCAGTATTGCATATTTTACGTACACCTTTAGACAGTTTGTAAGGCGAGTCCCCCCTATCTCAAATCCAAAGATTATGCTATAGAACTAAATATATAGCAGTCCCTTCACCAGTAAAACATAAATGCTAAGCTGATGCATAAGGCTCAGCTGACTTAACACCTCTTGGTTATTTGTCTGTCTGGATCACTGATTATGGACCCAGATTGAGAAATAAGCAATTAGTTTCAAAAGATTTCAAAGTTCTTCTTGCACAGGACTGAAAATAACATACTTGCTTTGTTCCATACCCAGGTTTTCAGAAAGCAAACGGCTGTAAACTAAATGAATCATGACAACAGTGATGTTGTTCAACATCTTTTATTATGAACCCAGTCTCTACTACATTCATCTATCCATCTTTTTCTACAAGTAAAAAAAAATAAAAAACAAAAGTGTAATGCATACCCAGATATTCATTTATGCGATTTATCTGAGCAGACATAAAATTTCCAATGTCTAGTACAAAGGGTCATTTGGAACGAGAACAAATACTGTGGAAAAAAAAGTAGCGAATCCAGTTCCTAATTTGGAATGTTCAAGGCTCACAATGTTATACTTCAATTTCCTTTCACAATACTATAATCCAAAGAAAACAAGACACGCTCCAGTTGTTCTGGCTAGGCAGACTGTAAAATATTTGATGAGAATATGGAACACTAATACAAAGATGAACTCTTTAAAACACATTACAGATTGCCTGTGCGACAGCGTAAAACAACACATAAACCACATTCATCTCCTCTAATCAAGTGAGGAAGTATAATATTTAGAAAGTTAAAAGCAGAAATGACTCAAAGCTGCTGAAATGATAGATGAACCCTTCCTTTTTGTGCAAGTCAAGAATGTGCTCTCACTTTCCAGCCTTAAAACACAACAACAAAATATTACTGGGCAAAAAAAAAAAAGTCTTAATTTAACACAATGGACCACAATTTGCTTTATATAAACCCTCACCATTTTAACTTTGCAACTGTAACAGCAAAAAAGAAGAAGAAAAAAAAAAAAATCACCTTCCCATGCTCAACAGACAAGAAAAAGTGATTTTTAAACCCCTGAGCATGTTCAAATAATGAACCAGGCTCACGTAACGCTTAATATCAAATGTCTTCACAACAGCATGATTATAACTGAAAAAAAAAAAAAAAAAAAGTCATTATTTGGGATTATGCGAGCAACCTTACAATAACCCCCCGTCACACTTGTTTAACATCCAAGTACAGATCAGCATTTTCACCAAAAATTAAAAAACAGAATAAAAACTATATAAAACTAAATTAAGCAAACAGTAAATATTATTATAGTGGTTGTGCAAATAAACCATATAAAAATACAAGTATCAATATACATAACACTTAACTGATATGTTTTGTAGAGCTCTCGCTTCAAATGAATAAAACAGGTTTATAAAAATAACACGTTAATATTTAAAACATAAGGGATATGTTTGATGTTGGTCACTTTCACCACTATCCGACAGATGGCACGCTTACTGTGGTGTCATGGAATGTTTAGGGTCTTTTGTTTGTAAAAGGAAGTATCACCTTCCCTTTAGCTTCTTTCATTAAAGACTCAATGCTTGCGATTGGCTGATTTAGTAATCTTGACCGTCATCCTGATAACCCTGGTAGCCCTCGTCTTGGTAATCCGTGTAGCCAGTTTCACCTTCTCCGCTTGCGCCGGGTGCACCTTTGGGGCAATATTTGGCATCATAGATCTGACGGCCAAGCCCAAAATTCTGCCCGCTCTGGTTGGCGCCTTGAGCGTAGCCCATTTGTAGAGACATTGTGGAGTTGTCACACTTGTCAGTGCCTAACTTCTGGTCGTAGATGGCACGACGAGTTCCTGGAGCGGTCATACCAGACTACACCAAACAGATGAGAGTTATTTAATGTTATTCATATACTATTATTATTGTTGGGGTTTTGTTTATTGACATTTTGAATAAGCTTTTATATTTTTACAACATTAGAAATAATGTACAACTATGTATTTCAGCTTTATTTCTATTAATAAACACCTTTTAATGGTTTTATTTAATGATACATTAATTAAACACTGATACAAATGAGATGGGCAGAAAATGAGCAATATAATAATTTTGGGATTATGCGAGCAACCTTACAATAACCCTCCGTCACACTTGTTTAACATCTAAGTACAGATCAGCAATTTCACCTAAAATTAACAAATAGAATAAAAACGGAATAAAACTAAATTAAGCAAACAGTAAATATTATTATTATAGTGGTTGTGCAATAGTGATTATCACTATTGCACAACCACTATAATAATAATAATAATAATTTTTTTATGTATATATGCGTGCATGTATATCTCCTCCCCCCCTAATCTGCATCCATCCACACACACACACAAACACATGTTGGTTTTTGTGGTTTATGAGGACTCTCCATAGGCGTAATGGATTTTATACAGGACAAACTGTATGTGGTATTGCCCTACACCTAAACCTACCCCTTACAAAAAAACACCATTTAGTATGTTTTCTAAGCCTTTTGAATTACGGGGACACTGAAAATGTCCTCATAAAACACCTACATATTGTAATACCCGTGTCATACCCATGTCATTATACAAATTTGTGTCCTCATAAACCACATAAAGCTGCCCATACACACACACACACACACATATATACATACACACACACACAATAATAAAAAAAAACCAACCTTTCATTTTGAAAGTAAAAGGTTTCTTTGGAGGGATTTTTATTAAAAAGAAAAAGAAATTCCCTTTAGCTGTAGTTTACTTTTAGTTTTAGTTCCTCAAACATTTTACAGCAGTTATTGGCCTAATTTCAGTTTAATAGTCTTATCTAACAAAAAGTTTTTTTTTGTTGTTTTTTTTTAAGTGACATGAAAAGTTGTATTTTAATATTTCCATTTAGTTGTAATTTATTATTATAGACCTGTAGTATTTTTGGTACTTCAAACATATTTTACATCAGTTAGTGACAACATCGAGACAATGTTTCCACTTTTCTAAGTTGAACATTTTTCATCTAAAATTTATATTTCATTGAAGCATAACATCAAAAGTGCTTTTTGATGGTTTTAGTTTCAGTTACCAATAACACCACTAATTAGAATGAGTAAGCTAAGTATCATGGGACACAGGGAGGGCAGTACTTACTTGGCTTGCACCCTTGTTGGTACCCATCTGCAGACTGATGGTTGAATGGTCCATTGGTGGTAGAATGTGTGACTTGGGATCATACAGATGTCTTCTGGTGCCATAGGCATTCATTCCAGCTTGACTTGCACATTTATTTGTTCCCATCTATTAAAAGACATGCACATGAGCTACAAACACCGTCATGGTACTTTCTAGGTTCAACCAAGTCAGTTCTGTATTACAGATTCTAAATAGCTGTGACTCATATCCAGGTAGTTTAATAATAAGAACCGAAACTCTGTCATATAAAGCCTTCTTATACCTGTAATCCAATGACACATTGTCCGGCTTTCATTTTCTCCTCATCAAATGCCCTCTCTTGTCTTTCTGCATACTTCACTCCAATGTCTACACTTGAATGGGTGCCCTTGGTTTTAGCCTGTAAACACAGAGAGGATCTATACTTACAGACCGAAATATCAGAGTTAGGCTGTTCTCCTGCAAAATTATATGATTTAAAGGGGCTTACCATGCCAGCAAGAGCCAGGAGGGTAGTCTGAACCTGTGTCATATTTCCATTCTCAAAGAGATCATTGGCTTCAAAAATATCGTGAGGCTTGAGTCCATAGGTGGTGATCGCTTTAATGAAGTTGGTCAGGTTCTCCAGCTGCAACAGAATAAAAGAGCTGAATGCAACAGACTAAACATAACCTTGTACTACAAAAGACAATCTTATCAGCAGTTCAACTGTGTGAAAAAAACAAAAAAAAAAAAAAAAAAAAGCTTACGAATAAACCTTTTAGAGAAGTGGAACTGGTCGGCTTACCTGATGCCAGTTTTGTGATGATTGGTTGATCTTTTTCACAGATCCAGGCTTAAGTTTGTTTACGAGCCTTTAAGGAAACATCAAGACCTCAAGGTTACATGAGGTTATGTTGTGAAATTACCTTTGAAAAGACACCATGAGAGGCATCGTTGAACACACTCAAAACACAAACTTACTCGCAGAGTATGACGCCGTTTTTTAACCCTTTCTGAAAGTCATCTCCAATTGAGCGCCCAGTAATCTCCTCAATCCAAATTCGCAACTCCTCCTCTTTCTGGGGGTCATATTTCTGTGCAATCTTGTGAAAGAATGAATATGAAACTGATTAATAATCACACTGCAGTCAGGCTATAATACAGCTCTGTGCTCATCCTTTCAATAAGAACACAAGATCTACACTGTCATTTCTTCAATGCCCCACGATACATAAAGAAGCAACATAAAGGTGAGTGATACATTATATTTGACTTAATATATAGTCAAAACAAGGAAATCAAAGACACCATAAATCTAAGTCTGTCGGCTAACAGATACTAGAGTGCTAAAATCACACCAGCCACTGTCAGGAATGTGAACCAGCAGCATCTTTATTGCGAGCACAAGCTGTGTGTTTTTCAGGCCAGATTACAATGACATATTTGAGCACTGGAGGCAACGCCCCAAGACTTCTTACAACTTTCTTTGCCGTTTCCGCGACTTCTGTTGCGTTTTACTTGCTTTAACTTGACAGCTAGTTGCCACCAAATGATACAATGGAATATGCATTATAATAAGCACGACTGATATTAAACCTAGTATCGCAACACGTGTTAACACTACAGGAAGTTTAGGAAACATATGTTGATACACTTTCGACAACATTTGTTTTTGTTTTACTTTCATCAGAACGAGATAAGGCGACTTCTATTGCTTGAGAGCAAACAAAACGTGTCTATGTTTTAACAAATGTTTTAAATCAGTTTGGTTAATTATTCCACGTACCTTGCTTTTCACTTCCGCTGAAAACCCGTATGCTGGACCTCTGTTGAACTGCGAAGACATTGTGTCAGCTTAAAGAGCAGCCAAAGTTGCAAAACAGATGGTCGGGAACCGAAAGAAACGCTTGGGATAAAGTTTGATAGTTTTGTCTGCTTTACTATTTTAGCGTGAGCAGCTCCTGAACTTCTCTTCGGTTACGCGCCACCAATGAGAAGCTGCGCTCAAGGCAGACTCCGCCTCCTTTTTCCCTTCTTGGCCCTGATTGATATCAAAAACTCCATATATGGCACTAAAGTACCGAATTCCTTTACAATGGGAGTATCCCTATGTCCATCCTGGTATTCCAGACTCGCGGTGTCTGAGGAATGAGTCACCTCTGGAAATAAGGCAAGCTACTGAATGATGTCACTAGCATTCATAAAATTCTTCTGAGACATGCTGAGGAAGCAATGCAAGACTAGAATATAGGGCCATTCAAGACGTCATTCAGTTTGTTTCTTCATCACATCGCATCACTTGCTCACCAATCACCAGCAGTGAATGGGTGCCGTCAGAGTGAGAGTCCAAACAACTGATAAAGACATCACAACTGAAGTCAACCCAAGTCTGATGGCCACACACATCCACCATTAAAGCATTTTAATTTTAAACCATTCTTAATAAAGCTTCCCCGAGTGAAAAGGTCCATCCCTTGTTGCAATCTCACATCCAAATCTAACCGACATGTTTGTTTAGAACTGTACTAAATTGTAAATTGGGCTTGATCTGTGCAAATTTCTCTCCCCGTTTAGACAAAGCAACTTGTAAACACAATTAGGACTGGAGGACTGAAAGGGACTCGTTAAATCATCTACAAACATGTAGATAAAAACATTTTTATTTCACTTCACAAGACAGTAATTTAATGGATAACTTGTGGATTCTTTGCTGTGCTGTGATGTAATGCTAAATTACTCATTTGCATCCTTTTTTTATCAGAAACTGGTCTCTTCCAATGAAATGAACTCATCTTTCTTGAATAGAATGTGAATTTTTTTTAAATGTTGATTGCTCATACCAAGACAGATAAC
>JAUMHP010000041.1:8525510-8546608 GCA_032361065.1 Enteromius trimaculatus
ATAGTTGATATTTTTTGTTATGAACAAACTGCAGTAGATGTCATCTGCTCCTTAAATTTCAGTGGATTTCTGATTCAATCAACTTGAAAAATATGACATTACTGTTAAAACTGTGGAGTAAAATTCTTTACTCTCTAAAAACTTTAATTATTCTAATTAACATCTTCATTACAAAATTTGGTTTGTAAGGGGCCCATTAAGAAATGCATTTCTACAATGTTATTTAAAGTGCAAGGTGCTGCAAAATGAGCAAGCATAAGAGTCAAACAACCATCTTTTCAGTGTGAATGGCAGATAAAGCTGCTAAATGGGGTCTATAGTGTTGTTTTGAACCACACCGCCTTGAGATGAAGAAAAAAAAGGAAACATTCCTCAGATTTCTGTTGGGTTCAACAGAAGTGAACCAGTCAGGTTTGGAATGACATGAGAGCGAGCAAACAAAAGAATTTTCATTTTGAGTGTTATATCCCTTTAAGACTAGGTTAAGCATGCCTGTAAGCCACAACCATTTTTGGTTAGCTTCAGTTAAAGGGGGTTTCCATGACACACCAAGCAAGCAAACAGATTACAATTAGACTGAAATTGCATTAGTAACACAACACAATTTGTTGTTCACTGTTGATTCATATAGTTCTAGAAACTGCTAAAATATATATATATACACATGTGTTTTTTTTCATCAAGCATGTTTGGGAAGAGTAACCTTAGTAGAAGAAAGGGTACCATGATGCAAAGAGTTTTGATCATTTTATTTTTTTTCAAACAAACGAGTGATGTTAAACACTGAACAAATATACTGATCAAAAATGATCAAAGAAGTCTCTCCTCTAGTTTTAAATTGCAAATTATATTTGCAATACCCTAACCAAATGTTGAGCTCTTAGATGGCCTTTGCTTCAAAAACAATGCATATCCCTGGAATATCTGACATGGTTTTAAGAAAACATATGCTGTACTTTTGAAACCAAGTGAAGCTAGCGGAAGCCTTTCCAAACTTTTTACATCAAAGGCACATTGGTAGGATGAAGGTAGCAGAGCACACAGTGTTTGCAAGTCGGCAGCAAATTGGTTTCACCCCCTTCACAAGACGTTTGTCTTCAAAACAATGGCAAGGCATTTGAAATAATATTGAATGAAGGAGAAAAAAAAAAAAAAAAAAGATCAATAATGTCAAACTGAAAACACTGAATGAATAATAGGACCACAACCTATAAATCTAGGTCTATAGATGCCTGTGAACAGCAACACAAATGATTGGGTCTTTCATTCAAAATGCTTTGTTTCCTCCCAAATTAATTACATTCACACTTAAAAAAAAAAGACTTTAGAAAGGTTTTACATGGATTGCAATAACTATGTACAGACAAAGCAGGATAACGCGCATATTTATTGACACATTTATAGCACAATGCGTCTATATGAGAAAAAAAAAAAAAAAAAAAAAGACCATATGGCAGATGCCAAGTGTTTCCTTCTGTACCACCTAAACAAAAGTCTAAATGCCATACATTCACTAAGGCTCTTCAAATAAGAAAGTCATTGTTGAATGGTTTCAGTAAGGCAAAAAATATCTAAAGGAATGGTAACAAGTATATTTCCAGCATATTAACATTTTCCTGCTTTCCTGTCCTCACAGTATGAAGATGAAAAGTAGCACCCTCTGTGGCCACTCACTGCGTTTTCTTCTAGCACATGAATACTTCTCTTTTCCGACATATTTATCCATTTTTTCTTTTTACAATTATCTAGGCAAACAGATTTGTTTAAAATATTGTTTTATTTAACATCTAAAAATAGATTGCTTTTCTCTCATATGAAAATCACGTTTATTTAAATAAATCGAGAAAGAAATGTTAAGCGAGAAATGATGGAATGGAACGTTGGTATCTACTGCAATTAGCACACGTACGTGAGAGCCGCTGTGGGAAAAGAAACGGATTTATATATGCCCCATTTATTTGTACATCACAAACAAGGGGACAAATGTGTGATGTGAACAGAAAAGCCTTAAACATATCTGCACATCTTAGTGGATAACCTTCTGCTAGGGAAAAAAAAAATATATATGGAAAACTGGTCAAATAAATAGATGCATACATGATAAGAAACTTTTATAATTTATTCTGTGTCACATAAAGCTTTTTGTAACTGCCAAAAAATGTTCTCGACTTGCTTTTAAACATATCTGTACTGCTCGATGCTTGCTCAGACCCTCCTATTCACACATTGTGCAAGAACTGGCCCAGTGAAATCCCTGCGAGCCATTATATACAACCCTTGTTTGCAAATTCTTGTTGGTAGCAGCACATTACAAACAGGACACCAAACTTCAGCTCCTTCTTATGGAAAACTGAACCCGGAACAACAGCCGTTGGTTTCGTTCTTTACACCTGTAAGATGAACCTAGTACAGAGTGACAAGGAGAGTCGCTCCGATCTCCTCAGACTCACAGTGGGAACATTGAAAACTTTTCCAAGCCCTGTTCTCTCAGTCTAGGCAAACATATGGCAGGATGTTCAATTTAGTCTCATCGCCGTGAGGATCCAACGATATACACTCTGTCCAATCAAACCAGGCTCCCTTGGTGTCATAACAACCGTTCACGCCCGGCCAGTGTTCGTTGTGTATTCTGAGAAGGTCCTCGTTCATTACGTCCCGGGTCACCCCGGGTAGTTCCGTCGGGGAGCTGCTCGCTACTAACGCGTGCGTGTTCCGGGGCTCTTTGACATCGTGCTCCTCTCGCTTAAAATATTTAGTCATGAAAATGTGTGCCCCGTGGGTCTGTGCTCCAGAGGATGTGAGAACGTTGCTCTGAAGGTTAAGGTATGATTGAATGATTTCGTTTCTGGGCAGATCTTCCCAGTTCGTCTGTTGAAAGGGGTTGGGAACCGACGTAGGGGTCTTTTGCTGCGGCATCTCCGTCCTCACTGAAGGCTCTGGGATCGGCGGGCCTTGGCACTCTACGTCGTGGTGTGGTTCTTTCGGAGTGTGGGGCTTAATCTGTCCGGTCACCGGGTCGTAGGTCAACCTACGATCTTTTAACCGCGCGGGTTTGGTCATGTCCTCAGGGGGCAGAATTTTTACCTTGTAGTCTCTGGGTCTGTATTTCTTCCGCCTTTTGCCTTCGGAGTTGGAGGTGGCTCCCTCCCACTCGCCCTTTTTCTCCGCACCCTCTAAGCTGTGTGTGGCGAGCGGGGAGTCGGAGAGCGGCTCCAGTGTTGCAGTGCTGTGTGGAGGCTGGGAGAGTCTATCAGTCGATCTGTGCAAGTGCATCGAGCCTTCCAGCCCCACAGATGACGGTCCGTCGCTGATGCACACCTGGGCCGGCGACGTTAAAGGCTGCAGCGTGGGCAAAGGAGAGGGCACTTGGGCTGAATTCTGAGCCGGGCTCGAGAGAGTCCCTTTTGGTGCATATGTCGAAGACCTCTTGGCCATCGTCTCGTGCGTTACGCTGCGTGGACTCGAGGAGTAGCGGGGGCTTTTGGGCTGATGCTGCCCACCTCCATCCATTCTCGCGTGCTGCTGTAACACTGACGTTTTGAGTAAGGAGGAAGTGCTAGGTAGTTTGGTAAGCCCCGGAGAGCTCGGATGAGGCTTCACAGCATTGACAGGTATTTTGTTGTGCCTGTCATTCTCAAGATGTTCCATGCGGATTCTGTCAGACGGTACATCGTCATCTTTATCTGGGAGTGGCTCGGGGCTCCCCCTAATTCCATTTGATGGTGGGGTAGAGGAATACATTGTCTCGTAAAGGGTCTTTGTTATTTTGGCCGGCAGATGAGGACTATCCCTTTGCTCCCCCCGCCGTTTTCTGCTGCTGGATTTCTCAGACTTTGGCGAGTACGTGTTATGGATGTCATTTCTGGTTTTGAGCTCAGGAGCGACCTTGCTTGGAGGGGGCACTGCTGGAGGCGTGTCTGTCCGGCAGGGGTGACCACCGCCATTGGCAGAACCCGGGACATTTGGCTCTCCTCTCACTGGAGTGTCACTTTGGCCGGGCTCGATCAGCTTCTGCCAGTTCCGCAGGAGTTTCTTGGCACGTTTGGCAAGGTCCTCATCCTTTGTTTTCTTTCTCACATCATTAATCAGTTTTCCCAAGCGGGTTTCCTACATTGTTAAAAAAAGAAAAAAAAAGAAAAAAAAGATCAGAGAAAAGTCTCAAAATTGCTTATTGCAAGGCTTCATAAAAAGCATGATCTTGTCATACTAATACCATGCAGTGTTAATAAAGAGTAATGATGGACAAGATCATTTCTGGTTGGCAAGTCTGACATTTCCAGGGCCAAGCGCTCTCCGATGCCTAGAGCAAACAACAAACCGTACTAAAACATAATCAGGATGTCATTTATACTACTGAAAAATCAGTATTCTAACCTTTGTCTCCGTAACAAAATCAAGATAGTGATGTGTCTTTTCTGAATCATTAAAATAGCATTGTCTGGGAAATAATGAGCCCAGAAATAGTGTATACCACAAGTTTGTATAAGCTGAGCTTAAAAGGACAGTATTCACACTTAAATATATATAGTTGCGACTTGGACCCGGAAAGAGTTTGAGATGTATCTTAAGCAGATTGATATTACATTATTCATGAATTGCTTCCGTCTTTACAAACCTCAAGTGCTTCTTTGGTGATGGGGTATTTCTCCAAATTGGTGATAACATCAAGAACTGCAACCATGTTACAGATCTGTTCAGGAAGACAAGACAATTTAACATAAAAGTCCAAAATGACTTATAAAACAACAATTTGTGTAAGAGAAGTACTGAGGAATGCTTAAATCATGTTTTAAATCCTGGAAGTGTTCAAACTTCTTATAATACACCACATAACTTTAGATATTATTTCTCTCCAATCTGCAATCCAGAGATGTCAATGCTAGTTACATAAAATGAGTCTGCCTCCAGATTTTGACAGATTTCACAAAATCAGTTTATGATCAGTGCAACCTTTTGTTTGGCATCAGACTATAATTCCATCCAGTCAGAGGATATCAGTGATGGGTATTTTGATACGATTTTATTAAAAGACACCCTTTTCACAAGACTGTGATGATGCGTTTGGCGGTAATCATCATTGTAAATCCTTTAATTTTTTTTTATACAAATGAGAAACTTTTAAGTACATTTACAACACCATTCTTTGTATTATATTATTTTTGCATTAAATTATGCACAAAAAAATAGTTTACGCTAATGCAGCGTCTATATTTGTGGTACTCTCCCATTCACTGTTTTTTAACTATGATGACTTCCACTGCGGAGAAACCCGGAAACTTGAAAAAGGTGCATATTTCTGCATGAATTTACAAGTGACCCACAGTTGTTTAGACTGCATTTACAATATAAGGTTCAAGTGAGCCAATTCTAGTTTTTCCTTCCATGTGGCAAAGATTAGATATTACTCATGAACATGTAAATAGGAAAAGATTATTTCAAATATTCTTACATCAGTTTTAGGACTATTTCATAAAAGGAAATAAATGTGAATCGTTAGGTAAAAAGGAATCAGACCACTGATCTATATATAATGACTGGATCATTCATTGCGTTCTAAACTGCCGTCAGGCAGTGAAGCCACCGGAAGTGTTCGATCCGCCATCTTACTATTCCCTACCTACAGAGGGCTCCAACGTCTGCGCTACAGGGATTGGTAGTTCCACTTCAAAAATGACCCGCTGTGCAGCCTACAAGTGTGACACGAAGTTCGCTAAAGGATGTGGCAAAACTGCACACAGGTTAAATTCAAGAAGTTTTAGTAATTATGTTTAAATTTGTATTTTTTGTACGAGGCAAGAGAAGTGTGTCTTCACAAAATTAATATAAAATATAAAAGAAGAGGTATTAAATGCGCAAATCACTTAAATCACTTGTCCCGTCCAATAGCGACACCATCAGACAGTTATAGGTGGAGGCATCGTCTTTTAAAAAGATGTTCATAGAGCCATACAAATAAAATAACACTCATCAATGTACCGTTACTTAAATTAACCCGTGTATCATATGAATATACTGAATGTGTATTTACCTGTTGGATAAACACTGTATTAAAACAAACCACAATATTATTTATATATATATAGCAGCTGAACGTACGTGATGGAAACTAGATTGGGCTTTACGTTACTGATGATATTCGCATAGGATTTATCGTTGTCTGTTGGGTACGGCGCGGCTTAATTCAAGGACATTCAGTATCTGTGGTGGAGATTCTTTTTTCATTTAAAGGGCAGAGAACAAACTAAATTAATGCATTACTGCCACCTGCTATTAATCAAGACCAGCAACATCCTATTTCCGTGGAGGGAGGAATCAAATATGAAAGCGTTGACTTATTAGGTGATGTTTTCGCATTAAAGTCGTATTATTTCCTGCTTGCGAATACTAGGGAATAGCAAAATGGCGGCGTGGTGTCTTCACTTCTATGACGTCATGAGCTATCCAGTTCTCTATAAAGATCAGTGAATCAGACACATGCATCTATCATGTAAGTGGACAGATTGGATATTTAACTCAGGTTTAGGCTTTTTGAGGTCACTACACAGTGATGCCAAGTCTGTAGTTTTCCTGCAAAAAAACGGGATACTTTTAAGGGGCGGTCACAATGCATTTTTGATACATTGACATCAGATGCACATTAGTGCTGGAGGATTTTATCGATTCTGCGATATAAATCGATATTTTTTTTTCAAAGAAAGTATCGATTTTCTAGCCATAAGTATCGATACATAAGTCCCATTCAAATCCCCCGTGTTTACCCCCCTTCGCGTTGCAGGAAAAGTGATTTGGTCAGCCAGCCGCTAGTGTGGCTGTAGAGGAAGTTACCCGTACTAACTTTACACAGACGCAGATGTCTACCTCTTCCTGTTTACTAAGTCAGAGCGAGGATATTCAGAGAATGGCGGCGAATATAAATCCAGCACCCGCCTGCTTAAAAGCAGATGTGTGGGAGCACTTTAGATTTAAAAAAAAAAAAAAGAAGGAAAGCAACAACTTGGATAAAAGCATTGCGGTTTGTAAGCTATGTGGCACTAACGTTAAATATTCTGGCAATAAAGGTTGGGCGATGTCGACCAATTTGACATCGTACGATATCTAACGTAATGTGAAACATCGCGATGGACGATGGTATCGTCGTCGCCATAGGTGGCGGGTTAGTTGTCTAAAACACCAAGCCCCGCTCCACGACTGACAGTGTTAGCATGAGCAGGTAAGAGAGGATTGAGCGCAAGAGTGATCGCGTGAGAGTGCTTGAATTGCGCGCGAGGGTTTGATATGAGCTCACGGCCCCGTTTCTTCCCATGTACATCTGTTTTCCTGTCGCGGAAATTATTTACCGTACTTGCCAGCATCAGTGGTGCGCTCGCTTATTAATGGCATAGATTTGCCGCCATAGATTAAGTGTGTTTTTCGCGAGCTGGTGACCCAAAACACTGACTAGTGCTAGACTGGCTACCTCACATATATTTTGCTACATTCCAATGTTCATGCTTGCTGAACTTTGACCTCCGAAATTCACATCACGTTACACTGTGTGACCAACAGTAGATTGACTCGTCACAGCATGCCACCAAAACTGAATTAAAATAAACCCGCAGCAGTAAAATGTTTTTATAATTTACCTGCGTGTTATATTGAAGTTTTTACAAAGCAGCTGCAGAGAGTGATGTCATGATAGGGTTTGGTTCAAATAGCAATTAAATTGGTTTTGTTTTGCAAACCTGGCAACCTCTTAGTACATCTATACTGGGTTGTTTTGCTAAAAGCAAATATCGAATACGGACCACTTAAAAAAAAATAATAATAAAGTAAAAATAAGTAACAAAATAAATTTTCTATGTTTTTCACTTTAAAAGTAAAAAATAAGCAGCATCTCTTCTAAATAAAATAACTCTTGTATATCCTGTAAATTATATTTTAAACAGTGCATTTCTTGCATCTTCTGTAAACAAATATTTTAATGTGCAATGTATCAATGTTAACAACAGATTGTTGTAATGAAAATAGAACTGTCCTAAACACGGTAGCATGAGGTGTTCTTAGTGATCTTGTCATGTCACTATATGAACATGTTCTTACTAAGAAACTTTTAACTTTTTTAGGTTATGTCTTGTACATGTCTGGCAGCGCAGACATGAATGTGAAATTGTGACGGCACAGTGTATCTTCTGTTGAGAGTTGTAACAAGGTGATTAAACCCACTTTGCTTTACTGTAGCCAAGGGAATCATATCTTTTGCGATGTACGGAGACTGGAAGCTCCTGGCAGAAGCCCCTCCCATGACGCGAATTCACGTTTGCTGTGAAGCGAATTTCATGAGCGAATGAAGCGAGTAAACTCAAAATGTTCATGCGTCCAACTACTCGTGAATAGCGTGATTTATTCGTGCAAGTCACGTCTGTTGTGCACGTAGGGTAACATAATGAAGCGGGTCACGTGACTCCACACGCGGTATTGTTTTTAAAGGGAAAGTAAATCGAAATAATCGTTGTAGAAAAATTTTATTGATTATAGGTTCTGAATGTCGATTACAATTACTTTTCGATTAATTGCCCAGCCCTATACCTAGGGTTTTAAATTTGGAACAATTTTGAAAAGTGATATCGTTTTTATTGCAATTATATTTTGTGTCGGACATAAAATATTAATAATAAATAAACAAAGAAACTATGTACTATAGTTTATCAGTCACAATATGGTGTCAGACATCTCTCCTCCAATTTAAAGTGAGTTTAAAAAAAAAGGTAAAACAACTTTTCATGTGGAAGCAAAAACTGTTCATAAACACTTCATTTAAAAGACAACAGGTTCACCCTCCGTTTACTCCGGAGCAGCGTTCTTATCTTCCTGACCTTAACCTACCATTTTAACCCCAAAAGACTAGTTACAGTGCAATTAACAATATATGGATATAGCCAAACAACACCCAAGAGAATAACTTGAATCAAATTGGGAAATGCATTTATTCTGTGTACAAGGAAATACCCTCAAAATCAATCATCTCGTAAGCCGACCAGTGTTTACTTGACACAAAATCTCAAGTGAAGGCAAACTCACTAAAACCCTAAAGTTGGGAAAATTTTCTGTGACTGCAATTACACGGATTGTTTATTTCCTAAACCCTTTAAAGTGATTAGTCCCCTCAAGCTCCTCGTTTTCATGGCGAGTTGTTAGCTTAGTAAAACATTCAATGTGGCTGTCACATTTTCCAGTCAGCCAGCAGGTTAGCTCCAGTTGGGTCTGCGTGCCCAGTTAGCACAGCAACGTAGCCGGAACAGCTACCAGCTGTGTGCTCAGGTTAGTTCGCGCACATTCACAAACACCCAGGACAGCCAAGACCACAAACACATGACTGTTTGAAGGCATCGACCGAGGTTTAATCTCTCTTGGCGATTCAGAATCAAGCTAACTCGCTTCTCCCAGCATGAATTCAAATGCTAGCGCTTTGCTAATGCCACTGTGTCAGCTAACCACATATACCGACCTCACATTAGCCAAGAAACGCCGTGTATGAACAGGAAACAACAGATAATGTTCACTGGCGACATTTGAGATACTGTTAAACTTACAAAACGCGCCGGGAATTCTTTAAATCTGCTCTAAAGCTCAATAGCCGATAGCTTGACGTGAAGCAGCTAGCGGACAAGCTTCCCACAACCTGTCATCTGTGTTTGATCGCAGTATGCAACTTAAATCGAGGTGGCTGCTTTTACAAAAGCTCTTAAAGTGTGATAGTTTTTGGAAAGCAGGGTTCTCTCGCGCCTGTCCGGTTAGCGTGGCGCGAGGTAAATGTGGCTCCCGTCAGTTAGCGGAGTGCTAACGGGAGCTCCACATCTGCTCTGCCACACACTCGGACGCTCGACGCGGCGTTCGGCGGCGCGAAATAAGGTTCTAACTGTGACGTGTCGGGGAAAGTCGCCTTTGTTTGGGAGGAAAGTGAGCGGGTTACTCACATTGCTCTGGCTATCGATGGCCTGCAGCAGCCGGTCTCTCATCTGCTGCGGGGTTGCGGAGGCCGTTGTCATTGCCTGCTCGGTGCGAATCGGCCGACGGGGGAAAAATCCTCCGGATTCAAGGGCTTAATGGATTGCAGGAACTCACAGACCTCTCGGGAGGATTGAGAAGTGGCGGAACCACATGTTTCTGATGTGATTGTTGGCTTGAGAAATTGTGTATGTGTGTGTTCAGTTGGGAGATGAAGGTTCGACGGTTGTCGTGTCTCTCCGCCTCATTGCGTCGAGCGCTCTCACCGATCTCATGAACTCCACTGGATCAAAACCTCAGGCCCGCTGCATTATGGGAGAGCGCGACGCCGCGTGACGCCATCACGCAGGTTCAAACCAGACAAACAATGATGCAGAACGTAGACGGTTATTAGAACATGACAACCAACACGGTAACGAGTGTTTTATATATTAAATATACGCAAATTATATAAACATCCATTATAAATAAGGAACGTTACAAATCATACACACCGTAGATAACGTTAAACATTTTATCTTCTAGACGACAGCTAAAAAGTATAGGCTAATAACAAAAGAATAGCTTCAATAAGCTATCAACAGATTTAGGAATATCAGTTTTCTAATAGCCTTCTAATATTTAGAAAACATAAGTATTGCGCTGTCAATTAAAAAAAATCTAATTAAGAAAATGTATTTTATGTTTTACATAACAATAGAAATCATCACAGAAATTCTAACGTTTTCCAGTAAAACCATTACAGAATTCCTGTTTCTGGCACTTTTCCAATAGGATTTAACGTCACACCAATAGAATCCATCACATACTAGTAGACACCATTATATTTTCCATTCAACCCAATAGAGTTCCATTATAACATTACATCCATTACATTTTCTATTGTGTTTTGGGCAGGGTTCTATTGTTTTATATTTGTATCCTACATTAGCAAATATATTTGCTTTTCTCTTTATGAATCTATTTTCTAACACACAGTTCCCTGCAATATTACTACACTACTGTATGTACGGAGTCTGCAATTATAAAATATTTATAAACGCATACCTAGCTTCTCTATCTGAATGTCTCTGAGAAAAAAAAATACAAAAAAATATTCTTTTTAACATTTTTATTCAATTCAATAAACAAATATTAATGCAAAGGTACAAAGACTTAAGCTTCCACACAGAAAAATACAGTAAGGACAATGGAATTTAAGCTTGATAACATTTTGTTTTAAATAAGTAGCACACTTACAAAGCCCACAATGTTTTATATTCTTTTTTAAATTAGTTCGTTTCCTATTTTTCATAGAAAACATATAGTAATAGGAACATATTTTCCTTTTGTTTTAAAGGGTCAGATAAACCAAACCACAAAGCTGCAAAGCTGTGTTCCTGAAAGCTAGGTTTGCATATTTGGTGAGTAGTTATGTCTTGTTGCAAAAAATTGGATTAACGTCTGAATTTAGCAATCAAATGTATGTGCAACATTTGAATTATCATACATTGAAAAAATAGAAATTAGCTGCCTTTGTATAGATATGAACCACCGAGACAGTTCACATTCATTAAATGCACATACTGTAGAGTATTTTAAAGTTTTGTCATGTACGCGTTTCAGTTCCACTGGGTTGCATTATCAAGTTGTCTCTTTAACACTATAACAATGATTTTTTGTACATAAGGAAAAAAAAATATACCAAACCACTTCATCAAAAATGATATTTCCAGTTGCAAAAGTTTTAGTAATGCACTAGCAGAGTTCAGATATACTCGGAGCTTGATAACCGCGATAAAGCAGGACATCACATCGAGACTTGCGGGTTTTTTAATATGCAGTACCATGCAGCAAAAGTTCACCCAATATAAAGCAGGTCTTCAGTTTTAAAGGCTGTAGACATATAGAGTCTCATGTAAATGGTTGGCGCTGGGAGAGATTATACATCAAGGTACGTAACTGCTTCATTTTTAAATACGGTTGTCCTAAAATACCAAAGAAAATTCTTAGCGTTGGTCAACACAGACATTAGGTAGTTGCTGTGGCAAACTGACAATTGCAAAAGAGTAGCTTTATATTGAAGACATAACAGTAACTGGCCAAGCATAACTTCAATTAAAAAATACAAACAAAAAACTTTGGCTTTTTTTCAATGGCTTGTCAATTATAGAGAAAAATGCATATATAGTATACAAGCTAACTTTCTTCACTATTTTTCTGGCCCTATTACGTGCTCATTTTGGCAAATGGATGATATGGAAATTAAATTTTAAAAATGAACTATGAATAGACCTAATCTTAAAAAAAAATAAACACATTAGGTTAAAGATGATTAAAAATCTATTGGCACACTCAAAATCCGCATTTTTGCTAAAATAAAAACAATTCTTGTTTGGGACAAAAAAATAAAAATAAATTTAAAGTGTATTCACTGGTGCAAATTACAGAATACTCAGCATATTTCATATTCCTGTTCATATCAAACTATTAAACAGGATATCTTTAGATTTCAAACCAAAAAAACTTTTTTCTTTTCAATTTTATCCTGCATTTTTTTTTTTTCTCATTTTTCTGCATCATTAGGACACTTGTGAAAACATTTTCTGAATGCAAAAGAAAACTGGCCAAGTCATATATTTGGAAATCAAGGAACGGATTGGATAAAGCAACCACCACAAAGAAATCACAAAACTACAACACACTGCAGCAAACAAACCTTGAGCGAGTGAAGACAACTTTTAAAGTACTTAAACATCAAATTCCCAATGCACACACACAAAACACAAAAGAAAAGGTTATCATCCAGAAACGAGTAGTTCTGTAAATACTACAAAACAAAGACATAAGAGGATATCATTTCACAAAGCTTCAACAAGGTTCAGTGTATAGAGGCTGAAAAGCAAAACTGCATGTACATCTGCAGCAGGGATTCTTTTATGATTTGGCTAGAAGTGAGAGCACACTTGATAATGAACACAGACCTGTGTGTTTGAGGAAAGTGTGAAACCCCTGAACGGAGGGACAGTATAGAGTCCACTTCAAGCATTTTAAAATGTAAAAACATACAGTTCCATATTGTTCATTTAATGTTTAATATATATATATTCCTTTTTTTTTCTTTTATATACTCCTGATATTTAATGATCTACTTATACTTTTTAAAATATAGAAATGTATAAGTGTAGCATTTATATACATGTAGACTGTGCATACATTAGATCTTGAATAAGTTATGGTTACAATGATGATTTTGTCTTGTCTGCATGCTCTTCTTCCTGGACCAGAAATGTTCTGGATTGGTTACAGTTTATGGTAATGATACACTATGATCCACAGATGAAGCTTTATAAAAGGTAAAATGGTCTACTACGGTGAACTGAGATGCAGAAAGGTAACCTGCCTTCTTAAATGCATTTTGTTAATATCGGGGAACTTTCATACTTTTTTCTAACACTACATAAAAAAGTTACTGTTTTTTTTTGCATTGAACAAGTATAAAATCATAAATAGACAACAGATACTTTTTTTCCTCTTCAAAAATACTTGTCTTAGATTAGAAGGCAAAGTCGGCCAAACGGAGGGGGAAATAGACCCAGTGCACTTAACAGTCACTCAGAGGGGTGAACAAAAAAACAAAAAGAATTGATTAAAGTGCCAAGTAAATGTAGGAAGTGATTTCATGTAGTAAGTTCACAAATGCAAAACATTTATAGAGATGAAAAATAAAATATCATAGATAAAAGTGCACAGCTTATCAATCACCAATACTTGTGATGGTCAGACATGCAAAATAATAATAAAAATAAAAAAACGCTCACAGCTCAATAGCTATGAGTTTCTGTACAACGCAGCCTCTTGCAAATGAAATGGAGATGCCACAACAAAGCAGAGGGCAACTATTAAACACGTGGAAAGGTACACAAACGTCACAGTAACAAAAATAATGCTAGTTTCAGTAATATGTTTGGTCCTACATAAAAATGATGAAATACATTCTGGTTTCAGCAACGCTGTTCTTTTCAATGAGGCAGTCAAGTAAAAGAATATAACAGTAACTGATTACCTGACACATCCTTCCCGTCAATTATGTTACATTTTAAACACATGTAGCATGATCCTCATGAAAACAGTTTGTCAGAGACAAAGCACATGTAGGTCATGCTTTTTTTATACAGGAAATTTACACGGTGCAATCAGATCCCTTCCAAGAAGAATCCCTTATAGAGAATCGAAACCGTTTTCATGCATTAACTGCTTTGTTTTTTTGTTTTCTTCCTTTTTTGCTGACAATAGACGAAGCACTCCATGTAACAAGTAAAATTCAGCTGCGCGGACTCAGCCCACAGATGCTGTAAAAGCCGTAAGTCTGTTTGAGCCTTTTCTTTAGTATTTTTGTGATCTAGTATGTTTTATTATGCTTTGCATAGATATGAATCCGAATCCGATTATCCCCTTGTACGTAGAGAAATTTTACATAACAAAATTTCTTAAAATATTTGTATATATATATAGATATATATATATTCAGCATTTCAGTAATTTAAACATTAAGATCGTATTAATGTTTTCAAATTGTAAACAAAATTCTCACACTTACAAAAGTGGTAAGAGTATAAAAGTCTGAGAAATATGAGAAAAAGATGAAAGTGACAGGGTTTAAAAAGAGTAGCAAACCTCCCCATTTGGGCATATGATATCACAAAGCCACCAGTAGACGAATGAGAACGGTGTGCCGGGACAACCTTGTGAGTTACAGCAACTTTTACAGTACCAGAAAACACCTTTAGCTACGGAGAACAAAACGGACAAAAACTGCATCTTCAGTGTAAGGCAGAATCTGGTTATCACAGTGAATATTTCTGATACATATATGCAAACGATCATCATTATCACATACGGTCTCAGTGTTTCTTTAAGAGTAAACCGAGCAACTAACAAATAAAGTAGGTAGCATGATTTTGACTGTACCGGGTACCATGGCTGAGATTATAGGCCATACTGTAACACCATACTGTACATTTAATATACAAGTCTGCTGATCAAAACCCATATTACTGGCATGAAAAGGTTTTCTAATGCATAACACATTGAACAAAGGCAGTTGTTCACTAGCTACTGCCCTTTGTTTGTGTGCATATACTGCACAGCTTAAAGGGATAGTTCACCCAAAAATTAAAAGTTCTTTCATCATTTACTCTCTCTTATGTTTGTGATGAAAAAGTGTTTTCCAAAGCAATGAAAGTCAATGGGGTCCAAACGGTTTGCTTCGAACTCCACTTTTAGTGTATGGACAAAATATTTATTTTCCTGAAATAAAAGTTACAAAAACATGAGCGTGAGCAAACAATGACAGAACTTTTCCTTTTCCTTGAGTAATCCCATTAAACGCGTGTGTCTTTTGATATTAAGATTTCCGGTTGTACACTTTTCAGCCTGATGCATTTGATCATCTTGAGCCACATGAGCACTGTACCACTATCTGAGAACAAAACTAGACATCTATATAACATTACAATCATATGTTCAGACCGCACTGAAGTACATTAGTGTTGACGTGTTGCATGAAAGCTGCCCTTAAAATGGGGAGGATTAACACTCCTTTTTAACCATTAATGTTCTTACAAGCAAGAAATATTTGTATAGGAAAATAAATTAAAAACGGATGTTTGTTAGTGGCATATGCATGTATAAAAGTGCATAACTAAATAGTTATATTTAAAGAAAAAGGAAAGTAACAGGCATGTATGGCAGGCATCAGGAGGAGGAAATGAAATGGAAGAACACATGTTTAAACGTTGAGGGATCTTATGTAGTGTCACATTCTCTCTATAGAGCTAAAGGAACCACAATTGCTGAGGTGAGAGTGTATTATCCTAAGAAACGATGGCCTGCTTGCTCAAAAGGTCGATTCGTTAAATGTGGCAGCGCTGCTTTCCCATTTTTCCCCTAGCATGCTGTGGCAGCAATCTCTTCCCAGAGGATGGGCTTTGAGAAACAGGGTCAAAATGTCCCCCAGACATGCTGCTCCTCTTCCATTTAAACACACCCATCTCAAAGAAGGACAAATGAACATGGTATACCTAAAGATTACAGCCTGTCCATCCGGAAAGCATCTTCTGTTGCAGGGTCGGCCAGAACCATGTCTGGATCGTTGAGCATGTGCAGGCCGTCCAACGTCAGAGGATCGATTTTCAGCTCATCCAGAGGGAACTGGGAATCTGCGTCAAAGCTCACGTCACCTGTCAGAGAGTTGGACAACTCTTTGTATAGGCTCAGGGGAGACTCTCCTGCAACTAAAAGACGGGTAATATAATATGCTAAACTTTCAGAGGGACCTTTTTTAATGCCTGGCTTTAACGGCAGCATAGTCAGCACAAGTGCAGAAAAGGTACATGCAATATTACGCAATATGTAAGTGGGCAGGTGCAATACCTGTGAGAATGATATTGGGGATGTTCCCATGGCTGCTGTAGCCTAGCTGCTGCGCGTCCTGCAGGCTGCCGTGGCTCCCAGTGAGGTTTAGCATCGCAGCTTGAGAGTAGTTCAGAGTGGATCCCTCAGTGTACAGACTGTTTGAGCTGATGGGATTCTCAATCATGTTAAACTGCTCCAGCTAAAGAACCAAAACAAATTCAGTGACTATAAATTAAAGGTTGACGGAGACAGTCAAACATTTTTTTTTTCTTCTTCTGTCAAGTACATTAAAATACTGATCTTGTCATTGGATACTCATAGCAAAAATAAATTTGATATGCAATCACACATGCAATAGTCTTTATGTTTTATTTAAAGAAATTTATATTTTAATTAAGGATGCACTAAACCGATAAAAAAGTGACATTTATGAAGTTAAATTAGATTTCTTTTTTCTAATATATTTGTATTCATTAAAAATCCTCAAAAAAGTATTCCAGTTTCCACAAAAATATCAAGCAGCATGACACTGACAATATAATAATAATAACAATAATAAATGTTTCTTAAGCAGCAAATCAGCATGCTAGAATGACTTCTGAAGGACCATGACACTAAAGAGTGCAGTATTTTATAGCATAAGAAACATCTTACCCACCCCAGCCTTTTGAAATATTGTATATTATATACACACTTTAACACATAAACCTTTAAAATACATTTATTTTATTAGATCCTGTTTGGCTTTTTGGCTCAAGTTTAAATACTAAAAGAGGCCCTTTGGGATAGAGATGTACTTTGAGTTTTGCAATAAGGAAGTCCATAAACCAGAATTAATGGTTTCTTATTATGTACAATATTATATATTCAAACATATTATAATCAATAAGGTATTAATAAGGATATAATGTCTTAATGTAAATAAAATGAAAATAGCATTGCCATTTTAAAAACAAATAAAGCATATCTTTGTTGTTTAAAACAGAAGAGTACACAAAAATGCAAAGGGGGAAAGTGGGAGATTTGGGACTGAACATGACGCAGGGCGGACTCAAATCTATGTTCCTGTGAGGCTCTTTTGTGTTTTAAGCATGTGCATTCCCACTGAGACAAACACTTTAGCTTTCATATTATAGCTGCCCTCTAGTGGCTTGAACATGTAAGGAGCAAGGAATGAAGCGATTATAGACAGGTTCATTTCATTCTTCTTATATATGGACAGAATTGCACTAAAATGTTATATTTACGTCACCAGCGGCTTCCAGATGGGATAAAACTGTTAAGGTACAATTCAAGTCATTTATGCCTTAGGCATAATGAGCTCACCTGCTGAGACAAAGCGCTGGTCTGCCGAGGGGACAGCTGCTGGTCGTAAAAGGCATCACCAAAGACACTTCCGAGAATGGATGAGTGCTAAAACAAGAACACATTACAAATAACCATCCACAAAGAGGCGCAAGATAATCACTCACCAATGCATTTAGCCCAGGACAGGATCCAAATCCACAAAAAATTCTGCGTCACAATTCATGATGCAAGACAACACTAATTCTGCATCACCGTGTTTGACAAAGACATTTTGGCTCATTTCAAACACAAATATAGGTTGCAAGTGTACTTTACAGAAATGCATCCCCTTGTTAAAGCAACAGATGAACAAAAACCTAAGCCTAAAACTTTTTGAGACCAACAGGAAGGAGTTGCATACCATGATTCCCGCTCTAAAACTTTTCGTATGGATACTAATTTCTATACATAGTGTATAAAACCCAATGTTGCATTTTAGTATGCCATGTGATTACATGCATATAGTACAACATTAATTCACAAAATGTATGTTGTTTAGATTGCAGAGCTATTTTTGATTTATAAAGAAATTACTTCTGCATTTTCAATGTTAATGAAATACTGTACTTCTTTTTTCACAAACACAAGGAGAGGTCTGCATTCTGAAAATGTCTCTTCTATGGTCTATGGTCTTATTTTAAGTTTCTTGGCCTCGGCACCTGAACTGGCTGGTAGATCATGAGTATTTGTTTGTTTTTACTACACAATTTTTCAATATTACTCCTCAAATCTGTAATTTAGAACTTACAATCAAATACTTAAGAAAATATGCACTCAAAATGCACAATGATCCGGTGAAAGGATGCATTACAGCAATGGCACTTTGAGTATGGCGTACATTCAAATTGGCCTATATCGCTACTCAGCATGATACACAGAACGAGTAAGTGGTGCTCAGACACACAGCAAAGCAGCCGGGATCAGAGAGACTGGGAGACACGACTGGACTTGGACACACAGAGCGGCTAAAGGGACAGGCTCCAGATCGGCTCCAAACAAAACAAACTACAGGAGGAAGCAGCGGCTGCTGGATTCGCCCTTACTTGAGGCGAGCCCCCCGGAGAGAAGCCTTGATTGGAGACCGGAGAGGTTGGAGACTGATTGGCCGAAGACCCCACCCTACAGCGGTACTGCTGGAGGGAAGCAGCCTATATGGGACAACACCAAGTTAGACCAGCAGAGCCCCTGTAGGGGACCTCTGACTCAGGGTATGTGGCCTGTGGCTCTCAATAATGTACAATGTCTCTTGTCATGTAAACTCTGCAGTCTGGACATTTTCACTAGGACCATGTTATTATAAGACCTCTTTATAAATGAAAATACATTTTTCTTTCCGCCTTTACTTGGTAGTATAATGTTCAGATTTCTTCATTTTGTCAAGGATTTGCTAAAAACAAAACAGAGAACTGAGAAAAAGAGCCCTGTTGGTAAATATTCAATACTTACTCGACCAGTCAAATGTCTGTATGTGCTTATATATATATATACACAATTTTAAAAAGTTTGACCTAAATGCCTGTCCATTTATGCTTGAAAGTAATTTTACAGATAATATAAAGTTAAAAGGTTTGGGGTCAGTAACAATTTTAAATATTTCTGAAATAAGTCTCTTATATAAATGCTCACCAAGGTTGAATTTTTTTTTTTTTTTTTTTTTTTTAAAAAGCTATTTAATGTATATATTACAAATAGCTGTTTTCAATTTGAAAATAGTTTCAAACACCATTTATTCCTGTAATGGCAAGGTTTTCACATGATGCTTCAGAAATCATTGTAATATGCTTATTTACTGCTCAAGAAAAAAAATCATTTTTATTATCATTGTTGAATCCAGTTGTGCTACTTAATATTTCTGTGGAAATTATAATAGATTTTTCAGGATTCTTTCATAAACAAAGTTCAAAGGAACTTCATATGAAAAGAAATCTTTTGAAACACTACAAAATGTTGTTAGTAAATCTTTTGTTCAATTTTGCATATCCTTGCTGAATAAGTCAATATTATATTACTGACCCTAAACGTCTGAATGGTAACGTTATTTCACTTTTTTTTTTTTAAATGGCTGAAGGTGGACAAGAAAGTCAAATCTCACAGCAGTGACATTTCCTAATTGTGAAAAAAACTGAAACTGACACTTTTTGAAATTTACCTGCTTAATCTTTTAATAATGTTTTGATAATAAAGTTTAATAAAGATCACCAACAAGCTACACGATATCGGGTTCAGTTTCGCAAATGAATCACCCACAAAACTGAACCTGATATTGGCAGCTCGTCCTTGCTCTACGGCTGTGTATTAACTGCTGCTCCATTTGAAAACAGATGACGGAGATTTACCGCTAATCAAAGAACTTGCTTTACTGACGAGATGCGCAAGATGACAATATGTATATGACATTATTTGTTATCATTTTAAATGAAACTAAACCTATCAGTGCCCTGTATGATCGGACTGACAGACCGTACACAGAGGTAAGTGTTAAGATGTGATCTTACCGTGTTAATATCAATGCCCACAGAGGATTGCGTCTGACTGCCAGAGACAGGTGGCAGCTGGGTGTTCTGCTGGAGCTGAGGAAGCCCGCCGACCCCCTGCGTCTGTGTGGACGGCTGGCTGAAGAACGCATACTGAGCCAACTGCTGCTCCAGCGTCATGGCGTCTATCGTCACCGCCTATTCAATACAGATCCATGCTCTATTAGCATCCGAGTGATTAGATCAGCATCTGATGTTCCCACCAGCTCAACACTTGGAGGGCTGAGAGCAGCTTTACCTGTGCGAGAGAGAGCGGAGGAGAGAGGGTGGGCGACAGCTGCTGAAGACTCGGGTGCTGCTGGGAGTCTGTGTTGAGGATCAGGGGAACTACATTCTCATGGCGGCGCTGAATGCTCACTGTCACTGTGGGCTGGGCTGATGTCACACCTGATGAGAGTAATGACAGACTTCAATACTTTAGACATATATGATCATGTTGACATTTATTAAATGATTTTGTCCGCAGCTCTTCAACACAAACCCGACCAAAAAACTCTCTGTGTGCTTCGTTTCATATAGCGCGTGTCAAATAAAATCGACCATGCTGAAAAATGTACAACCTATAAAATGTATAATATAAAATATTTTAAATATAAAATTTGACAAAGCTAGCAGACAAGATTTCTTTCTAATACGTACTAGGGGTGCAACGACTAGTCGACGGCAAAATTCGTCGACAACTAATTTAGTAGTCAACGGGTCGTTAGTGACGTCATCCTACATGCAAGCTGCTGAATTCAAATCTGCTCGCGCTTTTGCTGGCGCAGAGCCAGATCGGACGCGCTGAGCGCTTGTCATATTATCACAAATATGAAGTGTTTTCAATCATGTACTGCT